>OU015495.1:70283879-70728879 GCA_907164885.2 Dolomedes plantarius
ACAGTATATTCAACATAAATATATGCATTTTGTTTAATAATAGCAAAAAAAGATTATAATTAAAAAAACATTTAGCGAATTCTTCCTATCTTATTATAATTCTGAGTCGGTTATTTTATTATATATTATTGTGTACCAATATATTGGCCGGGCCACAAGTTTGACACCCCTGATCTAGAATCGCAGAAGTATACTCTACTCTTTTGACTGCTGAAAGCTCTCTCTCTCTCTCTCTCTCTCTCTCTCTCTCTCTCTGTGTGTGTGTGTGTGTGAGAGAGAGAGACAGTCAGTCAGTCAGTCATCTTGTGGTAGCATTGTCACTAATATCCAAGGTGTCTCAAAAAACCTTGACACATTTTAAAAATTTATATGAAAAAGTACTGATGGTAGGAACTCGAAATTCACATTTGTGTTACCATATTAGTTTTGTATAGTCAATAAATTTCAGTATGTGCTCCTTTTGTGGCACAGAGAATATCCAGTCGGTAAAATCGTTTTAGCCCATATGCGTTCCAAAATGGATTCTATAACACATGAAATCGCAGCAATTATGCATTTTTGGGTTTCTTTAAGACTGTCCACTTTTGTTGAATAAACTTTGACAAATCCCCAAAGAAAAAAGTCAAGAGGTGTAATGTCTGGAGATCGATGCAGCCATTGGCTGAGACCATCTCGTCCAAGCCACCTGTTTGGTAATTCCTCATTTAAAAAGTCTTGTACAATCATACCCCCAATGAAGTGGTGCATCGTCTTGTTTGTGATTTTGGGATGTAAATAAGAAATTTGTGGGACAGCAAAATAGTCATTTACATCTTTAGCCATTTTACAACTTTCGCTTTTATAGAACAACTAGCGTCCTCTGTTGAACTTTTTTGACACAGAAAGCAACTCTAATATATCTGGTAACACATCTGTGAATTTCCAGTTCCTACCTTGTATACTTTTTTTTATGTATATAAATTTTTAAAATGTGTCAAGGTTTTTTGAGACACCCTGTATATCTACTTTTGTTTTGAGAGAGAGGGAGTTTTAGGATCTTTTTTTTAAAATTTATTTATTTATTTTTTTAATTTATTCAAACTCAGTGCTCAGTATTGAAGTAAATATCTTATAAGAAGTCACTGTTAATGGTTTTGTTTACCAAGATTAACTATAATTTATCTCTGTTTGATTTAAGTGGCTAATTTTCTTCATTATTATGCATTTTGTGTGGAATTGACCAAGGTTACATTTAGTTTAGTAAAATAAAGTAATCCTGCTGTGACTCATTTATTGACTAAAATTTAAATACATTAAAATTTTGAAACTTATCCTTGCATAATATAAATACTTGTTCAATTTTTGCCTCTAGATTGAACGAGATAAAAGTGACAGGGATGGAAGTGAGCGGGAAAGGCACAAGCGTCACAAATCTCATTCATCATCACCTGTTATACGTGCTCATTCAATTTCTTCTGACGAAGCTGACCAAAGCCACAGTCCAGGCTTCTATGCTGCTGCAAGGAAAGTAAGCCCTCGCAGTGTGGCTCTTTCCCCTGCAGAAAGTTCACATTCCCCTCACAAATCATACAGATCTCATTCTCCAAAGAAGATGCGAAGGTACACATGAAATAAATTTCTACTTTATTGTTTACTTTTCTCAATCAGCTTTAGAATGTAAGCATTAATTCATTTTAGTGCTAATTACTGAATTTTATTTTAGAAACTCCTGTTTTTATAATGTTAGTAATCAAGTATTGTTACAGCTTAATAATAAATCCAAGGTGCATTCAAGATGTATTAAATGTCTGTTTGCAATTTCTTTTAGGTATATTGTTTTAATGTGTAAGAAACATATTTTGGTTCTCTTTTTTTTTTTTCAATATATATGCTCATTGTTTGTTGTGAACATCCGTGTGGGAAAATTTTTTTTAATTAATCACCAACACGGGCATGACATTCCACTGAAGCTTTCTTTATATTTATATATATATATATATATATATATATATATATATATATATAGTGCAACAAATTCTAGAAACATTACTTTCTGTTTATTGTAGATTAAAACATCCTGGCATTAAATTTTATCTTTCCCCCCCCCCCTTCTCTCTCTCTTTATAGAATAATCAGTTCTAGAAATGTTGGAGATGTTTTAAAAATTGAATTTTGCATTTTATGGTGATCTACAAAGTTCTGAAATTACCCCTCACAAATAAAACTATTTCTGACAGATTAGGAGTTTAGATATTTTGCAAATAATTTTAGAAAGGCTGTTTAAAAAAAAAAAAAATTATTTATATATTATGTTCAACCAAAAAAAATTTTCTGAGGTCATAGCAAGAGTAAAAATAGTCAACTGCATTATGGAAGTGCAAAACATGCTTGTCTGTTGTGTATAGAAAGAGTAAATTTTTATGCTATTGTTAGATTTACTTTGTGCATACATGATGTACACCTTTTCAGATCTGATAGTATGTTTTAAAATTTTTCCTTTATTAACTATGTTTCTCCTAAATCCAAAACAATGTATATGACTGTTAATACTGCTTTTAAAATAGGTGATGAAACTCTTATATGATCACAAAGCTACTAGCTCTCTTGATTTTTTTCTCCCTAATGCTGCTGTTGGTGGCTACAGATGGTTACCATCTTTTAAAACATGAGTATAATCTCTAGTAAAATAACAGATACATTACATTACATCTTATTACATGTTTCTGGTGCACTAGCACCAATGTCACAATATCTTCTATCTACATAAAAAGCAATATAGATAAAAAGAGAATTTTAAAAACCAGGAACAATGGATTGTGAGTCATATAGTCAAATCAAAATATCTCAAAAATAATGGTTACATGTATGGGTTAATAATTCAAAAATAAATAATAATGAAATAGCTTTAACCAACAACAGCATTAGGGAGGAAAAAAAATCAAGAGAGCTAGTAGCTTTGTGATTACATGAGAGTAACACTTCCATAATTTGAATTTCCAATGGTTTGCACTTCCATAATGCAGTTGACTAGTTTTGCTCTTGTTATGAACTCAGATTTTTTTTATACAGCCTTTTTAAAATTAATCGCAAAATATCTAAACTCCTAAGCTGACAGAAATGGTTTTATGGTAATTTCAGAACTTTGTAGATGACCAGAAAAGGCAAAATTCAATTTTTAAAACATCTTCAAGATTTCTAGAACTGAATATTCTATAAAGAGAGGGGGGAGGGAGGAAATAGATAAAATTTCTTAAGTCTACATTTCTGCAAGTGATAAAATTTAATGCCTTAATTTTTTAATCTACAATAAACAGAAAATAAAGTTTCTAGAATTTGTTGCACTAAATACAAAAATTAAACATAGTTTCTTATAATTTGAAAGTAACCTTTATTTCCTCCTCTAGGTCTCGAAGTCGCAGTCCAAAGCGTTCTCGTCGATCTAGATCTAAGTCTCCTTACAAAAGACGACTATCACCAGACTCACCACCAGCACGTAAACATAAATCAAAGAAAAGTCGTCATTGACAATTCTATTATTTTTTTCATGTTTTTATCCATCATATATTACTTTTAATTAACATTCACAGAGATTGCAGAAGGAAGTTTTTTGTACAGAAGCATGGAAAGCATCAATAGATTTGCAACCTTTTGTTACTACCTGTTGTACTTCATCATGTATATTATACCAAATGAACTGATTAAAGTTGTGAGACTTAGTAATGTAGCATATATTTTTTTTAATCCTTCTTTTCAAGTGATATATGTTAAAATCAGGCTACTGTATCAGCAGTCATAGACCAGCTTTATTCTCATTATAAGTTCTTCAGCCAGTTAGATTAAAGCCAAGAACAAGCTATTCTATGAACAATTTTTCTATTCTTTAAGTTTTTCATTATCAAACAATCCTGCATGACATATTTTAGAGTACAAGAATTATACTGCACCAAAATACTTTTCTTATTACCTGTCCCAAAGCTGTCTCAGTTTTCCACTGTCTTCAATCATTGGCAATGGACAAAGTGAACAAAGTTATACTCCTCAAAACTGTGCCCATTGCTCTGTTTTTGAAAAAATTCTGGTGAGAAAGTCAAGACAAACTTCACCTTTATTTTCCAGTATATTATTTTTGAGTAGACACATAAGATTGCATGTAAAATGGAGAGTTCATGTTCAAGCACATGATAAGCATTTGTTTTGTAGTGTAGAGGGGGCACTTGTCTGCAAGTGCAAGTCCCATGTCTTATACCTGTACTGGTCAAACATGTGTTATGATGGTGTGCAGGGCTAGGTTCTAAAGTGTCAAAAATTAAAGGGAAGAACACAAATAAAGAATCACTCTTTTCCCCAGTTAATATTTATTGTTACCAGAAACTGCAGAATGATTGTCAAAATTTTAGTTATTGGATTATGAAGGTTTTATAAAAATGTGCTGAACAATCTCTCACTATGTTAAAAACAAATTACTCTCAACTGATTACCTCTAAAATTTACCCCTAATATCAATCTTTTTATCATTCAGAAGTGTTTTTTATTATCTTCCTCCCCAGGAAGTTCTGTTTGTTTCAGAAAATTTCTTGGCAGATAATCCGTAAACAAATTGGAGGCCTTATTATTCAATGTGCAATCCTTTCCCATTCTGTGAGCAGGTGATTGTTTTCACCCAAAGTTTCCATTATTACAATTACCAATAAATAATCAATTTTTCAGTATTTATTAACACTATACTGCATATTCCTTTTTCATGTGTATTATATTTAATAATGTCATACTGAAATGTCCATCAGCCAAATTTATGAAATTTTATTTAATGATACTAACCCTTGCACTCCCTCCATGGTAAACTGTAACAACTCTCTGTGCATTAAGGGTTACACCTTTGAAAAGGCTGATGAAATTAAATACTTTGGCACTATAATTAATGACAAAATTAAGCTAAAGCAGAAATTGAGAACCGAATCAAAATGGTTAATAAATGCTTCTTTGGGCTGAGAAGATAATTGAGATCTAATCGTATCAGTCGCAAAACTAAATTAAGAATTTATAAGACACTAATACTTCCTTTCTTACTTTATGCAAGTGAAACATGGACCTTGAGCATAGACATGCAGCACTCACTGGACATGTTTGAGAGAAAAATCCTCAGGGTTATCTTTGACCCAGTGCAGAAGGTGGGATGTTGGAGAACCAGATATAATTTTGAAGTATATAGGCTTTATGGGCAATCACATATAACACAAATCATCCGTAGTAATAGATTGAGATGGCTTGCCCATGTTTGGAGAAGCTCAGAAGATAATCCTACTAAGATCTTGACATTTAAAAAACCTGAGGGATCTCGAGCTAGAGGTAGACCACCGACTAGATGATTAAATGACGATGAAAAAGGCTTAAAGACTTTGAAAGCTAAAAAATGGAAAAGAGTTGTTGCAGATAGAAAATTCTGGAGGGAGCACATGGTTGATGCATCCAGGGCCTGTTGTGCTTGTGAAGAAGAAGACGACGAACCCTTGTACTCCATTGACTCAGCTATGTGCTTAAAGGACATGCATAATATAGTATTTTTTCATAGTGCAAAATGTTTGAACTAATAAAGATTAACGGCACAGTCATCAAAATAGTTACACTAAACTATATAAGCATGATGAATAATTTTTTATATATATATATATTTATTACATAAACATTATTGAAATTTAATAACTTTCATATTATAGAAGAAAACTGTACTCATCCATTATATGAATTTTTACTCCCTTCAAAAACATTTATTTTTAAAGTAAATGCCTAACTCTGTCATAATTTTTATGTCTTGAAAGTGGTGAAATGGTGTTAAAAACCAATGTTGCCAACCTCTACAAAGCGACCATCCCCCCCCCCCCTAGCGCCATCTCGAAATCCCCCTGTTCCCCCCTAACACCAACTTAAAACCTATCCCCTAACAAAAAATGTGGCCGCCAAAAAACATCCCTTTTCATCTAACTTACCCCCAAGTTGGTGACACTGTTAAAAACATCGGTAAATGGGTCACTGTAGTTTCTAAATTAGAAGTATTTGTAAACATAAATAAAACTGGTAAACTTGTGACAATTTACCTTAAAACTGGAACTTTCTATTGAAATCTTAAGCCCTGCAATTTTTTTTTTTTCCCCTCCTTAAAATCAATCTTATTTTGTTAATAAAGGTTGATTATGGAGAAAACATTTTGTTTAGGTTTTTGAAGGTTAAAAAGTGGAAGTTAGTGTTATCTAAAATCATGATACATTTATGTTTATTAGTTTATGTTAATGAATCACATCTGTATGTTAAATTTTTGCTGTATTTAGTTAACACTCATACTGCTACAAACAAGTATTTAATTTAATTTAGAAACTTGGAAGATTTGTATAGTATTTTTTGTGTATGTTAATATATTGAAATTTAAATATCTTATAAAGGAATAAGTTTATAGCAGTTTTGTCAGTTATATAAGCTTAAAATTTGTTACTTATACTGGTTGAATCAACCATCTCTCCAAAGACAACAGAATTTTATCTTTAAACTTGTATAGACTTCAGCATATTTACCAGGAATTAAAGAAATGTGACTGTTATTTAAGTGATTTATTTACTTTAAGAAAAGAGAGAGGGAGAAATGGAAATGTTGATGATTTAAATGCCTGAATTCAAGTAACTTTACTTAAAATGGATCTAATGTAGGATTTGTATACCTGTAAAATCTCCTTTTCCATTGTGAAAAATACTGTTTGATCAGTTCTTTAAATTTCTTTGAATATCAACTTTTTTGCTATAATACGAAATTATTTAAACATACTTAAATATACCTTGCAACTGTATACCTATTAGCATAGATTCAATGTCCTTTTCATATTTTTTAGAATTTTTTTTCCTCTAAGAGTTTTTTTTTTCTGTTTTTATCTAATGTGGAGGCACTTTGTCGTCAGACATTCGCCTTTTGTTATTCACTACTATTTACTGGCTACTTTTTTATGGGAGCAACATTTCAGTGAGCCAGCATTGCTCCCTTTGACAGGAACAACACGGAAATGACCCAGCCTTATTCGGGATTTGAACCCTAGCCCACTGCTTGGCAGCTCAGAACTCTAACCACTTTGCCATGTGGGTGGCTCTTCTTAGAGTTATATGGGTCAGTATACAACCAATAAATATAGGTTACTTACCCAGCACATGTGGCATACTTAACAATTTTTTGCAGTAAAATTAACCAATGTATTTCCCTTTATCAATTTATGTAATCATATTTCATTGTTATCTTAGTTTATTAAACAGTGGGTTTTTTTCTTCTTTTTTGTGAATTCCTTATAGCAAAAATAAAAACTTATTATCTTTTTTGAAATATGATAATTCTTATTTTTAAAACAATTTCTTACTGTTTCCTCTCTTGCTCTCTCTCTCTCTCTCTCTCTATTTTTTTTCTTTTCCCAAAAAATTTCTTACTTTTTTCCTATTTTCAAAAATATTTCACTTACAGTCCATGTTTTATTATTATTAGGTAGATTTTGTGGTGGAATCTGTTTGTTCCTCATAATTTACTACCACAAAATAAACTCTTGTTCAAATTTAAGATTATACTGCTGGTATAGTATCAAATGTGAATTTTATCATGAATAGTTTTATGTTAGATGACAGTGTAATTTTTCTTTTGAGATTGCTAGGAGAATAAAATGTTTCCTATTATTTATCACCAAAAAATGTCAAACTAGGAAAGCCTTAAAAAGAGTTTCAAACAACAAGTAATTTGTATCAAAGTACCTGTCTGAGAAATAGCATTTGCTGCAGCGATCTTTTAACTTCCTTTTTATGTTTCTCATTATAGTTCTGCATCGGTCTTTCTGTTGATATTTAATATCTCTTGGTAATAATTTTAATTGATCTTTTATCATCATACCAATTTTTTTCTCGGATTCCTTGCAAATAATCTATTCAATTTTGGTATGAGTGTCTAGTAATACATTTCTGTCTTTATTTGCTACTTTAGTATTTCTCCAAAAGTTCATGATTGATAAATGCAAGCAATCATAAAAAATTTCCTTTCATTCTTATAAAAAATTTATAGAAGAACATGGATATTAATCTATATATATAAAACAGTTCCGTGACTGACTGACTGCCATACAACGCACAGACCAAACCGCTGGACCTAAAGGGCTGAAATTTTGTATGGCGATTCTTCTTATAGTGTAGGGGTGCACTAAGAAAGAATTTTGAAAAATTCTTCTTAGATTTTTTTTTAATTAAATTTTTAAGCTGTTTTAGTAACTTTTTTTAAGTTTGCATTTAAAATAATAATTTGAGGGTTATGAAATTTATATCACGAGAAAGATCATAAACCTTGCTTTAAATTGAAATCTTTTTTGAATCTTTATAGCTCCATTTTCTGATTCTTGGTGAATTTTTAAAGATTAAATTTTAGAATTTAATTTATTAAATGCTGATCACATGATTTCTTTTTCTGGTACTTAAAACAAATTTATCGTCACGTCCGTAACGATGAAATAGACAATATTTTTTCTCTTGCTAATGCAGCAGACGATTGGGCATTATCCAAAATAATATTAAAATGCAGTAAAAGATATGTTCCTCAAACTGTACTATATTCTTTACTATGTCCTATTAGATTTAATTTGAATATTTTCTTCTACATTATTTTGTCTATAAAAATATCTCATGATTTTTTTATAAATATATATTTTTTTTTGTTTTTTTTACATCAATTGTATACATTGATCGTCGTATTTATTATACATATATATATTTATTTATTTATTTATTTTTTAATTAATTGCATACATTGGCCGTTGTATTTAATTTGAATGTACTCCGTGGCGAAGAGCGGGTTTTCAGCTAGTATAAAGATAAATGAAATGGGGCGAAAGATAAAAACTGCAACAGAGTGGTAAGACAATTCTTTTCCTTTTCAAGGACACTGAAAATAATTGATGCAGTGAAGAAAAGTTTTATAGCCCATAATATTAGCCATTGCTCAAAGATAATGCGCAGACAGTAAAAGATTCCAGATTGAAAATGCACCAATTAGAGAATAAAATTTGTTGATAAGAATTAACCGGTTTTATCCCACATCTTGTTTATTTAACGGCAATGAATGTTCGCTAATTTTTCTTTTTAGTTAGTTGAGTGGTCTAAAAGTGTGGGTTATTAGTTGAGCAGTTTATAAGTGTGGAGATGTTATATTTTTGGGATCGGAATCTATCTTGCTAGAATCACCATTCCGGCTAGGCTTGGACCTCATTTTTCTACTAAGGCGTAGTGCAGACATGGCCTTAGTAACTAAGGCAATATCTGCTTTTCCTTTTGAAATAGGTATATAAGTAGGGTATAGTATCGATTTACTTCCGTCCAAGTTTTTATCTCTTTTAAGGTTATTTCTTGCAAAATCTGGCTACCATTGAATTTTATAATCAATAAATGGTGTCATTTTTTGGACATCTTCCAAGCATTTCTGCTGACTTCAAATAATCGCCCAGTGGTACCTTATCGGAACTACGGCTTTTCAAATAACTAATCCAGTACACTATTATACTATTTTTATGAGTCACGATTTGTTTTGTTTCTACTCGTTTCAGGGATACCGGATGTTTACATATCTGGCATATGTGCGTCGTTTCCGGTGTATTGAATTATAAACTCCGTGTTTTACTATTAAATACGCAGAATGTATTTCATGAAGTTTATTGCTACGATTTTCAGATATTCATGTTCTCTGGAGTTTAAAAAGAAAACTGTACTGGTGCTCTATATTTCCAACAACGAAATTCTTACCATTTTGAATTTACCCTAAACATTTATGCATATATATTCTTCATGTAAATGATGTAGGCATAGGAGGGAGGGGGGGGGGGGGCTCCTTTCGAAATTTGTGTGTATTTGGGGGGAGGGGAATATATTATATATTATAATTATTTATGACAGACACGTATGCTCCGAAAGTTTTTTGCTTACTTCGCCTTAGGTTGAGAGCGCGTTTTGTTTTGTTTGTTTATCGCTGTAAAACCATTCAAGGTCACAATTCTGTACGTCAGAGGTAAACTGTCATATGAGAATTTTCTTCATTTTCGATATTTTTATTGTAAGTGACTCCTTTTGAATGGAGCTTCTTTGACGAAAACTTTCCTATATGCAAAACAAGATGGTGGGTGAAATATAGACTACTAAACGATCGCATATGTAAGTCCTGTTCAGAGATAAACCATCACAAAGTTCTCCTGAAAAATGGGAAAATTAACTGATGATGGTACCTCTGAAGTACAGAATTAAGAGTATGAAAGCTTTCTTAGCAGAATAAAGCAGTATAATAGCGCAATGGTATTAACTAATTAGACAAATTTACAAATTATACGCTTTCTTCCGGGAGTTCTGAATAGTGACTATTAAAATCAGAATTTACTTGAACATAGTATCTGGGACCTGATCTGACCGTTATATGTGATGGCTGTGCGGGCTTTCATATTTCGTCGTGTACAAACAGATTTCTAGAATAGCGACGTATTATGTTATATTTCATTATAACGCCACTTTAAAGAACTGCTTATCATTCTTCTGTCTTCTTGCCAAATTTAAGCATATTACATTTTTGTCATGAGACTTCGTTAAACACAAAAAAAAAAAAAAAAAATTAGCGAAATAACTTTTAAATTAGATGTGTGTAAATTCAGTAATTGTTTTCAGGACTTCTAATCTAATCACATTTTGTCGGGAAAATAAATAGCTTTGTGTCTTTATTACTTTTTAGGGACTGAATAATAAAAAATAAAAAAATTCCTTTTGTTAACCCCAAGTTAGTTTACAAGTTATCCTTTTACGTTGGGAAAATAAAAAACAGGAAAATTAGAAAGATTAAAATGCATTAATTTGAATAAGCAAAGATTTAATAAGAAACGAGCGACGTCAAAATGCTTGTCATATTTTGACGCAACAGCATCTGCTAATGAGGCATTTCATCCAAGTCGATTTGAGAGAGAGGAAACCAGTTTCATCACACCCGTCTAATGGTCTTCGGCATTTTCTTTTTTTTAATCGCTCATAAAAGTCTGCATATATGTCTTGTGTTTTGGTCGCGGATGTAAATGTACTATTAGCTTAATGTGTTCAGATTGCACGGGCTAAAAGTTGCAGAATTAAAACAAACTTGCATAAAATATATTAACAAGCAATACTTACATTCACGCATACGTATATTAGAAATGTAATTGTAGTCCAGAAAGAGTAACTGTAGATAGATGCCTGAGAAGCTGCAAGAAATTTCTGAGCTGTGTGAGTGCTTATTAAAGGTACATATTTAATACTCATGTATAAGAATGAAGCCAAAAAAAAAGTAAGATGTCGGAATGTAATTGTCAGAGATAAGTCCTTTGTAGTGCTGAGGTGAAGGGGGGGGGGGATCCCAGGGGAAAAAATGTTTAATAATAAGCCTCCAAACTTCTCGAAAATATATACATTAAAATCTTTCGTTATTTGCTGTAGTTTTGGTTTGTCATTCTTCGGGCGTTCAGGTGATATACCGTTACTTAAATCAAGCTTTATAAAATGAGGATTCATTAACCCGCCCTTTTCTTACTGGATAATTTAAATTGCTACCACAAATACTTTATAGAAATCGTCATATAATGTGGGCCAATTTTTTTCGGATGTCATGTACGTAGAGGTAAGGTACATAAGACTCGCTTACCTGAAAAGGGTTTTAAAGGTAAAAATTCTTGCTTTTCAGTTTGTGGCGATACTTATGCAGCAATGCAATTTACACATTTGCATTTCTGACCCTGCGTATTCAATTTCATTACGTGACGCAATTTCCGTCTAGTGCAGTGCTAGCCATACTCTTTCCCGTTATTATCTGTTAGCTAACCCTCAGTTGAAGGTCAGGAGGAAAAATTCTTTACTGAAATTGTAAATTATCCTCTGAAAACGATATGAACAGTGCCAGATTCTATATTTAATGTGACGAAAAAAAATTACCAATCGGTAACAGCTTTTTCGGCGGTGGTGTGTTGAAGGCCTACCGTCAAAGAACCACCGCCGAAAAGTCATATTTTACCTTTGCTTCCATGTCGAAAGCAAGCGATTCGTATTATTCGAAAGAAAGTTTGCCATGTGCCTCTTCTCCCTAGAAAAATCTCCGCTGAACCTCGTGCTTTTGTACGATGTAAGTATGGCACATTGTGGGTATTGGGATAATCTATCTTATGCTGAAACGACAGACGATGAAAAATACACTGCTGGCCACTGTAAATGCAACACCCTAAAGGAAACATGTAAATAACATGAAATTTACAACATGCATTAGCGGAGGTGAGATATGCAAATGATTAGAATTTCAGCGCAGACGCACATCACGCGCGCCTGTGGCGCCACTTCAAAGCGCTATTTAAGGCTTGGATATTTCGACGATTTCAAGTTCGGCAATTGTGTTTTTCTTGTGGTTTTTTCAAAAAAGCGATCAATTATGCCTCGTCGAAAACAGCGATCATCTTTTGATCAAGTATCCGAGTTCGACAGAGGAAGGATAGTGGCCTACCGAGATTGTGGATTATCTTTCAGGGAAATCGGTAGTCGTGTTGGACGAAACCAAACAACTGTAATGCGGATATGTGATCGTTGGATGCAGGAGGGTACGACGGACCGGCGTGTTCGATCGCATCAACCTCAGCGCACCACTTCACGTGATGACAGGCAAATTGTGCGCATGGCAGTGACGGATCGCTCAGTCACATCACGAACCATAGCACAGCACATGCAGTCTGTAACGCATCATCCAGTGACTGCGCGTACCATTCGACGCCGTTTACAGCAGAGTGGTCTGTCCGCAAGACTTCTATTGCTTTGTCTACCCTTGACGCAGAGCCACGCTTCCGTCTGCAACACCACAATGGTCGCATTCGAGTCTGGAGACACCGTGAAGAGAGGATGCTGAACAGCTGCGTTATGCACCGCCATACTGGTCCTGCACCGGGTATTATGGTATGGGGCGGTATTGGATATCACTCTCGCACACCTCTAGTACGCATTGCCGGTACTTTAAGAGCTACATCTCCGAGGTGTTGGAGCCAGTTGTCCTTCCTTACCTTCAGGGCTTGCCCACAGCCATATTTCAACAGGATAATGCGCGACCACACGTGGCACGCATTGTCCAACGGTTCTTCGTCAATCGCCAGATTGAATTGCTTCCCTGGCTGCCTCGGTCTCCGGATCTTTCGCCGATAGAAAACATGTGGTCCATGGTTGCTCTACGATTGACCCAGATTCCATCCCCAGCTGCCACAGCAGATCAACTTTGGCAACATGTGGAAGCTGCTTGGTCTGCTGTACCCCAAGAACTCATGGAAAGTCTCTTTGAATCAATGTCGAGGCGTGTGGCAGCGGTGATCTCCAACAATGGCGGCTACTGTGGCTACTGATTTTGGCAGGAACCACACTTAACAGAAGTCTATAAATTTAATCATTTGATACTTGGTCAACATGTTATCTACAAAATAAATTTTGTTGTGATATCTCTTGTCTTTCTTGGTGTTGCAATTTGGGTAGCCAGCAGTGTATATTAAGATTCTACAACCAGTCATTGTATTTTCGACATTAAATAGCAATTAATTTATAAGATGCATCTCAAGAAAGTATAAGGGTCTGTTCACATAGGAGTCCGGTAGCGGAAGCGTTAAAGTATTGAAATATATTTAACCAATGACAAACCTCCAAACGATTAGCAACGAAATGTCTAACGCCTATGATTGGTTTATTTCCGTCTCAGCGCCATCTTTCCTTTTACGCTTCCGCTACCGGACTCCTATGTGAATAGGACCTTAGGGTGGCGCAAATGAAAAGAGACTTGTTTCAGCGGCAGTGGTTAAATACCCAAACCTTTGTGCTTACGTCAGTAGAAGACGTTGTATGCTACGAAACAAAGCTGCTATCATGGGAAAGTGTCGGTGGGTTGTTTGAATGTGTTTAAGCACAGTGACTACGCGCGGTCGTGACATGGATTCGTCGAGATAGGCCCGGCGAGGGGTTATTCAATTTTTGACGGCAGAAGGTGTTAGTGAAACTGAAATTTATATTCGTAAGGAGACGTATATAGACATGAGTCCCTGTCACAGTGCAAAGTATTCAGATGGTTTAGAGACTTTCGTTATGGACGTGTGAGCACGACACATGCCGAGATCTGCTCATGCACACTTAGTCATCATGGAATCGACTGCCATGGACAAGATTTGCCGCGGCGCTTCCCCTCGACCGTCTCCCCTATAGGCCCGATTTGTCGCCAGGCGACTACCACATCTTTGACTCACTGAAAAGGCTTCCAAGGGTCACCCGTTTGTGAACGATGCAGAGGTCCAGAACGTCGTTCAAGACTGGATCCACAGACAACCACGGACATTCTTTGCTCAGGGTATCTAAAAGTGCTGGGGCACTTGCTTGAACAGACAAGGTGACTATATGTAGCTCATGTATCATTATTACATCCTGTATGTTCACGTATAGCAACCAATAAAACATAACAGGAAAAAACCAAAAGTCTCACTTTCATTTGGGCCATCCTTTACTCGTATATAGACTTTCCAATTTTCGAAGTGAAACTAGGACAGTTTGGCGAAAAGCCAGGTGTGTCGGTAAACATGTCACCCGACAATAAATCTTTTAGAATCCTTCATGTCATTAATTGCGTAAATTAACATAAGAAATGCAAATTATTTAAATTTTTGCAGTCTCCGGTTTAAAGGAAAATGTTTAAGCGAATCTTTATGTTAAATAGCTTTGTAGATTAACTTTTTTTTCTGTAACATGCACATGGGTCGTATGTCAGTACATTTGCAAAAGACACAAACTTGCTGTTCATTTAGCTGCAGATAAGTCGTGCGTCTTACATATCTTACTATTGAGAATTTAAACGATATTTTGGAGACAAGGTAAATGGAAAATTTGTGAAGAAATGGGAAGTAGAACGAGATTTATAAGATTTCGTTGAAAAATGGTGAATGTGCATCTCGTAAACAGTTTGGAAGGCCAAGAAAAACATCGGAAAGTGACGATCGTTCCATACGTCTAGTGTCGTCCAGAACTTTATCCTTGCATCAAATTTCTCAGGTGTAGGATGTAGAATCTCGAAAGGTGTAAAATTAGAGAAAACGGTAACATTGTGTTTCGGAAAATGCCGTGTGCCCAAACTCAAACTGCATTATAAAATTGCTCGATTGCATTTGGCCAGATGCCACATACAATGCAAGACAGGTGACTTACCACTATCTCTCCGATGAGAGGTTCAACCTGGATAGCCCGGATGGTTAGCATTGTTTTTGGCATAATTTGAGGAGCGATCCTCGAACTTTCTTCAGCGGACAGTGTGGAGGGGATCTGTTTTAGTTTAGGGTGCGTTCGTCTTTAATGGAAGTAATACCAAAAGGGTATTGCTTCCGTTAATAGTATACAAAATTCTGAAGATTATGTACTCGGTAGCCACCTCCTACCGATTGCAAAGATTCTTGAAGGGGATAATTGCGCTTTCCAACAGAACAATGCACGTGTTCATATTTTAGTTTTAGTTAAAAGATGGTTTGGTAACCATACTATAGTAATGGATCACCCAGGTCTGATATTAATCTATTAGAGAACCTTTGGGGTATGTTTTCCCGCGATGTGTACTCAAATGGACGACAATTCTGACAAACAATAGAACTGAAGGAACTAATTTAACAAAGCTGGTTTGGAATTAAACAAGAACATTTGAAAAATTTGCTAGGCAGCATGTATGATAGAATTTTCAAAGTTACTCAGAAAAATGGTACAGTTTTACTATCATAAGATGCATGCTGACTTTATATCTATGCACTTTTGAGACAAGCTTATTTTTATAGTTTATTTGCAAATAGAGTTGAAATTGTTACATTCGTATTAAAAACATTGTACAAAGTCAGCTTTACTTCCTCAATAATTAAATGTGAAAACTTGCTGAATACCCATGCTTCGCTACGGAGTACATTTTAGGATAATTACAATGAAACAATAATGAAATTCCTCAGTGGCGTAGCTAGGGGGGTGCGGTGGGTGCCGTCCGCACCGGGCAGCACATATTTTGGGGCGGCATATTTTTATTTAGTATTAATTGTAAAAAACCACTTGTTCCATTCATAAGTTTACTATTCGATTTCTACGAATTATGAATTACTATATGATTTCGAATATTTTTCCTCCTTTTAGCCAATGGTAAAAAAGTTCCCCACCTATAGTTTGTCTCAATTACAATTATTTATTTATGTTTATTAATTTATAAAAACCACCAATTGATAGACTTAGAAAGGGCGGCAAATTGGAGACCGCCCCGGGCTGCAAAAATTCTAGCTACGCCACTGAAATTCCTTTTTAGAGGATTACCTTATAAACAATATTTTTTATTTCTTCATTCGGCGGAACTAATATTCAATTACCAGGCTCGTCCGCCAACTTACGCGTTAGCAAGCTACGTAAAATTGACCTTGGGAGAAACAATTTTCTCTTAAATCTACTCCAGCGTATTTTAAAGTTTGGCCTTGAGACTTAAAAATGCAAAAATTACACAAGAAAACTTTAAAATTAGTTGAATATATAATAATTAATTTTTATGTTGCAAACTCTGTTGAGACGCAAGACAGAATTATATTCTGGGGAAAACAAGACTTCATCAACTGAATATTTTAAAATAATCTGTTATAAAAGAAAATTAAATTAAAGCAGCTCTATTTTATGATAAAGAGTAGCAAAGTGTCTCAGAACACGTACCACACCAGAGAGTGATGCGTAATTTGTTCTGCCATACCGTTTTGCCCAGCTTCCATCGACAACCACCGTGACAAAAGGTACGCCTTCATCAAGATCTCCACGTTGGATAGCAGATATGTTTTGTTCATTTGCAGTCAGTTTCATTTCCTTAGTCGATGTTGTTTCCCAAGCTTTAGATATGGAGTTTTGTTCTTTCAGAAATGCATTTCCGGACATTTGAGGAATAGTATTCAAGGTTGAGAGAAAGTCCTCCATATTTGAATACACACATCGAATTTCTATTATTCCTGCTACAGCTGTAGCGTTAGAACAAATTTCGTTGCTAACTATATTTTCAGTAGCAACGAATTTTGTCAAGTTGCACATAACGCATTTCATTTTAAATTCACTGATGAGTCCACGCCTCCTTTCAAATATGATTTGCATTTCTGACAATCCACATTCAAGAGGACTGTGCTTATTTAGTTCTTTAAAGCTGCTATGTACTAATCCTATTGGATTCGCTCAACTCAATGTTAACCTGTGGAGAAAATTTGTCTGCTATTTACAGCTACATATATGCTGATAATCCAGTAAAAATGGTATTTTCAGATAGCCTGAACTTTTGTGCACCGTGCAACAGGATCATTTTATAAATTTCGTCCACCAAAAGAATTTATAAGAATTTAAAACACACTAAACAAGATTTTTTTTTACCCGAACTATTTAAATTTTAAAATATTATTTGCATTTTTTTAAACGAAGAACATCCCTAAGCGTAAAATTTATTCCTCTATTACGGAGCTTTTTTTTTTTTTTTTTTTAATTTAAATTACAAGTCGGCAATCCTTGGACAAATTTTCTCCATAGGTATCAAATAACGGTTAGTAGAGCAGCCTTATTAATTTCATTTAAAATTCTTGTTTTGTAGAGAATCTACTTCATTGTGTGTGTTGGTGTGTGTTAGCGTTACTCAAGCTTGATGATATCGTTTGTTCTGAAATTTGAATTTTCTGTTGCCTGGAATAAGATATCCTTTCAGTTAAGTTTTTAGAAATTAGCGTAGAAATAATTAAAATGGGATTAGTTGTAAATAAAATCATATTAAATTACTCATATTAAAGATTCAGATATTAGACACATATTTAAAAAAAAAAAAACCCCTGCGAAAACCAAAATGCATTCTCTCTACATCTCATAACTTTAGACTGAGTGATACAGTTTCTACGCGAAAGAGAAAAAAAAGCCCTATCATGTTATGCTTTGAGTAAATCAATATATATATATATATATATATATATATATATATATATATATATATACAGTTGGTTCTCTGTTTAACGACTTTCAAGGGACCGTCAAAAATCGTCCTTAAGTAGAGATCGTCCTTAAACAGAATTTGTGAAAAAATAATATTTCCCTTCACACTTTACAGGTTTAGGACTGTCAATATATTTCTTAATATATTGGCGTGTTTAAAAATGTTATTTTTATTATCATCATTATTTTATTCACAAAAAGTTATTTTAAATTACATTGAAAAAAAGAGTACAAACAATACAATAAATTACGTTTTAAAAAATTTAAAAAGTGTTGATTGCTTCATTCGCCTTGTTTTCGTTATTCTCTTTTCCAGATTTTCTAAAATGTTAAATGAGTCACCTTCCATTTTCGATGTAATATAGCGACGGAGAACATCTAGAGCAGAAATTGCATCTGTGTAAGACGGTGGCAGTGTCTCGTTTTCCGTGTCTTCAACTTCACTTTCTTCGTCTGACACTGTGTTTTCGTTTACAATATCTTAATAAATTTGTTCTACATTTCTGAAATCTGTTGTTAAAACATATTTATCACAATTGTAGAAATCTTGAATTGAAACATCCTCATCTTCAACAAGACTTCTCCATTCTTCAGGGGTAATGTCATCTTCGTTGATTTCTGCATCCGTACTTTGCAGTTCCACTACAAGTTATTTGTGAATTCCAGCAACGCAAAAGCAGTTTTTTATTGTGGATGAAGAAACTTCTTTCCATGCTGATGTTATCATGTGCATTGCTTCCAAGATTGTAAATTTTCTAATTTTTATACTGTCAGCCGAATTGTTTATTAATTTCCTAATTAAAGACTTTCTGTAGTATGCTTTCACACTGCGAATGATACCCAGGTCTAATGGCTACAACTTACTAGTGCAATTAGCTGGTAAGAAATGGATGGTCAAATTTGGACAGTCAAGTCCAGGGATATTTGGAGTATGTGCAGTGCATCGGTCGATTAAAAGTGTAACTTTTCACTTTTCTCGATGCATTTTTGCATCAAATTTTCTAATCCAGTCAATAAAAATTTGTGATGTCATCCACGCTTTATTGTTATTGCGGTACTAACAAGGTTTCCTGGTGATATTCTTAAAACACCTTGGTTGCTTTGATTTGCTTATAACTAGTGGTGGAAATTTCTCAGATCCATCCGAATTAGTGCACAATAAAACAGTCAATCGTTCCTTACTGTGTTTTCCACCAAAACACTTTTCGCCCATATACGTTAAGGTTTTATTAGGCACCATATTGTAGAATAGGCCCGTCTCATCTGCACTGAATATGTTCTTCTCATCATATCCATCTAATTTCCCCTTCAGCACTATTTTCCATTCATCCACTATTTTTTCATCTACGGAGCCATATGCTTTTAAATACAAGCCCGTATCTTTCTTTGAACTTTGTTAGCCAACCAGCCGAAGCCTGAAAATTTTGCATTCCAAACTTTTCTGCCAGAATAATAGCATTTCCTTTAAATATCACTCCGGAAATTGGAATGTTAGATGCTCTTGCTTGATGAAACCACTGCAGGACTGCCTTCTCAAACTCTTCTGATCGGCCACATTGAATTTTCTGCCGTTTGGATTTGGATCTCAAACCAAATTTTTGTGCTGCTTCAAGAATTTTCTCTTTGCTTGCTAAAATGCCTTTGAGAGTAGACTCGGGTAGCTGAAATTTTCTTGCGAATTGGACTTTTGTTATTCCAACACTTTCTTCCCAGTTTTCAATAATTTTCCCTTTTTCGTGTAGCGTAAGATGCTTTCGCTTTGATGCCATTTTGCTCTGCTCACCTCGTATTCGTACTGGAATGAGCTCCTACACCCAACCATGAATTGAGGCGGTGAAAAGCAAAGTGGTGTAAGTCAAAAGCGTTTTACTGCAAAAACTACAAAAATTCCACTATAAATTGAACAAATTATTATTCATAATAATTACTATAATATTGCGAACAATAATTATTTGCAATTCCACTATAAATTGATCATGGAGATTACATATTTGCCCTCAAATAAAAAAAAGTTGAAAATGTGATTTACACTACTTTGCCTTTCACTGCCTCAATTCTCTAAACATGAACACGTGCTTCCCAGAAGGAGTGAGAGAGGGGTGCTTTTGGACAGTTCGTAAATCTCATGACAACATGGTACGTACAATAGAGTGATTCCACACCCGCACTAAGAAATTCGATCCACCAGGGAAGAATGTTCGATCTTCCGAGAAACAGTAATCCCCCCCTCCCCCGGTTTTTTCCACTGCAACAAGTCTATGATTGCAACAAACATAAAGGAAATTCCGGGTCTGTTTTTGAAACCAAACTCCCCCACAGAAAGTAACCCTCCAGTAGATAAAATGTTGAAGAAAAAGTTTATCATGTAAGAAAAAATCGTCGTTAAATAGAAACAAAATCGTCTTAAAATAGAATTTTTTTACGTCGGAGGGACCGGGACCGGGAAATATCATCTTTAAATAGAGATCGTCGTTAAGTAGAGCGTCGTTAAACAGAGAACCAACTGTATATATATATATATATATATATATATATATATATATATATATATATATATATATATATATATATATATATATATATATATATATATAATAAACTATACAATATACACTCAAACTTAATGAACAAAATAAAAATTTGCTAAAAGATATATGAAAATAGATCAATCCAATCACGAGAAATGATTTGAAATAATATAGATATCTAATGATATCTGAGAGAATTTTGAATTACGTGAGTAGAAGTTATCTAACTTTCGCGTCGTCAAAGAGAAAATTTAATAAATATTACCGATTATTTAAGATACCAAAAACTTCTCTTCCTTTCATATATTGTATGATGCGAAAGGATTTTCCAGAATAGTCAAAATTTAAAATGTTAGGAAAAATAACGAGAAAGATTTTTTTTTCGTTTAGGTTGAGATTTACTATGTATGCTATATCTTCAATACATAAAATTGCTTGCAAAAAAAGGTGTATTGCATACTTTAGTACAAAACTAAACACCTACTTATTTCTCAAGTTCATCAGATTTCCACCTCAGTTTTTCTTTCTTTTAGCAGTTGTCCTTCCTTCGCGACCTTCGGTGCAGTTTCACTGATACCGCTGATTCATTTTAAATACATTACGTGTCTGATTGAAATAAATGTATACCCCAGTCAAAATAGACCCGATTTTGACGAATGGCTAAAAAAAATATGAAAGTTTTGAAATTTGGTGGAGATGTTTGTTAAGGCATGCTAATGAATATACTAAAAGTCCCCACCGATCAGACTTGAGCTTTCGTCGCCATCTTGGAAAATGTGTACACTTTTTTGGTTTTTTGGAAATATCTTTAAAAATATTGATTTTATAAAAAATAATTAATACAAAAATTAAAGAGTATTAAATTATGAACAAAAATCATTCATAAAATTTTTTTATATGTCTAACAGGAACAAAGATAATTGACTTTGAAAAGAACGCACTATCACACCTGGGATGCGCAAGCGTGGTTCCCCATCGCGGTGGGGGGAAATACCCGCGCATGTGCATACCATAATTAGCCAAATTAGTTTTACACTAAATGGGAAGGTTTTTTGTATTTTTTCAAATAACTAGGGAAATATTAACTTTACGTAAAAAAAGTTTATTTCAAAAATTAAAAACATTAAGTTATGTACAAAAACGATTTTATACATTTTTGTCGTAAACCTAACAGGAACGAAGATATTGACTACAAAATGCGCGTTGATAATGGAGGTAGCTTCTACAAAAAACAATGCACAAAAAACATATATTATATTTTTGTATAAGTCTAACACGAACAAAGATAATTGACTTTGGAAAGAGGGCACTATCACACCAGGGACGCGCATGCGTGGGTGCCCATCGCGATGGCTGGAAGACACGCATGTGCATACTGTAAGGCGTCAAATCGGTCTTACCCTAGTATTTTCCTAGCCAGGTAATAGTTAGTCACCGTTCCGTGTGCGTCTGTGAACAATTTCTGATGCGGAACTATGTTTTATATGTAAAAAATTAATGTCAAATGATGATTTCGTGAATGTAGGAGAAAAGGGGATCGGCGCTTTAAAGAGAGCTAGTGTCCAAAGAAAAGACAATAAGCATGAACAGTTGGAACATTTAAAATCTGTTTCGGTTCTTTCGTTGTGTCGGAGAAATTACACCAGACCAGGAAGTATAAAAGTTGATTTAAAAAGAAATGCAGAAATCGCGTCAACATCCCAAAGTGAAGAGCGCGCGGTAAGTTTACGATCTTTTTTACCCAAGTTCGGTTCGATTTTCGAACAAAATGTTTCTTTTGTACGGCAGTGATAGACGAAGAATTCAAAGCAAGACAAAAGAAAAAACCAACTGGCAGGCGAAGAATTATATACGAAGTTAGGAGTCTCGAAATGAAAAACAAAGTTCTTGAAGCTGCAGAGAATAGACATGACCAGTGGGGAGAGGAAGTTCAGTGTGGTATAATAAACGTTGCTGATTTAGTTGCAGCTGATGCGATTTATCACCAAGATTGCTTCATGACTTTTTTTCTACACACTGCACCAATCAGAAAGAGAGGGCGGCCTGAGTCGGATTACGTCTCAGCAGCTGTAGACGAAATATCCTTCTTCCTTGATAATAATGACGACTGTCAATTCTCACTACCCGAACTCAGATCTCAAATTACAGGGCTAGTTCCAGACGACATCACTTTGAGAAGTAAATTGAAACAAAAATACGGGGATTGCATTATTTTTGCTTCAAACTCCAAAAAAGTTCCTGTCATATGTTTACGTAATACTGGAATGAAAGTCTTATCAGACTCTTGTACGACAAAAGGATACGAAATGATCATGAGGAGCGTCTACGAATAGTACAAACTGCTGCAGCCATATTAAAAGAAGATATCCAAACACCACTTTATGACACTCATTGCTATCCTCCAAGTGATAACTTTTTCAGAGATGTGAACAAGGGCATTCCAGAAAGCCTAAAATCTTTTTTGGAGCATTTGATTATTAAAAAAAAGACTGCTAAGGCGGAAAAAAAAGCCACTTCAATAGCTCACGTCATTATATCAGCGCTAAGGTCACGATCATTTATGTCTCCTCTGCTCAATGGTCTTGCTTTATTTTTGAGCAAAAAGTTCTGTTCCAAGAATTTAATAACAATGCTCTCGAATTTGGGATTTTGTTCTTCTTACTATGAAGCCCAAACACTTGAGATGTCAGCCATAAATCATCCGCAACCCCAAATGCGCGAGGGATCATTCTGCCAATTCGTATTTGACAATGAAAATTTCAATGTGTCGACAATCGATGGCCTGAATACGTTTCATAGCATGGGGGGGGGGGGGGCATTACTTGTTTTACTTCAGCGTCAGCAGTGGAACCCGGGAAGAAGATAAAAAAATTAACCGAACTTACATCCGCATCGACCGTAGGCAAAATGGGAATCATTCCTCTGGAAACGTTTGAAAATTTTCGAGGGCCTGGGTAAAAAACAATTACTATCGAAGATTTGAATGTCTTAAATCCTTTAGGGGAAGATTTTCCACTGCCTAAGCCATCTGATATCTCCTGGATGTGTGCTAAGTGGTTAGGTCTTCAACAGATACCTGAATGGAAAGGATTTTTCCATTGTATAACCAGAAACCAGCCTTGTGAAAAGACCAAAGTAATAACCCTTCCTTTTGTTAATTCACCACCAAGCAAGTATGACACCATTTTCACTGTGCTGAAATATGATGCCCAGCAGTGTGTTTAAATGCACCAAAAGTCTTGCATACTCACGTTTGACCAACCACTGTATATTAAAGCTCGAGAGATAGTCGCAGCAACATCCAATCCATTATTATCAAGTTGTATTGTGAGCTTGGTGGATTCCATCTTTTAATGTCATTCTTAGGCTGCATTGGGTACATAATGACTGGAAGTGGGTTAAAAGAAATACTCACTTTGATTTATGCACCTACGTCAGTAGAAAAAATGTTGCCTGGCCATGCATACGCTAGGGCCGTCCGAGCTCATTTATTGACCCAAACAGCCTTATCAAAAATAATTTTTAACGGCATGGATATATCGGATTTGGAATGTAAAAATCTTCGTGAGTTGTTTCGAGATTTTGCTACTGAACCACCATCGCAAGAAACCTTAAACGCACACACTCAAATACGAGCCATCGAAATTAAAATGAGGAAGACCTTGGAGCACCTGTGTTGCAGTTCATCTTTGGTGGCGCTACGAGCGCCGTACCGCGAATCACCCCCCGATTCAAACAGTTTGAATCGGGGGGTGATTCGCGGTACGGCGCTCGTAGCGCCACCAAAGATGAACTGCAACACACTGCCCCCGGATGAACAATTACAGTTTTTCATCAAACAATACATAAATAAGAACAATACAAAAATTAAAACAAAACATTACCTAAATGATGATAGCTTCTTGAATACAAATCAATAAATGTTAAAGACATACTTACATACTAAGAAAGATTACCAAATTTTCAAACACTTTAAAGTTTAGTAAAATTAAGTTGAATTCTAAAATGAGAATAAAAGATATTAAAATCAAGCACAATATAACAAATCAAATAAGGTTAAAGTTCTAAGATTGTTGTTCATTTGAGTTCTCCATCGAATCTAATTCAAGTTTGTACAGTAGTTGTATCGGTCTTTTAATCAGTCCAGTTGGAGTTTTCAGGATACATGACCTTATTTTAGAGTCTCGTCCGGGCAAAAGTTCTCTTACATATCCACACTTCCAAAGATGTTTTGGCAACTTTTCATCATGAATCAGGACTATATCACCAACTTTGAAGGCTGAAGATTTGACGGGGTCTAGTTTATTTGCTGATCGTAGCTCCAGAAGATATTCTTTTCTCCACCGTTTCCAAAAATGATCAATTATTTGTTGGCGATATTTTAATTTGTTTAATAACGTGGATTTATCGAATTTCGTTTCGAAGATAATTGGAATTCCACAGGGCAACGATGTTAACCTCTTTCCTACCAAGAAATGAGCTGGAGTTAGAGGTTCCGGTTCTGAAGGCTCTTCGTAAACATACGATAAGGGTCTAGAATTAATTACTGCCTCCACTTCAGTGAGCATAGTTTCGGTTTCTTCATAAGTAAGGCAAGTTCTACCGAGTATCTTCTTTAATGGTGTTTTCACAGATCTAACCATTCTCTCCCAAAAACCTCCCCACCAGGCTGCTCTTGGGATGATAAATTTCCATATTATTTTGTTCATAGTTAAATAGTTTTTAACTTCTTCCTTTGAAATTCTTTTCCAGATCTCTTTTAAAAGCAAGTCGGTCTTGACAAATGTTTTGGCATTGTCACTGTATATCACCTTACAGAGTCCTCTTCGAGCAAAGAATCGCTTAAGAGCTAAAATGAAATTAGCCGTGCTTAAATTCGTCACCAGCTCTAAATGAATAGCTCTTGTAACCGCACAGGTAAACAGCACAATGTAAGCCTTTTCTGATCCCAAGGATCCTTTAGTGTAAATTGGCCCTGCAAAATCTATACCGATGGTCTCAAAAGGTGGTGTTTCGATAATTCTATCTCTAGGTAGGGGTGCAGTAATTTCTTTTCCAGAGGTGGCATTGAACTTTTTACACAGCATGCAGGTTTTCAGGACAGATTTTATTATTCTTCTGCCCTTCATGATGAAATATCGCTCTCGTAGATAAGCTAGGGTAGCAGCTACACCAAAATGATACATTCTTGCATGAGCATCAATAATAAGTAGGTTTACAAACCTTCCTTTATCGGGAAGCACCCACGGATGTTTTTCCCGCTCATATAAATCGGAAAATTGTAGTCTGCCTTTAATCACAAGTAGTTTATTCTCGTCCAGTTCGGGATTAAGGTGGTACAACTTTGATTCTTTAAAAATAGATTTTCCCCGCTGTAGCTGCTCAATTTCCTCCGAGAAAGCAGATTTTTGAATTTGCTTGATCCAATAAATCTCGGCCCTTTCTACTTCTGCGGCTGTTAAGGGACCGGATATTTTACAATTTTTCGGATTTGAATTATGAAGGAAACGCAGGATCCACCCCGTGACATTAAACAATTGAGAGAGCTTACTGAACCGGTCTACATTTAAAAGGGCTTCAGATCGTACATTTACGGTACAGCATACCTGAGTCATTTTTGTCTTAGATTTTCTTTCAATTGCTACTTCTTCGTCTTCTTTAACTCCTACCTTAGGGGGCCACATAGATTCAGGGAGGGATAACCATACAGGACCTTGCCACCAAAGATTATTGTCTATTAAAGAGCTTAAGTGTTCACCACGTGTAAGTAAATCAGCAGGGTTATCTTGACCGCTACAATAGTTCCAACTTTCCGGATCTGACAAAGATTGAATTTCAGTAACCCGATTGGAAACAAAGGGCTTCCAGTTTGCTGCAGATCCTTTAATCCAATATAAGGCTATTGTAGAGTCGGTCCATAGCTTAAATTCCAAATTTCGTAAATCTAATACCCCTTTTAAATATTTAGACATTCTGGCAGCAATTAATGCACCTAACAATTCTAAACGGGGAATGGTCACTCGTTTTAAAGGGGATACTCTGGCTTTAGACCAGAGAAATGCAGTCTTAATCTGGTTAGCTTCATTTCTATATCTAATATAAGCTACCGCACCGTAGGCCTTAGGACTGGCATCACAAAATAAATGAATTTCTATACAATCATAGGACAAATTTAATCCATCAGGGAAATATATCCTAGGAATTTCCAGTTTCCTTAAGTGTTCAGTTTCAGAATACCAACTATCCCATTTTAGTTTTCGTTTTAGACGTACAAAACGATCCTTTGAAATATTAAAGTTATCTCCTAACTCTTCCCTATTATCCTTCCAAAGTAACTTTGTTTGATATCTATTATTTGTAAAGCTTAAACCGCTTTCAAATCTATCCATGATTTCTCTATCAGATTCAGAGAATACATCATTATTATTTTTTATTCCAATAGCTTCAAGCTCCCATAATTTTCTTAAATCCTCGCGTTCATTGTCATTAGTTTGTACAGCTATTTTTAAAACTGAGGCACATTCCTTTTTCCCCCTTTCGTCAATGCTTAACGCTCCGCAAAGCGAAAACCCAAATAAACTCTCGCTTACAAACAGAGATTTTGTGATTCGTTCAACTTTTCCCCCTCCCGTAATTTGGTATAGATAGTCAGCTCCCACAAGTAGTTGAATTCGCGAATCCTCCCCTTCCCTACTCCAATTCGACAACTCGAATTTGGCTAACTTCCGCGAAACATTCTTATCTACCCGTGGCTTCGAAATCAATACGTTAGAGATTTCTTCAACCACTAACGCTTTAATGCAAAGGCTTTTGCTGGAATCCTCAACGTGGCTGAGTTTAACGCTGACCACATCGTAAATTTTCTGCTCCCCCTCACGGGACGCGAAAGAGTAGACAAGGAGCTTTTCCTTCCCAATTACGGGGGGTCTCAAGGCCATTGCAATGTCCTTTGTTATAAACGTTCTTTGGCTACCACTGTCATACAAACACACGGCTTCTGCCGTACTTTTGTCAGTTGAAATTCGTACACAACAAGTTTGAAGTATAACTTCGTTACTGGATTGGGGGACTTTTACTTTACATTGGGAAACAGTAGTAACAAGAGTTTCCGCTTCATTTTTTGGCTCTACCGGATTTTCATTAGCTTTCAAGCATACTGACGTATTATGGAATTTACTTTGACAATTTTTACAACTTTCTTTTACGGCTCTACATTTAGAAGCAATATGGAATTTTCGGAAACATAAAAAGCATCGACCTTCTCTTTTAAGTTTTTCACATTTTTGGGGAATCGACAGAGATTTACATTTATCAGAAAAATGGTTAGAATTTTCACAAAAGATACAATTATTTTTAACAGAGGTTGTTAAAGCATATGCCGTTGGAATATTTCGTTTGACATCACGATACGTTTCGGTTTTAACGCTGAAGTATTTTTCTGAACTACTAAACTGTTGAGTAGCTTCGCGAGACTCAATTTCATCTTTTAAAAAAGTAAGTAATTCATCTATATCAAAATCCGTTTTTTTCTTTCGATTTCTATTATATTCCAACGCGATATCTGAGGGTATTAGTTTAAGTAAAATAGGGCATAATAAGTGGCCATAACTGCCAGATGCTACACCTAGGGATTTTAGATTACGAATTTGAATTTCGCAGCTATCATACAGGTCTCTCAAGGCCTTTACATTGGAAGAATTTTTAACTGGATTCAAATTCAAAAGTTTGCTTACGTGTAAATTAATTGTCAAGTCAGGTCGTCCAAATCTATTTTTCAAAAGTTCAATAGCTGATTTATAATTTTCATGTGTTAATGAAAATCCAGTCACAACATTCGCAGCAGAACCTCCCAACAAAGATTTCAAATAACAAAATTTATCAATAGTTGTCAAATTTTCATTTTCATCGATAGCATTAGAAAATTGACTCCAAAATTCGAGCCAAGTGGATGAATCACCATAAAATTTTTCAATACACAGTTTTGGAAGTTTCACTAAATTTGAACAAGAACTAAGTTGTGTAACTGCTGAAGCAGCAATTTCATTTCTTGGAATTTCGGTTACAACCGGTTGGGGTCTAACATTAATATTCTGATTTAAAAATTTTGAAATTTTGTATTTCCATTCTATAATTTTTTCATCAATCATCTCAACACCTTCAATTTCATCTTCAATTTCAGTATCAGGAATGTTTTCAAAAATTTCAGAATTTGAAGCTTTAAGTTTCTCAACTTTTTCCATTAATTGATCTTTTAGGACTCCCAGAGCATCTACCTTATCATCATATATCATTTCAGAATCATCAAATGTATTTGAGATTTTCGTTAAAATCTTCGTTGTAGCGGAGCGCAAAACAGCACGCTGCCGCTTCAGTTTTTCTACATTATCTTTACTCATTATGCAAATATAAATTAAGTAAGCATGCGCTTACCTTCAGTTTCAAATGAGTCCTGTCACGCGGACGCCAAATGCTAATTCTGCGCTGGGAGATGTTCAACGGATTTGTCTTGAGTGATGATACTGCACACTTCTCTTTCAGTTATGACGATCAGGTTAAATGAAAAAGAAAGGCCCAACTGCCTGTGGGGCTGGAAGCGTCAAGAGAAAATTCTTGTACCCATCACAACTATGGATGCAGTAGCTCCCGATTCAGTTTTAAACATGGTGTTTTGCAACTGTAAGACTGACTGTGGAGTAAGATGCGGATGTCGGAAAGCAGGCATCAACTGCACAACGACCTTCAATAATTGCAATGGGGTATGTCAGAATGGCATCAGCCCTGTTGATGATGACGATTGAATGAAAGAAGGTGATGAATGAGCCGATGCTAGCGGATCCATAGACGATCTATACATGCCTGACGAAGGGGAGAATCCCGTACCGAAAAAAGTACGTAAATCCTGAAGTAGGTAAGCTTGAATAATTATTCGCAATGGAAATCTGATAGTGAATACCCCTAAGTTTACTACATTCATGTATAAAATTAATAATGATTAATTATCTACATAGCCAAAAACATTAAATCTATTTTCTTGTGTTTAAAGAATACCGAAATGTGGGAGAGGTTAGAAATTCAAAGAAGAGCGCCTGCAACGAGACTTTGAAGCTACCTCCATTATCAACTCGCATTTTATAGTCAATACCTTCGTTCCTGTTAGGTTTACGACAAAAATGTATAAAATCGTTTTCGTACATAATTTAATGTTTTTTAATTTTTTAAATAAACTTTTTTTATGTAAAGTTAATATTTCCCTAGTTATTTGAAAAAATACAAAAAACCTTCCCATTTAGTGTAAAACTAATTTGGCTAATTATGGTATGCAAATGCGCGGGTATTTCCCCCCATCGCGATGGGGAACCGCGCTTGCGCGTCCCAGGTGTGATAGTGCGCTCTTTTCAAAGTCAATTATCTTTGTTCCTGTTAGACATATAAAAAAATGTTATGAATGATTTTTGTTCATAATTTAATACTCTTTAATTTTTGTATTTAATTATTTTTTATAAAATCAATATTTTTAAAGATATTTCCAAAAAACCAAAAAAGTGTACACATTTTCCAAGATGGCGACGAAAGCTCAAGTCTGATCTGTGGGGACTTTTAGTATGTTCATTAACATGCCTAAACAAACATCTCCACCAATTTTCAAAACTTTCATATTTTTTTTAGCCATAAAACCTATTTTGACTGGGCTAGTAGATTAATAAGTGAAATGAGATTTGAGAACTATTTACAAGACAAGCACGAAGATGTGATATTCATGTTAAATGAATATATGGGAACTATTATTCCCATATTACGGACATCAGAAGGTATAAGCAATTAGAACTTATTAACATGTTCTATTATTTAAAACTTGACACATGACATAAATTTACAATAATCACTACGAAACTCGGCTCGTAGTTCATCGCGGTGAAATCGGAGCGGAGAAACGTGAGTACCACACTAGTACGGAGAGTGAAGTGAAGTTCGGTGTCCCAATGTCCGCGGCAATCCCCACTCCTGCGCGAACCAGATGCGCAGAACGCGACGTCGGAGTTGTCTGCGAGTTGAGTTGCTAGAATTAATCTTATTTACGGAAGTAAACACTTAAAGAACGAGCGAAATAGTTGTACTTTTCTTTCCAGTAGATCTCGAAGCACACTCACAAGCACAAGATAAAATGAATATGTGCAACTTGCAGAAACTGAAATGACCAACAAAAGTTGTGGTTCAACTGCGCATCTTGGACCAGGCCGTCTAACGGAAGTTTTATCTGTCTGTGTTGGCATGTAACCGATTGGCGAAAACGAAGAAGGTAATTGGTTAGTAAAAAGTCAAAAGAAACAAGGTTCAGGATTCGTGAGTTCACAGACTATAGATTGGAGCTTTTCCCGAAGAGGATCAATTCCACAATTTTCCCCCCATCCCCTCTGTAACGCCTCCCGTACAATAGCGAATATTTTGTGCGTGGAAATTCCGGGAAGACCAACCAACTCTCGGTTGTGCACATAATTGATTTAGATGGCTGCAGATAGACACTCGCCTGGCCGGAAGTGCGACCGGAGGCGCCTAGTCGTCTGGGAATGTAACTGAATAAAGAAAGGCGGCGTTTTCCAGACCTTTCGAGAAAGTTCAGCGGAGGTATATAAAGTCAACGAACGCGGATTCAGAATTGGAGAGGAAGTTAGTCAGAGTGACATTGGAGCCGAAGAGAAGGAGATACGCCCAGGTCTAGAGAGACTTGAATGAGCGCAGCGGCAATTCAAGTCTGACCTTTTCCGTCGATGTCGTGAACCCACGAATTTAATTTTATATATATATATATTGTAAATAACCTGTATTTAGTCGAGAAATGCAATTAAAACATAAAATACAAAATGGCTGGCAGTCTTTTATTTAGTCATTTACAAAGTCCTTACATTCCACTTATCCTCTTTAATATGCGTAGGAAGTTCACGAACCCTTTGAGTATTCAACCATTTTCCATGTGCAAAGTGAAAAATCACCAGGAAGTTCACGAACCCTTTGAGTATTCAACCATTTTCCATGTGCAAAGTGAAAAATCACCATCACAGTTGTTATTTGGTAAAATACTTCTTTAAAGTCATTTAGAACATGACATTTCTCGGACACATATTACAATGAAGAAAATGGTTCTGAAAAAGGCATGAGTAATGATTGGACCTCAGTACAAACGCCATTCTTATTTGGGTTCAAAATAGACATTACCTGATTAGAAAAAATACCATCTGTGCATAAGATTTCCTTATTTCAACGTGAGATTTATTTTAGGGAAGATAAATGAACAAAAGGTGATAAACGCGCAAGCCTTTTATAGTGGCAATGTGTACACTGCCAACCGATTTTATGGTATTTATATTTTTTGTACCATCGAGAAAAACACCACTCAGTAGAATAGAGAACAACATAGCAAAAGTCTTACGAAGAGTAGGTGACTTACCATTCCATCATTCATCACAGGTGTAATTAATAACAAAAGAGGATACCCTAAAGAAAATAGTACATATATTGGTATAACAATAGAGTGAGTAATCAACCCTCTTTTCGTCGATATTTTTCTTATGTCACTGATAATATATTGTCTTCTAATGCTATAAATCATCGTTTTATATGTATATCTCTCTAAATACAGACATACATAAATATATAATTAATATATATGTAATATAAAAATAATTTTTATATTAATTATCTGACTTGTCTATATTCCTATAAAACATAATTTATTCCATTTCTAATGATGATATAATAGCTCTTAAAGTTTGCAGTAGTTAATCCCTTCGTTCCCCTATAGACAGAGAAATATCCTGATAGACTTAGAACAGCCTCTGTCTAGGGAGACTGAACCGATAAGAATCATCGGACACGCCCTAGTCCATGACGTAGCATAGCGTCATAGGGATTATTGCTTACACCAAGTCTTCTGTATGTTCCCGATATAAAATGTGAACACGGCTAAAAGCCGCACTCTTCCTGATAATGTTTGAACATAGAATGTATCACAAAGTCTAGCTCCCTTCCTATGGGGGAACTACGTATAAAACGACAAATAAATATGTGTTAATTCAGTCGCCTGTTTACTGCGTCCCAAGAATTCCTTTACAGTTGTTCCAGTATCAGCTGTTCCAACGATGCCTATTGCTATGATATTACAAGCCGGTAGGACATTAAAGGGGGCTAGACAAAATGATTAAATTTTGTGGGACGCAGGCGATGGCTGAAATTTATGAAAGACCCCTCCGCCGTTCTTGGAGGAATGTGTTGTGTCTACCCACCAACTTCCCTGCTAAACCGAAACGGAAGCTGGAATACAGATGGAGGATGACAAACAGTGCGTTAGGTTTCGATGCAGCATTTCTACGGCCACTGCGACATCGATAATATTTTTGCGTGTGAATACACTTCTTCTCAAAAGGACCAACCCTCTGATCGAACTGATCCAGAAAAGAGTGGAAACTTTCCTCTTTGTGATCTAAGAACAGTACCGAGTATGCTTCGAGGATTAAAATAGAAGAAATTTGACAATCTATAACGATTTTTTTTTTTTTTTTCGCTTCGTGAAAGATGACGATTCCAGTGAAATCTGAACAAAAACTATACATAAGGAGTAAATTTTTTTTTATTTTTTTCGTTCAAGGAAGTGGTGAATCATTCCGTGAGTAATTTTTCTTTCTCTATTTTATCATAAATAAGTGTGGATGGGAAAAGTTTTTTTTTTGAATTGAATAATGAATAATTTTAACAAATGGTTTATATCTCAATATGCTGTAGTTTTATAATGGTTTATAACTGAATCTGCTTTATGTGTAAATATTTTGGAATTTGTAATTAATATTGTAACCATGTTACTTAAGGATATTGACGTAATTTGTAAAGCTTTGAAGAAGCAAAAAGCTTCAACGGTCAAGTTATTAGATAAACTAATATTTCAAAATGGAAACACGAGATTAGATCGTAATAGAGTTTTAAATTTTTGTGGCTTTAAATATGAAGTTGGAGATAAAGAATTTTTAGCTAAAGTGAATGAAATTTCAGAACAGTTTAAGTTAGCGGAATTGATTAAGATTTGCGATATTTTAAATATTTCGGGAGAAGGTGAAAAAGAGGAAATTACTAAACATATTATTTCGTGCTTATCTAATTTCGAATTTCTTAAAAATTCGATAATTGCAGAGGACATTTCGGAAGACGAAATTAGTCTCGAAACAGAACATGCTGAATTTCAGTCCGGATCCACAAATAAAATCAATAATGAAAATAGTACTCAAACCGAAACAGGTGGGGTACAACTTACAGATACTACCGCAAATACTACTCAAACGGAAAACCTTATAAGTAATAACGAAAATGGTACCCAAACCGAAACGTTTGGAGTCAAAATGAAAAATAATACAAGTAGAGAACATGAAATCAAAAGCAGTAATGACGAGGAAAACAGTTATTCTAAAATCGAAAATGTCGATAAAAATTCAAAATTGTCAAACATGGGAGAAACAAAAATTATGGTAAACTTCTCTGACATTGAGGCAGTGATTCCTCTCTTTAAGGGAGAAAAACATGAAAATATAGTACAATGGCTTGAAACTTTTGAAAATCACGCTGCATTATTCTCCTTATCTGAGTTTCATAAATTTTTATTCGCAAAACGTTGTCTTAGGGGAAACGCACTTCTGTTCATTCGTAGTGAAACTTCAGTCAATTCTTTTGACAAACTAAAGAAATTATTAATTGAAGAGTTTAAAGTAACATATAATTCGGCGGAAATACATGACATCCTACAAAAAAGTAAAATAAAATATAATGAGTCAATGCAAGAATATTTTTTAACCATGAAACAAATTGCTAATCAAAGTAATATAGACGAAGGTGCTTTAATCACTTACGTCATTAACGGGATTAATGACACTACACAGAACAAAGCCATTTTATATGGATGTGAGAATTTAGTTGAGTTTAAAAATAAATTGAAAATTTACGAACAAATTCGCAAAAACATGGACAAAGTAAAAGTACCGTTCCATCGGGTACCCTATACGAATGGAAAGACAGAAAAACTTAAACCGGAAATCCGTTGTTTTATTTGTAAACAGCTAGGACACAAATCTTTCCAATGTAGTAAGGACAAGAAAATTACACCACGAATGTATAATAATTCAAAACCAGCAAAGGCTCAAACGACGCATGCTGTGCAAGAGTTGCCCCCCAATCCCTGTAAGTTTTGCGCAAACATAGGGATCATGAATTCTTATTATTGGGGATTCTCTTGCATCAATAGACCATCTACGTCTGAAATTGCAGCGCCTAAGCCACAACCCGAAAAGTGACAATTAATAGTATCCGGATACACAAAAAGCAAAACGTACGTACATAATAAAAGAAAAACAAACAATGAAAATAACTCGAGTTCAAATAATAAGATATGGTTAAATATTGATACTGGATCTTCGGTGAATATAATTCCAAGTAAAATTGTTGAAAAATGAAATGTTCCCATTAGAGAAAATAAAGTGATAAACGTGAAACAAACAAAAGGGTTAATACAGCTTAACAAAAAATGCAATCTCTACCTTAAAATTGGTAATATTGTAAAATCGGCAGAGTTTTTCATACTTGACACCGATTTACCATATGCCCTCTTGGGTTTAAAGAGTTGTGTTGATTTTCGTTTGGTAATTAATTGTGCGAACCAAATTGTTGAGCAGGATGGGAGAAAACTGATCACTTTCTCTAGTTCTGAATGCAGCGATTTGTCTTTGCATATCATGCCCGAAAATCATGTTGAGCTAAATGTTAATAACGTTAAAGAGAAATAGGAAGTAAAGACAAAGTCTAAAAATAAAAACGTTTTAACATTTTCGAATGTTTCCGAGATGGATTCTGGTAATGGGTGCACACATTATCAGAGTACAGTGGAGGAAAAAACGAAAATGAGTGAAAATGTAGGAAGTTCCGAAATAAAAGAACTTTTAGAGGAATATAAAGACATATTTGCGAAAAATAAATATGACGTGGGATCAGTAAGAATAGAACCCCAAAGAGTGATATTGACTTCCGATTTGCCAGTTTCGTTACGCGCATATAAAACTTCACCAAAACAACAAGAAGAAATTGATACTCAAATTGAAGAGTTATTAAAAGCCAATATCATAAAAGAAAGTTCGTCTCCATTTTCGGCACCAGTAACACTTGTTTATAAAAAAGATGAAAACAAAAAGAATAGGTTATGTATTGATTTCAGGAAATTAAATCGGGTGACGAAGTCGGATGCCGAACCATTACCTCTGGTCGAGACATTGATTGATAAACTAGCTCAAAGTACATATTTTTCAAAATTGGACATGGCCTCAGGTTACTGGCATATCCCTATTCCCCCAGATGACACAGAAAAACTCGCTTTTGCAACCCATAATGGATTATATGAATGGCTACGTTTACCTTTTGGTTGGCGCAATGCACCCAGCATTTTTCAGAGAACAATTCGTAGAATTTTAACTAAATATAAAATTACATTTGCTGCAAATTATTTTGATGATACTTTAATTTTTTCAGATAGCTGTTCTAATCATATTGAACACATTCAACAAATTTTTGATATCTGCAGACAGGAAAACTTAAAACTAAAATTTTCTAAATGTTCCTTTTTACAAAAACAAATTCAATTTTTAGGATATGAAATTACCAATGGGATTGTCACTCCGGATAACACCAACATTGAGGTTATTAAAAAGCTAAAACCACCCAATAATGTAAAATCTTTACAAAGATATCTCGGTTCAATTAATGTGTATCATAAATTTATTGACAAATATGCCACTATTAGACAGCCACTAAATAACTTGTTAAAAAAATACACCTTGGCAATGGACTGAGAAATGCCAAGAAGCGTTTGAAATGTTAAAAAGAACTTTAATTTGTAAACCTGTGTTGAAAATTTTTAATCCAAAAGCTGAATGTCATATTTATGTTGATGCCAGTCACACTGGTGTAGGAGCGGTTTTAAAACAAACAGATGCTTCTGGTGTCCTATACCCTGTCGCGTTTCACTCCCGCTCATTAAAAGATTATGAAAAAAATTATTGTATTACTGAGCTGGAATGTCTCGCTATAGTGGATTCTTTAAATAAGTTTCATCATTATCTTTTCGGACAAAAATTTACCATACATACGGACCATGCGGCTTTAGTTTGGCTCAAAAATGTTAAAAACTTAAAAGGAAGATTGTTCCGCTGGTCTTTTCAGTTAAGTATGTATGAATATGATATTAAATATACAAAGGGCACCACAAACATCGAAGCAGATATGCTCTCTCGTGCTGTACCAGATAACAATGTACACAATGATGTTATTGTAAGCAATGTTGAAACTCAGGTATCACATCTCTTGCAGTTGAGTGAAATTACCGAGGCTCAAAAAAATGACAATTTAACTGGAAAGTTTGTCGAAATTAACAATGTTTTATGCCTTCGTAAAAAAGGGTTTACAAAGATTGTAGTACCTTTTTCTTTAAGACTGAAATTACTCAAAATTGCTCATGAAAAATTTGGCCATCCTGGTATTCAAAAAACAATTAATTTGCTCACCCCTGTTTATTATTGGCAAAATATAACTTCTGATATTAGTAATTTTATTAAACATTGTCATACATGTCAAGTAAATAAAAAACCTCGACAAAAAAGATTTGGACTTTTGCAATCAATGCCTCCGGTTGACAAGTCATTTGACTTGATTGCAATTGATAGTGTGGGTGGCCTTAACCATTACAATTCAACTAAAAAATACCTGATGTTAATTATTGACCATCACACTCGATTTATATGGGCTTTTGCTTCAAAATCAATTACAACAGAAACTTACACTAACTTCCTAAACCAAATTTTTCAAATTCAAGTGCCAAAGAGTATCTTAAGTGATAGAAATCCAGCTTTCACATCTTCTCATTTTAAAAAATTTCTTCAGCATTATAACGTTAAACAACTATTGACTACAGCACACAGACCAGAAACTAATTGTAAAGTGGAGAGATTAGGCCAAACAATAATCACACGTTTAAAATGTAAAATTAATGAATCATCTACAAAAGTTCCATGGCCTAAATTACTAAAGGAAGTAACTCACGAATACAACTTGACCCCCCATTCCGTTACTAAATTTCCACCAGCCTATTTAATGTATGGCACAATTCCATATACAAATCCGTTAAAGGAAAGTATTTATCCTCCTGTTGAAGAGGCGAGAAAAATAGCAGTTCAGAGAACAAAACATTACCATGAAAGGAATAAAATACATTACGATGCTAGATTTGTGGATATACAATTTACACCTAATGAGTCAGTCATTTATGAAGAATTTAAATACCCTAATACTAGGAAACTGTCTCCAATTTTCAGTGGTCCTTATAAAATCCTTAACAAAATTTCTGACGTTAATTATGAAATTAATAAGAAAAATACCCACTCTCAAGAATCTTCAGAAGTTGTACATGTTTCGAAGTTACGAAAATACCATGTACCAGAAAAATTAAAACTGAGTCATGAATAATGTAAATAAAGTATGTATGTTTGTATATTATTATAGGGTTGTATTTTTTTTACGTATTGTTGTATTGCAATTTTTTTCAGTATTATGATAGTGCATTTGTATTCATTTTTATTTGGCTCAGCAGTGAAAGGACAATAATTTCTCTGCAAAAGACTGTATAAGCCAAAAAACAAAACAACCATGGTTGTCACCACTTGTCACCACATGTTTTTCTTCAAGACGTCTTATATGTTTATGTTGTATTGTGCTTGAGCATTCAGAGTTCTGAATGTTAGTTTTGTACACAGAAGAGTTGGTGGATAGGTTCAGTTTTTAAATTGTCAGAATAGGTAAATTAATTTTTTTCTTTGAGGGGGGGATGTAATATAAAAATAATTTTTATATTAATTATCTGACTTTTCTATATTTCTATAAAACATAATTTATTCCATTTCTAATGATGATATAATAGAATGTATCACAAAGTCTAGCTCCCTTCCTATGAGGGAACTACATATAAAACGACAAATAAATCTGTGTTAATTCAGTCGCCTGTTTACTGCGTCCCAAGAATTCCTTTACAGGTGTTCCAGTATCAGCTATTCCAACGATGCCTATTGCTATGATATTACACACATATATATATATATATATATATATATATATATATACACATACATATATATATATATATATATATATATACACATACATACATACATACACACACATGCATACACACTGCTCAAAAAAATTAGGGGAGCAAGCAAAGAAGTTAAGAAAACCGAGCGAGAGAGCCACGTATTGACATAAAATGGATAGAACACGCGTATCAATGCGCAATACAGAAAAAAAGACGTAAAAAAATTTGTAATTAAGCTTTAATTCTTTGAAAATATGGAAAAAACATGAAAAGATGATTTAGGGCAACAATTTGATTACATGTAAACGATAAAAAAAAAATTTGTTTAGAAATGATGCAAGATTTTGAATATGGCGTTTGGTCTCCTCGAACAGCTAAGACTGCTGCACATCTGTTTTCCATGGATGCGATGATGTTATCGATAAGACTTTGGGGAATACTGTTACACTCCTCAAGAAGTGCAATCTCCAAGTCTCGGAGAGTAAAAGGAGGCCTTGGTCTCGCAGCAATGCGTCGTCCGAGCATGTCCCAAACATGCTCGATTGGATTCAGGTCAGGAGAGCACGCTGGCCATACCGTACACTGTATTGTTTCAGCTTCAAGCATGTTCTCCACAAGACGAGGTGTATGCGGTTTGGCATTATCATGCTGGAAAACAAAGGAATCTCATGGCTGCAGCGTAAGGTATGACATGAGGTCTCAGTATCTCGTCTGCATACCTTCGGGCCGTCAAAGTACCATTCCGAATGATATGCAGGTCCGTACGTCCACCTATGCTGATTCCACCCCATATCATAAAACCAGCTCGTCTGTATTGTGACCTTTCACGAACGAAAGGTCACAATGGGGAGTTATTTCCAGTGCTCCTTTGCCTCCATACCAAAACACGTCGGGTGTCACACTCCAGACGGAATCGGGACTCGTCTGTAAACAGCACTTGGATCCAATCATGTAGCTCCCAATCTCGATGTTCAGCAGCCCATCTTCTTCGGGCCGCATGGTGGTTTGAGGTCAACGGAATGCAGACCATTGGCCTACGTGTATAGAGACCTCCCTGATGAAGCCTATTACGTACTGTTTGGCTAGACACCATTCGACCTGTTGCCAAGAACAACTGTCTTTCCAGCTGAGTAGCATTGTCTGTTCTGTTTCGATGAGCTGTTAACAGTATATACCGGTCATCAGTTGCTGTAGTGGCGCTTGGCCGACCTTGCCCTGGTCGACGTCTAACATTCCCCGTTTCTTGGAATCGATTCCACAGCCTTGCAACGACACTTCTGGTGACTCCAACAGCGTCCGCAACACTACGTTGTGTTTACCCGGATTCAAGTCTGCCTATAATACGCCATGCCATGGATTCCGGTAAATCACGTTGTTGAGACGTTTTTAAGTCACCTTTTCTCAAAAAGAATAACTGAGCAATCGAATTTCACAGTTAAGGCGGTGAAACAGACGTTTCTGCAACATCCCGATTTCCGCCCTTATGTTCTTTTTCTGGTTTTTGACGTCATGAACTTTGATTTGCATATGAAGTTTTCTTCTTCTGTTTCCTGCTAGGCTTTAAATTATGGATGATTTATTTTATGTTACTTATCGGTGTAAGTATTTGCGTAATTTCGTTAAAACCATGTGCTCCCCTAATTGTTTTGAGCAATGTACATACACTAAAGTACCAGAAAAAAATGGGATACCTGTCTAATACGTCGTTGGGCATCAGCTATTAAAGACTGCATCATGCAATGTCCTTTGTACAGCCTTCACGCTGATGTTAGCAGAGGCCCAAGAATTAATTTGCGATGTTATTTGCGCCAATGTTGCACTTTTTCGTTTGATGTGATTGTCTAAAGAAGACGCCGGTCGCGGGCATTCAACGGCCACAGTCCACCGGAGTTTTTCGACGACCACAATATTACAGTAGGTTCGATGTTTCACCAGAATTCTTCTATTCGAGGTACACCCTTGAAATGGCCGAAGTTAAAAATCTAAGCTTTGCCTGTATCTCTGAAAAGCCATGAGCCATCGCACGAGCATTAACTATCATTCCTAGTTGAAATTCACCTAAATCATGATCGCCTGCCATGCTCACTGCTCAATCAGCTTTTTAAGCAACTATAAATGTCTGTCGCTCTATATAAGCTACTTACGGACGAAAGTATTTACGACAGCGTAAGTATTGTTACATGTTCCAATCGTCTATCCCAGTTAGTCTGGCACTTCAGTATATATATTACTGATATTACTTAAGTATACCATTACTGGCCGCCATAGAGAAGTTTCACTGTATATGCATGCATGTAATAACAAAGACCCACCATCTATTAATTATCTATCTATAATATTGTGTGTCCCCTTTTGGTAACTACTTCCTTTTTCTGTTTGTGGCGCTTGTCTGTCAGTTGTGGCGCCATCTGTTTTTCTGCTGCACGTCTGGAGACTTCCATCCGATTGGACACCGAGGAGGAAGATAGTTGACTTCCCTACTGACCAAAAGGGGAGGAGTTTGAGGCGAAAACTCGCGTTTTAGCATTGGAAACACAAAATTTATATTTTGAAAACTAATTACTTATTAACACAAAAAATGGTAAAAAAAAACTTTAAAAAAAGTCCAAAGTTTCAAGATTTACGGACAGTTTTTAAAATTTTAAAATTATTCTTAGTTATTTTGTTGCAGAGTTTTATAGCAAGTGATATCTCTCGTTTTGGAAATTTGAAAATTTAACTTAAACGCATTTATTTTGAAAGTCTATTTTTAGATTCCGAAAACAGAATTCAAAAATATTTATTAGGGGACCCGGCATTTGAAAAGATATTCCTTAACATTGAATCTTACTATCTACGAGATCTACTAATGCATCGCCTTAATCCCTACTTTTTCCTGTTGTATTACTTTAACCTCACTTATGATACTTAGGTGATATCAATAGAGATACGTATACAGGATTTTAACGAACCCATAGCATCTAATGCTGGATTCTGGGGGTGGAGCAGTGTGACTCCATCCCAGAACACTAAAATTCAATAGTTATGAACTTCATACAAGTGGAGGTAATAGCTGGAGTAATTATGATTCTCTTAGGGGAGAAGTATCCTCTGTGGGAGTTGTAGAAGGCACTGTTTACGGCGTCGATTGCCCCTCCCCCCACCTCCACGTGGTTCCGGCCAGTAACTGGACGAAAGTATTTACGACAAAGTGACGGCTAAGAGGGGCATATCCCGGGTAAGAGGGACAGGGGAGGGGGGGGACGTCCCCCCCCCCCCAACTTAACTTGAAATGAATTAAAGCGTTAATAGAAGTTCAGTTAAAATCGGAAAATTGCAGAAAACTGTTAAGAAAGTTGGTTTTTTCCCACTTTTTTGAACTGTGAAACTGAAGATTCCGATTATGTATTTTGCCTTAGTTTTTAGCAATGATATGATCCATAAGAAAAATTCGATGCTATATTTTTTTCTCATTTTATTTATATCATATTTATTTTCTCATTTTATAACTTTTGAATACTACTTAAATATCAATTCTATTGTTATCTCTCTATTCTAAAAAAAAGTAACCGCCGCCGCCGCCGTCAAAAGCTTGTCACGCTATCTCCTCCGAAATCGCTGGGGATATGGGGTCCAGACGGATACCAATAGATGCAGAGAAATGTGGGGAACAAAGTGAGACATGTCTCATCTTCGTCGGACTTTAAGTTTTTTTTAAATTTTATGTTTTGTGGGAAAATAAAGACTTTTTCATCTTGAGATTACGATAACTCGCCAAAAAATGATCGTAGAATTTTGATCTTTTTACAGTCTAAGACTACAGATATTTCTCTTTCAAACTAGACCTCATTTGTTTAAAAATATTTTAAAACAGACTAATATTTTCATCAAAAAATGAAACACAGTTTTTCAAGAAATATCGACTTTTTCGTCTTCAGATTACGATAACTCGCCAAAATATGATCGTAGAATTTTGATCTTTTTACAATCTAAGACTACAGACATTTCTCTTTCAAACTAGATCTCATTTGTTTAAAAATATTTTAAAACAGACTAATATTTTCATCAAAAAAGGAAACACAGTTTTTCAAGAATATCGTCCCCAAAGTGGATATAATATCGATGCTCCTCGAGTTTTTATCTTACAAAGAAAATATTTACATCATCTGAAAGCTGAAAGCTTTCTTATTCATATAAACCTCATTTCAAGTCTATATCTTAAATTTTCGATTTTTAATTGAATTTTAAAGCTGAAACAGTGATGATTCAACAGTGATTTTTCTTCGCATAAGGGTGACAACAGTAAATGGATGGAAGCTATTGCATTGCCCGAGAATCACCCCTATGTATCTTGCTAGTAGCAACTTATTCATTCAACTTACTGTGCCGTGATTGGCTCTGTGCTAGAGCGCGCTGCTCGTATGCGATGGTCCCCGGTTCGATCCCGGTGGGCTTTCATTTTTACTGAATATTTGAATTTTATTCTTTTAATTCTTATTATAATTTTTATTTTACTTATCTGAAGAGGGCTTAATTTTTATATTTTTATTTTACTGCTGAGCACATATTTTCTGATGTACATATCTTGCTACTGGAGGTAAAGTCGTAAGACCATGGCACTCCAACAAACTCAATATACCTTGACCTTGACCCTAACAGAGGAGCGAGCGTAGCGAGCCTAGGGGCGAAGTCCCTAGTTCAATTGAAAAAAAATCATTATTTCATATTTTAAGGATCGTCCGGCAGTCAATGCGTTGAAGAGGGCCAACTGAATTCAATTCGTGCCCAACAAAAAAGTTAGAAGCACGCTACGCCTATGGCAGGGGTTGGTGACCTAGTCTAACTTCATATAGAGTTAGCACTAACGGGTTACAAAGACCCTAAATTAATTTCGGAATCTTCGGAATTCTTGTGTTGGCAGGACTGCGTGCAGCGACCATTCGTTTTCAGCCAATTACCCCATTGCTTCGGGTGGGTCGTATTAAATTGTGAATTACCCCATAGCTAAATTTCACCAGTTTCATGATATTTAACTTGAAGAACGGAATCGAAAATTTTATCAATTTTGCAAAAAATGCTTCTGGAATAAATCCTGTTATGCGTAAACGACTTCAATAATTTAAATCTCTGAACTTTGATCAACCCAAACCCTTTGAACTCCAAATTTTGAAAAGGTTTAGGACATGTAATAAGCGAGATGTGAATACGCGGCAATCTAAATGAGTAGGACCACACAGCCTGAATTGTGAGCATGATTTATGACTCCAAAGCTTTGGGGCGCCTGTGAGCAGGGCGTTGGTAGCGGGCAACAACACGGGCAATAAAACCATAAAAAAGTTAAGAGGACAGCAGCTATAAATCAAAGATCAAAGATTAGGAAACAAGTGCATGGGGAGTTGAGAAATTTTCCAGACGAGGAGAGGCGTCCAACATAATTCAAATGCAAAACATAAAACATGAACCAACCTATGAACAAGGTGGTTCATCCCCCAGCACAATCAAGAGGCGGGGCGAGTGAATAGGAAGCCAAGAAGGCACGAACCAATAGAAAAAAGAGAAATATATATACAGGGTAAAGCATGTTAGAGGGAGCCCCACTTACTAAAATAAAAACCGGAGATAAAAAAAACTAAGCTGCTACAAGGGCTACGAGACTTCTAAAAATTGACGCAAGATTAAAAGCCCGGCGAAGGTTCGCAAATCAAGCTGCAACGCCACCGAGTGATAAACGAAGTAGAAAGGATGGAGAGACGACTGATGCGGCCTGGACACAACTTAAACGAGAAGGTATTTACCCACCTATAACTACCAATCGACGAAGGATACGACAAACGTCGGAGCTGAGTAAGCAGAGAATCGAAACAACAAAAAACTACGTGAGCATCCGAGGTGAACCTGTGTATGACGGAGACCGCTACCGACAGATCCGCTAATGGACAGTTTGCATCACAGAGGTATTCCGGAGTGAGCATCGACCAACGAGAGCCCGAACTCTGTGTGTTACGATATCCAGAATTTTCCCTGCAGAAGTATAGAACGTTGTTGAAAGAACTGTGTGCACGGTGAAGTACGAAAGATAATCATACCAGTGTCTACAAGTGATGGGAGCGAGCCGTAACTACAGTGACAACCGCCTAAGGGTGAGCAATTTTAACAATGTTTAATTCACATCCAACGCTTATTACATACTTGCCTCTTGACCAAGGGTCGGCATTGTTCAATTGTAGAAATACTATTTTATAATTATAAATATATATATATTCTTGAATGATTCTGTGTTTAAATTGCGGTGAGAAGTTAGCATGATGCTGTTTGTTAAAACTGTATATATAATTATGTAAATAAATTGTACATATGTAATCAAAGTGTCTTTACTGAGAGTTGTAACCCCTGACTTAATTGTGGATTGAAAGAGAGTTGGTCGCAACGCGACATTACTAGCCTAACGATCATAGCCTAATAACCCCTGATGGGTTATTACAGGACACTGTAGTTATGAAAAGCCAAGGCTGTTTTAGTAGCCGGAACTAGGGTTTAGGGTCACAGCCAGGACCCAATTTAGAAAATTCTTGACTATATGCACAACTCAGATTGGGGGCCCCCTAACACTGATGTGGGTGTAAAATTTCCAAAATTAAAGCCAAAAAAAAAAAATACTAATAATCATGAATCATTGTGAAAGTACCATTTTACCAAGAATTGGCTATTTGAAGCGTAGAAGGCTAGAACATTATCAAATAACAAAAAGCAATACAGCATATTAACTTCATCCTTAAAACACCAATGCAATGAACCAGAAAAACTTATTAATCCCTTATATATGTTACCGTTAAAGTATGAAATCCGTTATTTTATAGAATACCTAGTTATTCCATGAAATAACTGATCGTGTCCGTTAAAGTGTAAAACTCTCTTGTATTTCATGGTTTAACTAGTTACTTCATAGAATAACGATCTGCAGCCCGTTAAAGTGTAAAATAATCTATATCATATATCTCGCACGACAAATACATTTACCTTCCACCCCTACTGCATTTATGAACTATTCCAGGCCATAGGGAGAAAACTTGTTTAGCGTGTTGGCGCCAGTTCATTTCGGTTAATTGATTGCTTGCACGTACAGTGACGGCTGCTGTTCGTCAAATACTGTTTCCACGTATCAGGTATTGAGATACATTTATTTTTTTAAGTTTTATAATTTAGTCATTTGTTATTACGTTTATTTAGTTTGCTTACGTTAAAGTGCAATTATTTTTAAGACCTTAAATTGCCTTGAACAATGAATTCTTTAAGTGATAACGAAAATAAAGCTGCAATGAAAGAAAAGTTTGAATCTTTACTAAATAAGCGTGATGTGAAAGAGAACAGTTCTTTGCTCACCCGTGAAAAATTATTAAGTTTGATAGCTGATGTACAGAAATCTAAAATATCAGATAAGAAAGTGCCACGTGATTATTGGTTACTTCAACATTACGATGTCCTTGAAGTTCAAGGAGTAGAAAAATTAATAGTCCCAGTAACAAATGCAACACCAGATGTAATGTTTTATTGCTCGAGTGATTCTTTGTTTGACATTTTGTACGAAACTCATTTATCTATTGGGCACGGTGATAGAGACCGAATGATAAAAGAACTTAATCGTCGTTACAAAAATATTACGCAAAATGATATTAAGATTTTCCTGAATTTTTGTGAATCTTGTCAACAAAAACGCAAAGCGGGCAGAAAAGGTGTTGTTGTTAAGCCCATGATTTTTTCACATATGAATTCAAGATGTCAGGTTGACCTCATAGATTTTCAATCACAACCTGATGGAAACTATAAATTTATTTTAGTTTATCAAGATCACCTTACAAAGTTCGTGGTTTTAAGACCTCTTCAAACAAAGAGAGCAGAAGAAGTTGCAAGACAGTTGCTTGATATATTCCTGTTGTTTGGAGCTCCATGTATATTGCAGTCGGACAATGGAAGAGAATTTTGTAACAAACTTATTGATGACTTAAAAGTAACTTGGCCAGAGCTTAAGATCGTGCATGGTAAACCAAGACATAGCCAAAGCCAAGGCAGTGTTGAGAGAGCCAATCAGGACATAGAAAATATGTTGACGACTAGTCAACTTCGTGGAGTAACGGGTTAAAATTTATCCAGTTTATGAAGAACAGAGCGTTCCATTCTGGTATTAAAAGGTCCCCCTACGAGACTATGTTTGGTTGCTCAACTAGAGTTGGACTGTCAACAACTGCCATTCCGAAGGAAGCACTTAATTCGTTGGTCGACGAAGATCAATTACAAAATACTTTGACTGCAATGAATTTTTCTTCTCAACCTGATAATGAAAAAGTAGTTGAACAAACACTATTAAATAATCCCATTACGAAAGTATGTGTTGTCTGTTTAAAAGAATGCAGTGAAGATATAGTTTGCTTCAAATGTATGGAGCCTGTCCATATATCATGTTCGGAAGATTATGTTTCAGAAGATGAAGTTGAGCAGAATATCTGCAAATTGTGTTTTAATGAGCTTAATGTTCAAAGAGAAAGAGAAAAGTCTAAAAAATGTTTAGAAATTCAAGCGAAAAAGATGAAATTAATGTCGGATAAATCTCATTCTGAAGCCTCTGTGGGGTTTACCGTCCGTATCCCAGTGCCTGAAGTTGACAGAGGAAAAGGTGATGCCAAATCTATTTTAGCGATCATCATAAAAATAACCGAAGAAGGATTTTTCCAATTGGGCACAAGAAACGGCCGCATAAAACAATTATATTCCCGATCCCAGTTCAGTGTCTGCGAACAAAAATTAATTAAAATCGAAGAAGTACCGGATGTAGAAATATCGCTCCGGTCGGTTGCTACAGCTCAAAGTTTAGGTACTGGTCAGGGATTTAAAAAATGTTCGTGTAAAACCCAGTGTGTCAACAAAAAATGTTTTTGTTTTAGAAATAATGTTCTTTGTAATTCCAAGTGTCATTTTAGTAATCCTTGTTGTAACAAATGATTTTATGGTACGTTTCCATAAATACCATTTATACGCTGCATAAATTAGATAAATTGCTTCTTTTTCATTTTAATTGTCTATCATTAGTTTAATTTCATTTTAGATAAATTGTTTATTTTACACTTTAACTGTCTCTCATTAGTTAATTTATAGAATACCTAGTTATTTCATAGAATAACTAGTTAAAGTGTCAAATTAATAACATATTACACACTTTAACGGACACGATCAGTTATTTTATAGAATAACTAGGTATTCTATGAAATAACTGCATTATATACTTTAACGGTAACATATACACTACAACATACATATGATGAACTATACATATGATGAACCAATCAATCAAATTTGAAAGGATATATAAAAAAATTGCTATTAAAAATGGTAAAAATTTTAAAAATAGAATTGGGAATTTTTTTCTTTTAAAATAAAATTTTTGGGGGGCCCCCAACCAGGGGCGTGCTTAGAGTTTTAGCGGCACTGGGCGATGCTTAGGGTTTTAGCGGCCCTGGGCGAAACACATTTACTGGTAATAAAATTTCTCTACTGAGTAATAGATCTTGTAAGACAACCCCGATATCCCCCCCCCCCCCGAAAAAAACTGCATCCTCTACTGATTTTACTAATAATTACGTTTAATGCATTACGTTTCGATACTAAAAAACCCGCAGTATAGCTACGTAAAAGAAAATTATACATGAAATTACAAATGGTCCACTAAAATATAAAATTAATCAAAATTGTATGAATAATGAAACAATGGAAAAATTATTTTCACGATTTAGAAAATGTAAATTGCTACAAACAAATATTTACATATATGAATTTGTTGGTTATAAAAGCAACTTTTCTTGCTTTCTGAGCAGCAAAATTGTCTATTATAAGTGAAAAGTCCAAAGATGATGAGAGATCATTTTCATTAGAATTAAGTGCCAAGGAGGACAGGCGTGTACAATCCGTATCTAAAGCATACTGATTGCACCTACTTTGTAATATTTTCAATTCTTCGAGAAGTGGGAAATAAGATCCATTATAATGATAGAGAGAACAAGTAAAAGCCATTTTTTGTTTACCTCACTACTTCAGTCTTCAGACCCCTTTCTTCCCAATAGGTTTGGAGCGCATTTACTTACTTGTCTTACACTCCTTGGAGAAATGTCTTATGTATTGTTTGCTTTGAACAGACCAAACATTTGACCAAATGGTATTAGTATTCGTTTACAAAGATATGTTCACGTTTTTTCAGTTTGCAGCTATTCCGGTAAAACGGACAAATTCCAACAAAACGGTTTATAATTCTTCAAATGACTGTATGGAGTGAATGACAGATAGTAGAAACTGATATTGAAAAAAAGATTGATAATCAAGGTTTTACTATAACTGAATTGAAGATACAGTGATTTCAGCTTATAAGAATCACGTTTGTTATTACTGTTTTTGATTCTTATAAGCGGTTGATTCTTATAGCCGAAATTTAGGTTTTTGGACAGGCACACATAACCTATATATACATATATTAGATAATTTACCGTAAAATACTCTTTAATTTATGTTAATTATCTGTTATTAAAATAATTTTTATAATTTTAAAAATACAACTTAATTTTTAGACCTATAAGTAGATACACATGATTATAGTAAGAGAAGAAAAAATCCAATATTTGTTACAACATACCTGCTTAACAGTTTTAACATTTCAACTACAGAAAGGGAGCAAGAAAAATTTTTCTATGGTAGTTTGACGTAATGAAGTTTTCAGGAGGCTGTTTATACCTCTTTCAATACTAATAGTCTCAGACGAAGATTCACCTTTAGCTTACGTTTCACGGTTTGATAACGTACTGAATCAACTAATGTCACGTTTGCCTAAATGATAGTGGACACTTCACCGAAGATTTATGTGTTTCAGGGTCCAGGAAGTCGCAACCAGTATGCGAGAGGTAGGAAAAAAGAGTCCCTATTTTTGTTTGTCAGTGGAGAAAAGTGAAATTTAACCTGGACAGGTAAAAATGCCCCCGGGTCAAGCTAGTGGAACAGTGCTGTGCTAAAGCGTTTAAGGGGAAACTATTATGTTATGTCTAACAAAGAAAGGAGACTTTATGACTATATTCCATTTTTTATGACTATATTCCATCCCATCTTATCAATCGTTCTTTGAAAAAAAAAAAATCCGTGCCTTTTGAGGGTTTAAGTTGCTTTTTTGGAAAAATGAAATGAAAAAGAAGAGTGTAAACTGATTCTTAAAACCAGTGGATTGATTCTTTAAAGCGAAAATTTTAACATGGAAATAATACATTTGTTTTTGTTTTCGCGATATTGATTCCTATAAATGGTTGATTCTTATAACAACTGATCACTATAAGCGGTGGTTACTGTAATTCATGTTTTTCTAACCGAGAAATTCATTGAACCAAAAGGGTAGTTTGTCAATTAAGATTCTTTATACGATTCTTCTAAAAAAAATCGAAACATATTTTTTTATAAGCTGAATTATAGAAACCGCGAAAAATGAGGGATTTCTTAAAATACCCGTAACATTTAGAAAAGTGTTGTGATGAGGAATAAAAATGGCGGCCCTAGAATCCTTTAAGCACGGGCCTACCGGGCCTAATGGAAAATCGGGGCCTGATCACAGCTATGAATGAACTGAAAAGAGGAGTTGAACACTTGGCAGCAGAGAGTATTGTACCTTATTTGTAGGGTATGAGTGTCTGCTTCGAGCTTGGCTTCTGAGTTCTGACAAATGTGTTAAATATTATAAGTTAAAGCTGGAAGTTGTGATGAAGTATTTTAAATGATTTTATATTTAGACGAATCATTCCTTCATGCTAGACTCATAAATTTTGAATTTCTTTCCTATAATAAATTTTGTAACTTAGATGAAAGCAACATTTCAAATTTTACAGCTTCCACCTGTCGCTGAATGAGGTATATTTTCTTACTACAACACTGCTTTATATTCGAACTCTTGAGGTAAAAAAAAGAAGGGCAATAAATTTTAATTCTTAATTCATGAATTACATGCATGGATTAAATTATATAATTAAGTTATCTCAAAATAAACCTTCATATCGGTGCAGTACTGCAATTAACTTGAATTCTTCGTAAGCCACGCGTGAACACGTGTAGATATTGCATTAGGGCCTGTTCACATAGAAATTCGTTGCGTTGCGTTAATGAAAAGATGACGTTGAGACGAAAATAAACCAATCATAGGCGTTAAAAATTTCATTGCTAATCGTTTGGAGGCATATGATTGGTTTATTTTCGTCTCAACGTCATCTTTTCCTTAACGCAACGCAACGGACTCCTATGTTAACAGGCCCTTACGCGTTGACACGTGTGATGTAATATCGAAAAAGAAAATAAGCTTTTAATATGCTTTAAAAATTATTATTATTTTGGACTTTAAATAAAATTTTAACTGTTTCTAAAAAATCTAACTGCTTATTCACAAGCGAATATTCGTTTAATGAGTATAATTCAGTAAATGAATGTCGTGCATTTGAATGTAAAATATATCTCGCTTTTCTTTTTCATTCTGTAATAGTGGGCTATATTTTATATTTTATTTATTTTAAGAGGAGAAAATTCATGTATTTATAATAACCATTTTGTAGCAACCATTAGTGACCACAAAAAGAAGTATTTCGGTAACGCAAAATTGTATGAAACACACCTTCGAGAGAGAATTTCTCAGTCAGTGAATGGTTTAACAGAACATGACTGTGTTTGGCTATTTCTTATCTAACGATTCGGGCAGTTCATTAAAGTATAAATTAAACACTTTCCAACTAGCGGATCAACAGAACCGCTAGTTGGAAAGTGTTTCAATTGAAAGATGCAAATATGACAAAAAAATTATACAAGACATGATACATGAAATATGTCAGTATAACAAATGTCATTAAATTTGTCTATATCATTTCATAATGTAATCATTTGACATTTTTATTATACGTTATTTTTATATAACATGAAAATATTACTGAAGTTATGTAAGATTTCATTTAGAAGAGGAAAAAATTCTAAGGTTTAAGTTAGTTTTAAAAAATACAGGCAGTGACGTAGCGACCATAACAAGCACCCAGGGGACGATATCTTTTTTGCGGTCCCAATTGAAATTCTCCAGAAAATCTTGTTTGTCTTGGAAACCATTTGGCGCCCCTCCCAGAGGGTCACCCGGGGCATGATAGACCCCCTTGTGCCCTTTCTCTCGCTACGTCACTGAATACAAGTACTTGTTTGGAGACAGCTGACGACTTTGATGATACTATACTAGTCAGAACGTGAGAGTTATTAATAGGTAAAATATATATTACATCAGATTTTGCAATGGTGGGATTAGATGAACTTGGAGGAGGGCAAGTAATTCAGGGAACTCTTGGAGGAGAGGGCCTTCTAGTCCTCTGATACTCTGATCAGTTTATCAATTGTCTTTTAGAAACACATATCAATTGTTTTCAGTTAAATCTTGTAACAAATACAACGAGCTAATATAGCCCATAATAAAACCCATTGTTTTATGAGCAGACAGTTCATCACAAGAGACCTGAAAATTTGATTAATTTAGTTGCTGCTCCGCTGTATTAGAAGCTGCTGTTATTAATATTTTTTTAAAATAAATTGCTAGTTTTAATAAATTGATAGTTTCTTTTTACGTTTCATAATATTATTTAACCAATCTCTTATTCCATTTCACTGAAAGCAGAAAGCATAAGCAATTAAACTGCTCATGTAAGATCATCGTGTTTTCCTCACTAGGAAAATTTCCGAGTTACGCTCATGACAGCATAATTTTATTTGAATACATCTGGAGCAAAAAGAAAGATCTTTACTTAGAAAACAGTTATACAGAAACTTCATTTATGGAACCTTTTTTTTGAACATCTTTACTCGAAAATTGATCGAGTACAGTTAAAATTATAAATCGTGCTTGGTTAAAATGAAAAGCCGATCCAATTATAGATAAAAATTTCCGAAACTAAATTCAAAATATAAAAATTTTCCCTTTATTTATATAATCGTCAAAAGTGATTCTATCTAGTGATATTTCCTTTCTTGCTCGACAGAACTAATTAACCAGGGACTGAGGCTCTCATCCTTTTCCTTGCCATATAAAAAGTTTAGAAACGAGCTACATGTCGATCCTGGTCTGACTCTATGCACTTACAAAAACGTCCAGCCAGCAAAATGCAATCCTTAGTGTCCATTCTTCTTTTAAAGCTCTTTTCAATTGAACATTAAGTCCCAGACACAACAATTTCACACAAAGCACGTAATGTATAAAATTAATGTGTCACGTCAAGATCTTTTTCGATTGAATTAGAGAACAATATTTCTATCATGAAAAAATTTTAGACAAAAAATATTTTAATTAATACTTAAAAAATAGACGCTGGCTGAATTTCTAATGTTTTTTCCCCAGTTGTTTGCTGAGTAGCATCTATATATTTGCTGAAAATATGTTTTAAGATATTATTAAAGAGAGAAATTTCCTGAGAAAAAGAAACAAAAAGAAAGTATTGTAACTGCGGTCCAGCGAATGCCTGAGGGATGAATGTAATTTCCGGTAGTAGCAAAGATGGCTGTTAGGAGGAGGACCGCTGAAGATAAAAACACTAAACTTTTGAGGGAACTTGCATCCTTGCCTGCGAATAAACAATGCTTCGATTGTCTTCAGAGAGGACCGACTTACATAAATGTTACGATTGGTTCATTTGTCTGCACAACTTGTAGTGGAATATTGTAAGTTGATGGAGAGAGTACACTTGTATTTGCAGATGTTTCCATTTGAAATGCCCTCATACAATGTGCGTCTTTCTACAATGTCACAATATGTTATTTGCTGTTAAATATGTATGAACATCTGAATTCAATCGCAACATTTTACTGTCTATTGCAAATTATGATCGTTACCTTTATTTCTGCTTTTTACCAGAAATTGGATTACTGTGAGAACCCTCATGTTTATTTCATATGTGATTTTAAATTAAAACTATTTTATTCGATCTTAACTTATAATTAATGTAAGCATTCCAAAGTGAAACAGTTACCGCATACGAGCTACACTCTATTGACATTTCAAGTAAAATAAACACTTCCGACTGTGAAACTAAAATTGAGAATAAAAATATATTTGAATTCAGCATGTCCTATCTGTTTAAATGAAAGATTACTTACAATTGTATTAATATTGTTTACACATTCTAGTAGGTTTTATTGGTTTACCTATTTAACAAAATATTATTTATTTGTAAACATATTAAAATGGTAATTTTATTATAACAAGCTATCTGAAAGCTTGATTGTCTGATTTTTCTGAGTAGCTGTTTGTTTTCAGATAGTTCATGCCATTTGTATCTTCTCTGAGAAATAAATAATGTGTATGTATTACTGATCAACCAAATAATTTTGAATCTGAATTTCTAATGAATTAAAGTAAACATCAGTTCATTTGTTAAATTAACCATTAGTAAATACAGTATCTTGTTTATAACTTACAACCCATGAAGGAAATTTTAATATTAACTTTCAAGAAATATCTTCTTTAATATTTTCGAATAGTATTAAGGTGGATACTTTGCAGGATATTTCATTTATATATGCATTTTATATTTTCAGGCAAAGTATGATTTGGGTATATATGAATTGGATCTTTTGAAAGGGATAATGTAAATTGATTTTTGTGCCTGTGTATTTGATTTGATTTGATTTTTATAAATGGTAAAGATCTTAATCCATATGTTTTTGGGTATTGAATTTAAAAAGTTTAATATTTTGAGAGAACAAAAACTGGAAAAAAAAATGACAATTTCCAGAATATGAAACAAATTTTTTCATAGTATCTAGAACCTCAATATTTTTAAAACCTTTTATTATGAGAAAAAGATTGAAGAATGTATGCAGAAAAATCCAATTTATTGTCTAAAATTATGTGAAAAAGTTTACTACATTTAGAATTTGACAATTTTAAATATCTAGCTCTAATGAAAAATCAATGTTTTAATGAGAATATAATAAAAAATTAAATTAAATTTGATAGCATCTAACATTCTTATGTATTTAAAATAAAACGTGAAGTGAAATTAATTTATCTCAACATCTCAACTCTTAAATTTTTTTAAGAGAGAAAAAAGTGTATAAAGTGGAGGTAAAAGGGTTGCTAGAAAAATCATGTTATCATGTTGTATATTTATTATCCAACTTGACAAGCCAAGTCAGGCCATTTTGGTTTGTCCAGTATTTGATACCATAGCCCATTTTTTAAACTTCATGTTAATTATTCCCATTTTCAGTCCCAGAACTTTAGAAATATAGAATTATGCACCATAGTGAAGATGCAAAACAGATGAAGGATTGCCTTACTTCCTTGTTTTGGCTCAGAGATTCTAACTTTAATATTTTTAGTAATTTTAATTATTTATATGAAGTAATATTTATACATCCCATTTTTTGCATTATTGTAATTGTGTGGTACATGTTTGACTTTACAATTTCCTGCTATGTTTAGAATCTTCGCAGGAATAGCCAAAGTATTTAAAATTTTAGTCAATTTCTTGTTAAAAATTAAAATTTTCTTTGCATTATACTTTGAACTTGATTTATACTTTTTTTTCTTGTGTTTAATATTTTGTGAGATTTTAATTTTAGAAACTATGCAATAAAGTTTAATTATTAATAACCTTTTTATTTTTAGGAGAGGACTAACACCCCCACATAGAGTTAAGTCTATATCTATGACAATATTCGGTCCTGATGAAATAGAACATTTGAAAAGTAGAGGAAATGAAGTAAGTAAGAAAAGGCATCTAAAAATTTATTTGATCCATATAATATTGAAACCTCAAGTTTTTCTATAATTTATTTAGTATGGTATAAATGTCTCATAATGAGGAATTTGCACATTTTTTTTATTTTACATTTATGATATATAAAATAGAAAAATATGATCGAAAACATCTTTACCACATCTTTTTCTTTTAGTTTTAAACTCTAAAAGTTAACATAATTTGTTTTTAAACGCGCACTATTTACTTTGTCTCAAAAATGCTACTTTTCCTACGTAGATACATGTAACGTCATAGTGCACCATAGCATATTTGTTGGATTACCAGATTTACTTCAGTGTTTGGATTGTGTTGCTTAGTTTAAGTATGATATCTAGCTTTTTTTTTTTTTCTAAGATGTCAAAGTATGGTAAAGCAAATTTTAAATATTGTTTAGTACCTGCACAAGCACGATGGTAAATACACCTGGAAAGCTTTTTTTTTTTTTTTTTTTTTTTTTTTGGTGTTCCAAAAGATAATGGGAAAAGGAAAGCATGGACAGTTGCAATGAAACACAATTAAAAAAAAAATCCAACATTGTCCACTAAGACAACTCACTGGTGTTGTGAAGATCACTTTTCGGCAAGTTATTTCTTCATTCTGTTAACATATGAAATGTAACTTTTAATAAGAGTTCAATGTTGCTTCAAAATAATGCTACAAGAAAAATATATAATTATATAACTTTGTTCCATTATGCATATTAATTTGCTTACAATAAAGATTCAGACTATGAAATCAATGTTTTACAAGGTTAGTTTAATGTTTTTATTATCCAAAATCGTTATCAGTGGTGCACCCAGGAATTTTTCTTGGTGGGGAGGAGGGCGAGATGAATGGATAAAAATGTTTATAATGCATAGGGGGGGGGGGCTGAGATGAAAGAATAAAAATATTTATAATGCAAAATCAATATTTCTACTTCTTTGGGGGAGGGGGAGGGCCCCTGGGCCTCCCTTGGGTGCGCCACTGATCATTATTAATTTATGGATAAATTTATATGACACTTTTACTGAAATTTTAAGGCTATACTGTTGCTGCATTTTAATAATTAAATATTATGTCAATGATATAGTTTATCAGGAAATAGTTTAAAAGTCTGGCAAAGTTTTCACCATAGTGACAAACACCATAAGCGAGTTAAATTAAAGTTTATAAAAGCATGTTATGGCCATACAATTAAAATACTGTATTTGGTACTTTGGAAGAAGTCTGGGTGGGTCTTTCCAGCTCAAGCCCAGAAAATATCAAACAGCCTTCTCGTGCTTCATGAGTGGTCATATTAAAGCTCTCACTTTTCGGCAGGGTCAGATCTTCCCGGAGTGCCACTGGTGCTCTGCCGACATGGCCTCCCCTGCCCATCTTTTGGTTTGTTTGGGTTTTAAAAAGGACGAGGTCCTTCTGGACCCTCTACTGTTTTTAGACGTTTAGATATTTTTGGTTTCATGGAGATTGTGTAGCCTTGCTAGACAATCTGGGATTAGTTTAAAAAAAAATACTGTATTAAACTTAACGTAAACTTTGATATTTCAGAATGTATTTTTTAGCTTGATTTATGCATGCAGTAGCATTGTTAGAAATTCCAATTGTGGTAGGTGGGTTACATCCCCCCCCCCCCTACATGTCTTCACTGAACCACTGCACCTGTAGATTAAAAGATTAATTTAATAATATGTATAGACAATATCTAACTTTTAGGTTTGTGTAAAGAACAACGCACGTCTGTGTACTACAATCTACATTACATAAGTAGAATAATAAATGCAAAAAAATGTATACATACCTCTGAGCTTTAAATCTTTGTATTTCTGCTCCTATAAAACTTGGATTAGTTCCCAAAAAGGAAAACACTGCAAATAAATCCATTTTAGGCAGGTTGTCAGATTGTCTTTTTGCAAAACTGGGCAATAAAGCCATGTTAAACAAAACAGAAATAAAATAAAAATAAAACTAATAATAAAGACGTTGATAGAATATAATTATAAAATGAAGGGATAGACAATAGCCGCCAACTTGACAGCACCAAATTAGAAAAATTAAATGATTTTAAAATGTTAGTTTAAGAGTAGGTATCGTAAAATCTCACGCTAGAAAAATGTAAACATTGAAGGATGGTGCTTAGTGACATCAGAGCCAATCGCGTAGCATTTTGAGGTCACATGATTTTTCAACACTTTTTGCTTATTTTAAATTAAAAATTTTAATTATTTAGATTTATTTATACGTTTTAATTGATGTTTTCGAACATTTTGATAACCAATCTGTTAATAAAAAATAGAAATGAGCATATTCCCACACGTGCAAATTCCTCATTGTATCCATTTCTTCTTTTTTTTTTCTTCTTTTGAAAACATTGCTTCAGAAATGAAAATGAGCTAAATAAAATAAGTTTTGCAAAAATCAAGCCATAGATCACTAAATAATTGGCATTTTAAATATATTTTGTATATTTATTAATAAGTTCAGAAAGATTATGAGCTTGTTTCATACTCTATTGCCACTATCTGTTGACTGAAAGAGGAATCTTATTTATGGCAAAATTCATGTCTTCAGGGAAAAGACTCTAACTGTACTCTATGTAGCTTTAAGCTGGGGAACAGGTTAGGAAAATTTTCAAAATTAAAGTGAATCTGTCTTGAATTCAATGAATGGTTTCTAAGAACTGCTCTTGCATCTCCAAATGTAGTTTTTTTCTTTTAATCTTATTCACAGAAAAATTAAGAAATGTGTTTCAAACAGAAAAGCAGTTGTTTAATTTACATGTTTATTAGTTCAGAAACCTAGAAAAAGCATACCCTATTTAATTTGACACAAAAAAAATATTAAAATAGTCTGTTTGCTTTCAGTGCTTTGTTTAAATTATTGTAACTTTTATTATGTTAGGTATAGGTATGGTACTAGTTTTAACTAGAACTGTACCTACATAAAGTATTCACTTTTTGTAATATATGTTAGGGTGAAGTGGGGTAAGTGAGAATGCAGGCTTTAAACCCTAAAAAATTTAACTTTAAAAAAAAATAATTCAAGTGTACTTTGTAGGGAAACTCTTACTCTACTGTTATGTTTAGTTTTTATTTACAGAAAAAAATTGTAAAATGGAAAATTTTTATACCTATCAAACCCTTGCATTTTAACTAAGGTACCCAAGTGCGAGTACTAAGCAGCCCCCCCCCCCCCCAAAAAAAAAAAAAAAAAAAAAAAAGTGACTAATTAACCACAACACATAGTTATTTTGAAAATACCTACTTATTCATTTAGAAATAATGAATACAGTTAAAATGTATAAAAACCATATTTTTTCAATATTACTTCAGTACTGCAGGGTTTTTACTTGTCCCATAAACATTTCGTGTCGCGGCAAGTGATAACACGAAGGTTGCCCCATATACTGAAAAAACCTACCATTGTGTTATAACAGCCAAATAAATAGTTTTTTCTTCCCAACATATGTTTACCAGCTGGAGAAACTTCATAACCAACCACCGTTTACCATGTTTCTTTAACAGCTGATGATTGTTTTTAATTCCTTCACATTCAAAACTAGTAAATTATACAACTGAAACTAGTTTTTTCTGTTGTAGGTTTGAAGAAGTTAATTGTAATAAACCAACTTGTTTAGACTATCTGTTAGTGATTGTGAGTGGAGTGGACATCACGAACTGTGTGTGAATGTATTGAATTTCTAATTCTGTTGTCACTATTTCTGACTTACCTTTTGTACCAGATGATGACTTAGTAGGGATATATAATTTTCGTATTTATGAAATAGATGCGAATAAATGCGAAAATTGCTGATATGAGCAAATAAATGCGAAAATTATTTTTTTACTACTTTTCGGAGAAAACTTGGTGATAAATGGCTTTTTAAGTGAAATTGGGTAATAATAGTAATAATTTATTGACATAATTGCTTATCTAAGACCATCCATAGTCTTTGAATGAGAGATCTCACACTGAAATTTGCTTATTACTCATTGCTAACGACTTTTGGAAGATAATGTGGAGACTACTATAACGTTAGCTTTTAACTAAGAATTTTGATACTTACCTAACCAAGTAAGAAAATTTTGATTTTTTAAAAATAAATGTAAAATTTTTGAATTTATATATATATATTTTGCAAATAAATGCAAAATTTTATAAATTCTAAATTTTTTTTTGGCAAAATTTTGATATATTTTATGCGAAATTTACATACCCCTACTTATTAGTGTTCCTGTAAGAGCCGAGGCCTGGAAGGAACGGTGAACTAATTTTTTCTGTGCCTTTTTGGTTCTGCAATATTCAGTAAGGCCTAGGTAAAAGAAAAAATACCTTTTCTTTGGACTTTTAACATACATTTGTTACTCTAAATCAAATAATACCAATATACAGTAACCACCGCTTATAGTGATCAGTGGTTATAAGAATCAACCGTTTATAAGAATCAATATCGCGAAAACAAAAACAAATGTATTATTTCCATGTTAAAATTTTCGCTTTAAAGAATCAATCCACCGGTTTTAAGAATCAGTTTACACTCTTCGCTTTCCTTTTATTTTTCCAAAAAAGCCACTTGAACCCTCAAAAGGCACGAAGTTCTTTATTTTTTTTTAAAGAAGATTGATAAGATGGGATGGAATATAGTCGCAAAATTCATCTCTCTCTTTGTTAGACATAACATAATAGTTTCCCCTTTAACGCTTTACCACAACACTGTCCTATTAGCTTGACTCGGGGACATCTTTACCCATCCCAGTCCGATTTCACTTCCCCTCAGGGGGTTTACCTTCTTTAGGTAAACACGGGTGTCGCAATCCCGAGGTACCCCAGCGAACTATCTCTCATTTCTTTTTTCCTCTCCTCTCTTCCTTTACTTTGTCCTTTTTTTCTCCCTCGGTGTGGTTCCTCTTCGGAGGCGAGGGCACCCCTTTAGTAGCTGTTGACGCTCTGATGCTTCTAGCTTCTAATGGCGTGTATATCACCCACGTGTTTGCCGTGCGTGGAGACCCGTGTCCCTGGAAAAGGGAATCCTGGCAGTTGAGGGACAGTTTTGGTATCCCAATACACTGCTTTGGCCCCCGCTTCAGGTAAACGGGAGGTACATAGTGGTTCCCTATTGTATCAATCGGCTGGTCGTTGATTTTATCTTCGGCTAGGAACCAAGCAATCGTTACGATTACTGGGCATCTCGCTAAGGGTGGAGTCTGCTTCAGGGTCGCTTCGTGAGCGTATAGTTCTCGGCTAGCACTAGTGCAGGATCCTGCATCCCCTTGTTGGGCTCCATGGTGGGTGGTGCGGCCGGGAACTGAATTTTAAGCCCCCTTGTATGGATATCTTTTCTGTAAATCCCATGGTAAGGGATAAATCACCATTGGAAGATCAAACTTCCTCTCCTTCGTCTTCGAGGGAGCAACATACGTATACGCCAGTAAAATTTGCCAAATTTTTCATTTTAAAACTTTCTGGGAGTACTTTTACTTCACTTTCGCCATTTCTCATACAAAAAACTGTGCAATCAATTGTGGGAGATGTACCAGCAATCAGTAAACTCCGGTTCGGGGATCTTATGATTGAGGTTTCTACGGCACAACAGTCTGCCACTCTATCTAAATGTGTTTCCTTCGGTAAATTCCCTGTTTCAGCTACACCGCATAGAACACTGAACTATTCGAGGGGTGTGATTTCAGAATCAGAACTCCTAAACGTTCCTGAACCTGAGATCCTGGAAAATTTAAGCAGTCAAAATGTTATAAACGTTCGCCGCATAACAATACGTCGTGATGGTAAGGTGCTACCTACAAAGCACCTGATCTTGACCTTCGACAGTCCAAATCTTCCATCGTATCTCAAGGCTGCCTACCTGCGCTGTCCCGTGAGACCCTATGTACCGAATCCGCTGCGCTGTTTTAAATGCCAGCGATTCGGCCATTCTAAGGAGGCTCTCTTACCTGTGCTCGTGCGCAAGTGGGTCACGAAAGCGACAGCTGCTCCGGAGACCTCAAATGCGTTAACTGTAATGGCGACCATCCAGCCTACTCAAGATCTTGTATGAAGTGGTTAACAGAGAAGGAAATACAGACGTTGAAGGTGACAAATAAATTATCTTATATTGATGCACGTCGAATTGTCAAATCCCGAACTCCAACAATAGGACGGTCGTATGCGACAGCGGCGACCCTTAAAAAAATGACATCAATAGGCATTCAAACCGATCCTGTCCCTGCAATACAAAAACCTCTGACTTGCCCGTTACCTGCTTCACAATCTCATCAGAAATCAACCCAATCCGCTTCCATATCAAGCAAAACTAAATCACCCGAAAAACCTAAACCTATTGTACGCGAAACCAATGGAAATAAATCAGAACCAACGCATAGAAAAAATACAGTAGCTCACTTTACCCCCGACACACCTATTCCACCAAACACAAATATCCCTAAAAATAGTTCCCCCCTTTTCACCCTTGTAAAGTATAAACATCAAAAATCAAAAAAACAAATTAAATCAAATCAAAAATATAAATTAGACATAGACCCTCGAACGAGACCGAGTCTATCACATACAGAAAAAGACCCAAAATATATCAGAAATGAAAACCTCATGAAAAAACCTGACGATTTGCTTCAAATTTACACTTCTGATATTTCTGACGCTGATGAAATGGAATGTACGGACATTCCATCCTTTTCCTCTCGACCTCCAGTGAGAGGAAAAGCTTTTCTCACCTTCGTACTTGACCTTTTTTCAATTTGTATCGACTTGTTTTTCTCGCACCTTTTTCTAAATGTTGTTATCACCCTTTTATTTGGCTTTTATTGCCGCCTTTATTTTATACTACTTTTATATTTAGAACAATTCTTCATTTACCTTTGTTCTTATCACTTACCTTATTGCTTTTACCTCATTGTGTTTCAGCGTCTTCAGGATGGGAGAATCCCCATCCAGATGTTTTTGTTATAGCATTTATTGCTTTTTTCTCATATTTTCATAAAATTGGTTTTCACTTTTATTATTGCCTACTTTTTAAGTACGTTTTTTTTAACGATTGGACTGTTTTCACCGTGTTGTGTATACCTGTGTTTGCTTTGTGTGTTTGTCATTTTATGTTCTGTTTGTTAACCTCGAGTTGTAAAATATGTGTAAAACTCGTACCTTTTTTATACATTTTATTGTTGTTTTTATGACTTTTCCCGTATTTTATCCGTCTTTATAACTTTCTGCCATTCTAAATTTTTTATTATCTATTTAATGCACTGCTGGTCAGTAACTGTTTAACTATATATATATATATATATATATATATATATATACTTTTTCGGGTTTCATCGTGTGTTTGGCACAGCTTGTCCTCTCAGGACCTTGTGCTATAAAACCCAAAACAACCAACCAACCAACCGATTTCACTTTTCTCCACTGACAAACTAAAATAGGGACTCTTTTTTCCCACCTCCCACATCCTGGTTGCGGCTTCCTGGACCCTGAAACACATAAATCTTGGGCGAAGTTCCACTATCAGGCAAACGTGACATTAATAGATTCAGCACGTTATCAAACCGAGAAACGTAAGCTAGAAGGTGATTCTTCGTCTGAGACTATTAGTATTGAAAGAGGTATAAACAGCCTCCTGAAAACTTCATTACGCTCCCATCATCATCAAAACTTTTTCTTGCTCCCTTCCTGTAGTTGAAATGTTAAAACTGTTAAGCAGGTATGTTGTAATTTGTAACAAATATTGTATTTTTTCTTCTCTTACTATAATCATGTGTATCTACTTATAGGTCTAAAAATTAAGTTGTATTTTTAAAATTATAAAAAAAAATTTAATAAAAGATAATTAATGTAAATTAAAGAGTATTTTATGGTAAATTATCTAATATATGTACATATAGGTGTGTGTGTGTGCCTGTCCAAAAACCTAAATTTCGGCTATAAGAATCAACCGCTTATAAGAATCAAAAACAGTAATAACAAACGTGATTCTTATAAGCGGAAATCACTGTACTTATTTTGTTAATATTCGGACGTTGCTGGTGCTGCTAACTTGAACAACAAATACCTCCACAATGAAAGAATTTAAAAAAATGAATAAATAGCCTTTTGTTTAGCATTGTAATAGCGTGGGAATAACGCTTACGAAAATGTGACGAAAAGACAATTTTCAGGCGAGTCCCTTTTTGGCGCGAACAGGTTTGACGTCACCAGGGACGAGTTTGAGGGGAGGAACGAGGTCTATATAAAGGACTGCATGCCCTCGACGGGGGCTGGTTGCTGGGAGATTCTGCGAGGCGTTGGACGCCGGATTTATCAGCGGACTGAAGTGATCTCGTCAGCGGGCCACGTGCTTGGACAGGACCGTCGAAGCGTGAGCGTTATTTTCGGCTGTGCGCCGTGTAAAACGAAAGGCAGTTTGCCTTGGCTTATGTGAATTTTTATGTACAGTGCATTTCTCTGTGAACTTTTCCAGGAAAGAATAAAGTGTTTGAAACACTGAACTCCGCTCCTCGAGTCAGTTTCTTGGGTTGTGGAGATAGTCACGGCCAGTCAAAGCCGGGACAGTTAGCAGGTGATCGCCCGGGGCACAGCAGTGAAGCGTCTTCGCCTTGGAGCCATCACAGCTTGGTGGCAGCTCGTGTGATATTGTGCCGGAAGATAAGGTACACGGACTCAAGCATTAGTGCTAAGGATTTCTTAGTGTGGAAATTGACCAGCGGTTGTCGCTGTTTGTAACACAAGGAGAGTGATACCACAGGATTACAGTGAAAGGAGCCGGACGAGTGCGACTCGACAGAGGCATCTTAGCGTGGAAATTGACCAGCGGCTGTAGCTGTTTGTAACACAAGGAGAGTGGTACCACAGGATTACAGTGAAAGGAGCCGGACGAGTGTGACTCGACAGAGGCATCGTAGTGTGGAAATTGACCAGCGGTTGAAGCTGTTTGTGACACAAGGACAGGTGAGTCCATTTTGAAACTTTTTCTAGAGAGGTTTTAATGTATTTCTGATTTTTGTAATTGGGTTATAAATCTCTGAGGGGAGGTGTTAAAAAGTGATTCGAGTAATCAAAAATTTGGTGAGGAAATCCACAGGGAACCTCACGGGCACGTGTTGTGCAAAAATAGAAGAAAAGTGTTTGCTTTTGGGATAAATCTCCCAGGTTAGGTTCTAGAAGAACATAGGTTTGATAGGAAATGTACTCAGTTTGGGACAAAACGCTGATTTCAAATAGTATATTTGTATTAGTGTCATAATTCTAGAAGTGAATAAGCAATTTCAGTTTGGAATGTTGTATGCTATAATATAATGTGATACATGTGTGTTTCTTTTAAATGTTTGATAATATATTGTGATATATGTTCGAGCTATTATTATGTAATTTGATAGGATTGCTTGTGATTAATTGTACCAGTTTATGTGTATAAGTGAAGATTCTAAGATTATAATTATAGTGTCGTTATATCTAGTACCTGTCCTATATTTCCGTGTTAGGTAGGGCAAGTGAAGTTACATGTGTATTTCTGGGAGTGTATTCAGTGTACGGCATTAGGTTAAGAATAAGAAATTGTGATTTCTGGGTATAGTGTGGGTAGTCTTTAGCTGCAGAAAATGGAAGCTCTTCTAATTAAACAGACTAAAGTAGTTCTTTTGGCTTTGGCCGATGATTTGGACGTTGAGGCGTCGATAAATGATAAAAAAATAGTGATTGTCCGACAAATCATTGGAGCGGAAAATTATAGTGAAGTAGGGACCAAGGCGTGTCTAGAAGGAATTCTAGAAGAGAAAGAAAGAGAAGCGATAGAAATTCAGGAAGGGAGGAAATTTGAATTAGAGAAATTACGCATACAGGGTGCGGCAGAGACGAGCAGGGTAATTGCGAACGGCTCTAACACAGAGGGGGCTAGGGGTCCGAGAAACAGCATAAAAGATCTAGTCTCCAAATTTGACCCTAAGGAGGGAGACATCACTTTGTTTTTTATGATCTTTGAAAGACAGGCAAAGAAGGCTAATTTACCCGAAAACGATTGGGTTAGCCAATTGATCCCGTTATTACCCGCAGATATGGCCGAAATTATCGTGAAGGAACCAGGGGAAAAGGGCGACGACTATCCCTATATGAAAAGTCTTCTGTTAAAACGTTTTAGACTGGGCACGGGCGCTTTGAGGACGAAATTCTTGACGCATCAGCGTAAACCAGGGGCGTTGTGGTCAGATCTGGCATATGAATTAAGGGGATACCTAGAAAATTGGTTGGAGTCGGTGGAGGTGACCAATTTCGAGTCCCTTAAAGAGCTTATGGTGACCGAACAAATAAAAAAACGGGTACCGATGGAGATAAGAGAAAAATATCTAGACGAGTGGGATGAGCTGAAAGTGGTTTCTATCTTAACAGACAAGTGTGATCGGTATGAAACCATAAGACAGGGTACTAGGAGGCCAGAGAAAAAATTAGGGGAAAAAAAACCTTTTCCGGAGAAAAACAAAGGCCAGTCGTACGTAAAGGATAAAGCCGAAATTAAACCCGGACCAGAAATTGGAAATAAGAGGGAGGTTTTCGTTAGCTCAAATTGGCGCAAAGAGCAGGGTTTTGAAAAAAAGAAGGCGTTGACCTGTTATTTCTGTTCAAAGGCTGGACATTTCAAATATGAGTGTCCGGAGTACCAGAAAAGTATCGCCAAAGGGGAAATTGTGAACCACGTAGGGACAGAAGGGAATTTGAGCAGTTGTTTTGAGCCCTACCTGAAGAAAGCGGTAATAAATGGGGTCCCCAGGCAATACCTGAGAGACACAGGCGCAGGGGTTGATTTATGCGATCATTCTTGGGTACAAAACGAAGACCTAATAGGTGAAGTCACCTGGGTAAGACAACCCCTAGACAACGAATGTGTTTGTTTGCCTCTGGCATGGGTGTCAATTGAGGGCGAGTTCGGAAGGGTTGTGACGAAGGCCGCAATTAAGCCCGTCGGAGTAGAGCAGGGTTATTACCTGTTAGGTAACAAAACTGCGGAATTAATAGAGAAGAAATTAAATTGTGTCCCCGTGAATGCTGTTCTCACGAGAAGTAAGACTCGGGACGAAGCTGAAGGGAGCGTGATTTCGGATATAAAGGGGAAAGTAGGAGAAAAGGAGGTTTCAGAGAACGGGGGGGAAAACGGTGGGGGAAGCCAAAGAAATGGAGGTTTTCTCAGGCGAGTCCTTCCAGGAATCCCGGTTGGTGGCGATCAGCCCCGAGGGGTTTGTGAAAGCGCAAGAGGCGTGTCCCTCGTTATCGAGCCTGTGGGAAAAAGCGAAGGCAGAACCGCCCGGAGAATTTGTGACGTTAAAAGGGAGACTCGTGAGGGTTACGAAGTCTAAGCAGGGAGAAGAACGAACTCAATTATGCGTCCCAGTTGATTTTCGCAGAGAGATCTTGGACTTGTGTCATAATCTCGTGTCCGGACATCTCGGTTCGATTAAAACAAAAGACAGGGTTCTGCAATGCTATTATTGGCCCAATTGTTACAAAGAAATCGAGGAGTACGTCCGATCATGTGATGTATGTCAACGGGTGGGTAAGCATAAAGACAAACGGAAGGCGCCGTTAAAATTAGTCCCGATAATCACCGAAGTATTCTCTAAAATTAATGTGGATGCGGTGGGGCCGTTACCAATTAGCGAGAAAAACAACCGATACTTGATTACCTCAATTTGTGTGGCATCTAAGTATCCCGATGCGATCCCGGTAGGGGACATAAGCTCCACCTCAGTAATTGAAGCTTTGTTACAGATATTCTCCCGAACCGGTTTCCCGAAAGAGGTTCAGTGCGACCTGGGGAGGTCATTCACAAGCGAGTTAACGTCGGAATTCTTTTCCAAATTTGGAATAAGGGTCAAACATAGCAGCATCTGTCACCCTCAGTCAAATAGCGTGGAAAGGGTGCACTCTACCTTAAAAAGGGTCCTTAAGGCGTTATGTTTGGAAACGGGAAGCGGATGGGAAGCGGTGCTACCCATGGCTTTATTTTCTTTACGGTCCGTTAGTCACGAGAGCACGGGATTTAGTCCTGCTGAGCTAGTACACGGTAAGAATCTGAGGGCTCCTCATTCATTAGTGTATGAAAATTGGTTAGAGCGAGAGGAGGTAGATCAGAACGTGGTCGAATATGTGCTGAACTTGATGGAAAGACTGAAAACCTGTCAAGAACTGGCGGGGAAAAGTATGATAGAGAGTCAGGAGAAGCGTAAAGTGTGGTACGATAGGAACGCAGTCCTACGAAAGTTTAAAGAAGGGGACCCGGTCCTGGTGTTGGCCACTTCAAAACCAAATAAGATGGCGGTTAATTGGGTGGGACCCGGCAGAGTGACCAGGGTTTTATCCGAAACTAATTATGTGGTAGACGTACCGGGAAAAAGGGATAAAAACACTATATATCATGTCAACTTGCTAAAACCATACCATCGCCGACCCGAATTTATAAATATGATCATTGATCAGGGGAGTGAGGAAGGAGTGGACGAAGTCGAAATTCCTTATCCCTCCGCGGACTCCACCCAGCTCGACTTCTGGGAAATCGTCAGCGGAAGCGATTTAGAAAGCCGTGCGTCGGCTGATCAGATAGGCAAATTTAGAGAAATGATAGAAAAACGGGGGAGGGTTTTCTCTTCCGATCCAGGGAGGACGCATTTGACTGAAATGGACATCATTTTGGAAGATGAGACCCCGGTTAGGGCAAAACCCTACCGAATGTCTCCGCGCCAGGTCGAAATTCTGAGGGAGGAAATCCGGAGGCTGTTAGCTTTGGGGGTAATCGAAGTGGGGCAATCGGATTACACCTCACCGATGATACTGGTAGAATGTCCCGGGAAAGACCCTAGGCCCTGCGTGGACTATCGCCGTTTAAATGCCAAGACGCGTACAGAGTTTTTTCCCCCTTCCAAACATCGAGGAAGTAGTTGAAAGGGTCAGCGCCTCGTCGTTAATTACCGTGATGGACTTAACGAAGGGTTATTTTCAGATACCCCTCACGAGTCGGGCGCAACGGTATGCGGCTTTTATCACCCCGTTCGGAACTTTTATTCCTCGGGTAATGATGTTTGGGCTGGTGAACGCTCCGTTCTATTTTTGTAAATTAATGGCGAGTGTTTTAACCGGTCTGGAACAATTTGCCCTGCCGTACATTGACGACATCGCAATTTTCTCCCCCAACTGGGAGACACACGTGAGAGATATTGATGTTGTGCTGAAAAGACTTGGGGAGGCGAAACTAACGGTGAAACCCACCAAGTGCAAGTTCGCCCAAGATCATGTGAAGTTTTTAGGACACGAGGTAGGCTCGGGGAGGAGGTCACCTAGTGAGGTGAAGATACGGGCAATTAAGGAATTTCCCACCCCTAGAACAAAGACCCAGTTGAGAGCGTTTTTAGGGTTGACAGGTTATTACTCGAGATACGTCCCGAATTATGCCGCCATAGCCGTCCCTCTAACGGACGCGCTAAAAGGGAAAATTAAGAGAGAAAAGATCGAGTGGACCCCCGAGAGAAATGAGGCGTACGAAGAGTTAAAATCCCGGTTAATCACCAGTCCGATTTTGTATGCGCCGGATTTCAGTAAGGAATTTATCGTGCAAACGGATGCAAGTGCATTCGGGGCGGGAGTGGTCTTGTCCCAAAATCAGGGAGGCGAGGAGCACCCCATAGTGTTTCTGAGTAGGAAATTCTCAAAGGCGGAGCGTAACTATAGCACCGTAGAACGGGAGTTGGCAGCCATTGTATTCGGGCTTAAAAAGCTAAATCATTATCTAGACGGCCAAAAGTTTCGAATACAAACGGACCATAATCCTCTCGTTTTTCTGAGGAAAATGATGGGAACAAACGCCAGGCTGACCCGTTGGGCTTTGTGCCTACAACAATATAACTTTGAGATAGAACACAAAGCAGGAAAGTTGAATGGAAACGCGGATGGTTTGAGTAGGACAGAGGGTCTAGATGAAGAAGGGCACTTCGAGCCGTCTCTAGAAGACATGTAATGGTCGTGGGCGTACTTATCTTTTATGCAAATGTATGTTTCTGTGTTATGTATATGATTTGTGCAAAATTTATTTATGTTGTTTGTTTTTGTGTATGTATCCATATGTCCTATGTCATGATTGTATGTGTATAGATTCAGTGTGAATCTTATGTGTTTTTGCGGGAACAAAACGATGTCCTGCATTCCGGTCGAAAAAAAAAAAAAAAATGATGAAAAAAAAAACCCACGGCAGTTTGTCCTAACCTGAGTACTGTGTCCCAGACGCGTAGCTTTTCAAACAGGCGGGTATAATTGCTAAGATTAACGACCAGAGAAGTCGACAATATAGATACCTCTCTAGAAGTGTGTTTCAGCTGGACGCATCTAAGGGACTAACTTCTGAACTTTTTGAAGTATAAAAAAGTTTTTTAGGGGGGGAAAGCTGTAATAGCGTGGGAATAACGCTTACGAAAATGTGACGAAAAGACAATTTTCAGGCGAGTCCCTTTTTGGCGCGAACAGGTTTGACGTCACCAGGGACGAGTTTGAGGGGAGGAACGAGGTCTATATAAAGGACTGCATGCCCTCGACGGGGGCTGGTTGCTGGGAGATTCTGCGAGGCGTTGGACGCCGGATTTATCAGCGGACTGAAGTGATCTCGTCAGCGGGCCACGTGCTTGGACAGGACCGTCGAAGCGTGAGCGTTATTTTCGGCTGTGCGCCGTGTAAAACGAAAGGCAGTTTGCCTTGGCTTATGTGAATTTTTATGTACAGTGCATTTCTCTGTGAACTTTTCCAGGAAAGAATAAAGTGTTTGAAACACTGAACTCCGCTCCTCGAGTCAGTTTCTTGGGTTGTGGAGATAGTCACGGCCAGTCAAAGCCGGGACAGTTAGCAGGTGATCGCCCGGGGCACAGCAGTGAAGCGTCTTCGCCTTGGAGCCATCACAGCATGAAATATCTATTCTTTCCCTTGCCCTAGTTATTTTGTTATAAGCAACTATGATTTATTGGGACCTGTGTTCTGATTTGCCCCAAGTGCAAGGGCAAGTGAGAATGCAAAAAACAAAAACTTGAAATATTTACAACAAAAAAAGTTGTGAATAGATTTAAAAAAAAAAAAAAAACTAAATGTAGAACATAACCAAAAGTAATGTATGCAAATTTTCATACAGATACAACAACTTTTTAAAAACTTATTTAGATTCAAAGTTGAACTATATGATTTTGTGTTCTCACTTACCTCACTTCACCCTATATATCTTTTTGCTAATTTCCCATTATACCAACCGGTCCCCAATGCTATGCAGAAATTCGCCAATTAAGCAAAATGAATGCAAGAAAATACTCGCTATTCACACCATAATTCTACTTTAACAAACTACATTTTAAAGTTAAAACCCAAAGGAATAGAAGAAAAAGCATGATACTGCTGACTTTTCACATATATATGGTTATTCCTTCCACGTGGGAATTTCATTTACATGAAGTAGACAAAACAATTAAAGGGGACAAATCTATTTAAGTGTATGGAAGAAAAGGACAGAGCTACATCAGAAAATATATCCTTAAATATTCTTTAAATTTCATTTTCATCTGCTTTTCTGTCCACTTCACTTCTTACATAAACTTAAATAGAGATTTGTAAGTCAATACTCCAGAGATCCAATCTAAGTCTCTTCAAGCATAGGAGAATGGCTTTTCCTTGCCAAGTGGTTGGCCACTGGTCGGTATAGTGGGAAAGTATGATCTTTTTATTTAAGAATTTGACCTGTACATTTTATACAATAAATCTAAATGGTCAGTCTGCTAAAATTTTTATGTCTGTATTGTCTAAAGTCAGGTAATATGAAAGTTACTAGGATAACATTATTATATATCATAAATAAATATCATAAGGTAAACAGTTTCCATCTCATATAATTTTTTAAATAATATTTAGGAAATAAAAAGCAAACTAACAGGAAACTAACAGTGTCGGGAAATAAAAGCAAATGATATTTTATTTTAGAGAGTTAAAATATATAAATTAAATAAAGTAATACTTGCACATTCAGCATGTAATCTTATAAAAGACAGCTTTTGAGCTCTTACTAATAACATGTTTGAAAACTTATATATATGTATGTAAGTATACATTTTAGTCCATACCCGTCTTTTAATAGTTTTATATATGTATAAAACTATTAAAATGTAAAAAACTATTAAAATGTATTATAAATGTAAAGTACTGTGAATGTTCTGTAAATAAGGTTTTATAAGTTAACTCTAAGAAGTAATGTATTTTATTCGTATAAAATTACAACAAATACTAAAGTCTGTTATTCATGTATATGTATCATATTAATAATATATTTGTATCTTATGTACATCTCTTAAACATGTTATTACAAATTTATGAATTTAATAATATTATTGCTCTTTTTATATTTTTAGTATTGCAAATATGTGTGGTTGGGTACGTTTGATACTACAACAAATAGCATTGAAAGTGAAGTTTCAGACGATCAGAGGAAACGAGATTTCATGGTACAAAAGTATGAAAAAAAGAGATGGTATGTTGATCCTGACATTGCAGTCAAAAGGATGCAAAATGATCAATTACTAAGACAAAAGCAACAGATTACACAATCACAGAATTCCAACTCTAGAAATAGTAATCTTCCTGAAACACAGCCGTTGTCTCGATTATTGGGTAAAAGTCCAACACCACTTGTTGTGCAGAATAGTCAGGTTTGTTATTTAAATTCCTACATTTTATTTTTGTTAACTCACTAAAAGAAGGCAGAAATACTTGATAGGTTTTAATTTTGTGATGGTTTGCTTAGGAAAACTGTAATAAACGTGATCATAGGAAAGAAAGTTATCTATAAAACTTTGAGTAAATATAGTTTTAGGCAAGGAGCTATGTGACTAAGATGTCAACATATAACTTTTATTAACAACTGAAATTTTATTAAATTATAGCAATTCAGCCAAATCATTCACAAAAATATTACAATAGCATTTTGTCAATATTTTAGTAATACATTTTGAGATTTTAGTTGTAGATATTTTCAAATTAATAATCTTTTTAAATTTTTTCAGCTGTTGCTGTTGAAACAAGAGAAATTCATTGATATTTCATTTGCATCCTCCTCTCCTTCTTTTCTATTAGTTTTTAGCTTCTTTAATGCTATGCTAAGAATTGTTCAAGGTCTGTTCCAAGGGGGGAGGGCAGTAGGGGCAATTCCACCCCCCAAAAAAAAGCCTGGTGTATTTTTTTTTTCATAGCCTAAAATTATACAATCGTAGACCTAATACTAAATGAGTTTAAAATGAGAATGTTTATTTTATATATACACACGCACACGTGCACACACACACACATATATATAAAAATAACTCTACGTTGCCTCCCCCAAATCTCTGGCCTGGAGCCGCCACTGTCATTTTTTTGGTAATTTATGCATTTCTAATTCTGTAAATTGCTATATAGTTTCATGAGATTAAAACAAGATACCTATTAGTTGCTTAAAAAAATACAAAGTTTTTCTTTGAGTCTTTATATAAGAGGAAACAAGGTATGAATAGTATGTTCAGTTCAAATTAGTTTTACAACTTGATTTATAATTCTTATGCATATGTACTTTGTAAAAATAAAACTACTCTGTAATTCAATAAATTTAAAAAAAATCCTTTTTGTTTTAAACAATGAAGTCCCACTGAAGTGTGGCTGTTTACACAATTTAAAAAACAAAATAAAAGTTAAACTTTTTTGAGAAATAATTTTGATATTTTATATAGAACATAGCTCTCCAAATGTACGTCTTAAAGATTCTGCTTCATTGTCACAGTAGTCTTGTTGGTTGTAAAATAAACTTTTAGGTTTTTTGGAAATTCTTTGAAATTTTCTCTCTTAGTTTAAATATTGCTTATGACCTTATGTTTGTTATACTTTTGAAATGATTTCTCATCAGGTTCTGTTTGTTCCAATTGCTATTTCAGTTGATTTCTCAGTTTATATCCAATAAAACATGTAAAGCATTCGAAAAGTAATCAGCATTTTTATAAACATTACCTACTATATTTGAATTCTGCTTATTCATTTTGGAATTATTGCTCTTTTGCATGTGTATATTTATAATGTTTTTTTCTCCTTTATAGCCCACTGAGGCATGGCCTCACCCAGTGTCTTCTGCCTCAGCTCATGCCATAAGCACAAAGACAACATCCCAGAATCAAGGTAGTCGTTCTATTGATTTGCTTTCAGAATTAGCCACTAGTTCAAATTCTTTAACAAATGTACAAGGTAAGAAATGTTTTTGTGCATGAAGCCTAACCTTAAGTGATTATTTCTAGTGGTTGGCATTTTGCTCATAAGTAGAAGGATTTATTTGTTTCAACAGGATTACAGGTACTCTGTTAGTAATAGACTTCAGTGTTAAGTATTCCAGACGAGGCATTATACTTGATAACAGATTATTACTGAAAATAGTTTTCTTTATGAGGATTATTTAATTATACATGATTAATTAAAATAGCCTTATTTAGAAATTTGATTGTTATGTACTTGACTAACAGCACCTTGATTTTAAAAAACAAATTTTTCTCCCCGAAACTCTTGAACAGTTGTTCTTAACCTGGGGGATGTACTCCTCTGAGGAGGTGTGAGTCATATTCAGGGAGGGGGGATGAATGGTTCGCAAAAAAATTGTAGAATATATTTTAACAGGCTTGTAAAATGGAAATTAAATTCAGCTTTTAGGTATTTTGTTACTCTTTTATTAATTACTAGCTATTTGCCTGGCATTGTCCGGGTATTTATTTATCCCAATTTTTTTATTACACAGGAGAAGGAATGGATTCTACCTATAGTGTAAAATCTAAGTAATTTAATTTACAGATATTTCAAAGTAAGTACAGTATGCAAATGATAAAAAAATTCAAATTCACTCTATTATTAATTTAACTGAAAACTTCACTATAAACGACATTTTTAGTTTCCTATATTCTTCTCAGTGACTCCGAAAACTATGGATTCGACACTAATTTCAGTCATTTGGACTTTCTTTTACCCCTTCTCCCCTCCCCTTTCCCCTACCAATGGTGATGGGAGGCTGTACTTGCACTTAAACGGCATCAGGAGGATCCTATTCATCTCAGTGACACAAAAACTATGGATTCGACCCTACTCTCGATAATTTTGGACATTTTATTTCTACCTTATGTTGTATGTCTTACCTTTTGTTGTATTTCTACCTTATGTTGTATATTTTTACCTTATGTTGTATGACAGTTACCTATCAGGCTAGAGTCAGGTGGGAAAACACTTCATAGAAATTGTCAATTAATCTCTGAGAAGGAAAAAACACTTAATTCAAATGACAGAAAAAAAAACACAACTAATTGGTTTTAAACTTTTTCAAACTGCTTGGTAATTTCAGCACACTAATTCAGAAAGATTATTTATCTTTTTCAATAATATCTAAAGGGCAAGCAACCTCTATGAATTTCAAAGAAAGCTACTAAACTGTCTTTTTAAACTCTAAAGTTAACGTCTAAAGTGTAATTAAACTCTGCATATGAAAAGAAATGGTACATTTTATTGTACTTCATTAGTTTTGGTGCTATATTTTACATTTTTTCTATGTTTAAATAGCACAACATAATGCTAGTTTTAACACTGCAAACTTGTTGATAGGTTTGCATATTCAAAATTTTTCCTAATTTTCTCAATTATATTATCCCTCAGCCCCTTTTCAAGCTTACTGAAATGTCATTATTGTTTTAATGGATTATAATCTACAGATATTTTAATCATTTGAAGTTGACACCTATGCTATGTGTCTGTTCAATATGTATTTGGTAGAAGAATTTTTTATAATTCATTTAATGAGATAATTTTTAAGTAAAATGAATAAAAATTAAAGATAAAATATTTTTATTGAATCTCTTTTGGCCTATATTTATATATTCATAAAATTTAATAAATTATGACTGTAAGTAAAAAAAAGTTTAGTATTTTATGTTAAACTCGAATTTTATGTAAATTTACCTGATAAACCAAGAAAAGTGAGGGGAAGAAATAAAATATGTCTGAGGGTAAACTCTATGACTGACTTATTAATTGAAAACTTAACTGTTACTGTAACTATAGCTGTTTGAATTCTGCTTCTGAAAATTATCTGATTTTGATTTTTTTTTTAAGTCTCCTGAACTTCTAAGCAGTTTTCCAACCTCCCTGTTGCTATTTTAATTCCTTAAATTTTAAGAAAGCGTTATATTTTTATGTATGTTACAAAAAGGGAAGTCAGTCACTGAATACCTATAATCCAAAACTTTGTCAAGCACACCTCTAGAAAATCGCAATTGCCTCTAATTAATACAAACAACAACAAAATATTACTAGAAAAAGAGGGTGCAAGGGTTCATACACCACTTGTTAAGTCACTCTGAATTACTTACATTTAATTTCAACTTTCAAGAGCCTTAAAAATACATTTACATTCTGTATATTTTTCTAGCTTAATTTTTAAAATACTCTTATTAATAAGAGTATTTTAAAAGAGTAAAGAGAAAAAGAGAAAAGACTCAGCTGCTAGATGCAGATCGCAATAGATTTTGATGTTTACATTCTTGGTCCTTTAAATGGGCATGGTTAATGAGTGCAACACGATGTAAACAAACTGAATTACTTAATTTTTTTTAACTTCTCATTGTCATAGAAACAAAAGTAATACTGTATACCATTCAAAAGGGGAAAAAATAAAAGATTCAAAATATTAAAATAAAAAAAATTATTTTTTTTTCACGAATTTTTCTTCCAACTGCCCTTAATGTTTTAAACTTAAATCTGAATGTAAGTTATTTGGTTGAAATTATATTTTAAATATCTGTGTATTTTTACTGTTGGTAAAACAGTTCTCTGGCCATTTGAGAAATTTCATCATAATTATCCTTTGGTGATATTTTAAAATTTGGCAAAATATTCATCACCTTCCATAATCACCCTAATTTTTGTTTCTCAATGTCAACAGCTGAGTTTTAACTTCTATATTTTATTCACTTAAGTAATTTTTTTTTATTAAATCTCATTTTCTGGGTATGTCAAAAACAAAACTGTCAGCAATGTTACATATATTATGTATGTGTTAATAATTCCTATGTAGAAAGACATATTTGATAAATTCATATTGATTTATTTTTAAAATATATTAATTACTCCAGGCATTAAAAAAGGAATTCAAAATGGCAATATTATCACAAAAAGATTCTCTCACCACTTAAATTTGTATTTCTTGAAAACCCAAAGACATCAGCAAGTTTGCTAGGGCAAATCTCTTTTATAATAGGCTAGATGCCTAGCAATAATCTAAGGAATCTGCAGTTTTCTGTTATATCAGTTTAAATAAGAAAATTAGTTGTAGGTTTGATTAGAACATTTGAAGATTATGTCGTGTCATTCTAATAGACAGGAAGTTGTCTTTTTTTTTTCTCTCCGGGATGATGTAGAGATACAAAAGATAGTATATACATAGGCTAATTAATGCCCGAAGATGATATATTTCAGAGTGATATGATTTTAAAAACTGAAGTTATTATATATACACAGAATTAAATATTTTTTAACTTAAGAGTTGAAAGGAAATTTGTTACATTGCAACAGTTAGTAAGTGAATATATTTAAATATTTTTTTTGTATTGCAGTATCATCAACTTCAACTGCAAATGGAAATTTTGCCAACTTTGCCAATTTTGAAACTGCATTCAGTTCTGTTGAGAAAACAGGTCTGGTCCCATTTATATATTCTAATAATTTTTGTTTTTGCAATTTTTATTATTTATATATATTTTTATAAATGTTTCTTCTGCATGCTATATTGAAAGCTTTATTTTATTTTCTAGATTTAATACTTTTAATATTTTGCAATCGCATTAGTTTGTTTGAGATTCTTCTGTAAATTGTTTAAGTATTTTTGTATGCTTATATCTTTCTTTGCTCTTCCTTCCTCTGTTTTGCTTTTTTCACTTCAACTGCATTGGTCAAATAGCAGCGAAAAAAAATTAAAATAGACATTAAAATATTTTATTTCCCATTTTAAATATTCCTATACCCAAAATTTTGCATTGAAATATTATTTTATATTTCAGTGGCTTTTTTTTTTATATTTCATATTAAGTTGCCTGCATTCATTGCATGGTTTATGGTGCTGTTGAATTTTTGCATTTTGCAAATGAATATTTTCTAAAATCTTGTGAAATTTTACAATGATTTTTAATTTTAAATGCACCAGTTTCATAGCCTTACATATCAGAGGACAAAGAAACAGAATCCCTTTTGTTAAATTATAAAAATTTTCAGTTTACAAAGAAAAATAAAAGAATATTATACTACATTTTTGGCATTATACTGTACATCCCAACTTTAGACTTATGAACATATTTTACAAAGGAGTGTTGTATTTTACATGAAAAAGTTAAGTGAAAGCTAATAATTTATTTTATCAATTATTTTTAAATTTTAGTCTTGCTCATTTTGGAATAAATTTGTACATAATTTTTCAGCACCAGACTTATAAATTAATTTTTTTTATGTAAGTCCCGCTATTATAAATAACATTTATATACATATATATATCGTTTTTAAGTTGTTACACACAAATTTGATATAATAATTTCCTTCATAAATCCATCACAGTTTTATGTGAATCTCTTAGTACCTTAAGACTTGTAAAAGTAAATGTATTAAATTCCAAAGTAGAAAGTCGCTGCTTCTTTCTCCTCTTTATTCTTTAATCATAACCCTGTCGTCTATGACTGTCAGCAACAAAACTCCACTCATCCCTTTAGGTTGGACATCTTTTGATGATGATCTTGATCCTCTTTCTTCTACTGCTGTCTCTCGTTCCTTGACTTTGGGCAAAGACTCTTTCTCTAGAGTGGCTACTACTTACTCAACAGTCATGCCACGACCTCTAAGCCTACCAACTTTTGCTCCTACGAACCCTTTCAAATCACCTCTTGCTAATTCTGGTAGTTCAACAACTCCATCTCAGTGGTCATCTTTTGCAGCTGGCAGTGTTACAGCTCCTCCTCCAAATTTGCCAATGTCAGCTAGCTTGGATGCTTATCCTCCTCATTCACGACAGAATCAGCAAGATCCAATAGTTCAAGCCTTCAGTCCTCCTCCTCCTCCAGTGTCAAAAACAGTTGCACCTACTGTTGCCACATCAAAACAAAGTAATGCTGATCGTTATGCTGCACTTGCTGACTTGGATAATTTATTTCATCAGCCTACTACTGTTAAAGCTCCAAGCTGGTCTATCGAAACAACAAGTTCAACATCTGTCTTTGATGTGCCTGTATCGAATGACAGGAGTAGTTCATTCACTTCAGGTAATGTGTATTTTAAAGAATATTTGCTTATTTTCTGGACAAGAAAAAGTCATATGTACCTTGTCTGATAATCAAGTTAACTGTCACTTTTATTCTTCTAAATACTGCCATATCTACTAATGCTGTATAAAATTTCCTCATTTTATTGTTTTTAAAGTATTATATCTGTTTAATTATAGCAAGGAATATTTAAAATATAATTTGAGTTTGAGGATTAGTTGAGTAGATAAAAGAATATTGCTGTTATAAAACTTGAAGTTTGTGATGATTGTTCTTCTAAAATATTTGGAAATTACTATAACTTATTTTTCAGAAGTTGTAAAAATTTATATAATTGTGCATTTCGTTCATATTTTAATAAAAATATAAGAATTAAGCATTTAATATATAGAAAAATTCTTTTAACTTTTCTTGTCTTCATTAATAAATCCATATAAAGATGAATTTACAATGAGTGTGAAACAACTTTGTATAAAACAAGCCTGTTGATGCCCTCTTGCTGATAATTTTCTTTCATTTGGTGAGTGATTTTCTTTATTTTTTATGCATAGTTTTCACCTGAGTGGAACAATTATGGAGAAATCAGCTGCATATCTGAATACCATGAATTTTTTTCTCTTCCATGTTAATTCTTGAGTCAAAGGAATTGTGCAGACTCACTTATCTTATCATAGGAACATAGTATATACGAAAATATATAAATGAGACTAGAAGTATTTATTGTTGTATATTGGAAAGTATAAAGCATGTTTAGTAGATAGTTACTAGCAGCTCTGTAAACCAGTAACATTTTCACAGTATGGGCTTTGTTGACTCTATCATTATGATTAAGCAGTTAGTTCATCATTTATGGCTTTGTTAAGTAACATGTAGTGAGCATTTTAAAATTACTAGAAGCCATATAAGTAAGCTTTGATATAGTGTTTTCATTTATTTTAAAAAGGTAAGTATATAAACCCAAATTAGATAATGTAATAAATGCTGAACTATAAATATCAGGTATTTAGATACATTCGGAGGAAAATTTTAAGATCATTGGCTTATTTTCATCTATCTGAATGGGATATTGAAGTAATTTAAGAATGCTTCTATTGGTTTATATTCAGATTCTTAAATCTGATGCATTTAAATTTAATATGTTAACAACATTGTCTAGTTTAAGTAAATTTTTATTCCCAGAGCATTTCCAAACTGGAGTTTAATTAATGGATAAAACACGTAAAAGAATTAATAACAGGAATAAGTTTTTATATGATAAGTGGAAAAAAATTTTAGGTCCCTAACATTGAGTAAAATATCATCAATCTGCTTTCAGTGATATAATGCAAAAACTTTGTTAGTTTAGCATTTTCTGTAGTACAAAAAGGACTTAAATAGAAATTAATTTAGAACTTTAGTTAGCTATTTTGTTTATATTGAGGGTATTTTTGAGTTAGATATTTAACATTAGGGTAAACAACATCATTGCAGCTATATAGTAGATAAAGTAGTATGGTAATATCATGATGTTTTAATTATGTCAATATTTTACAGCACCATCTAATCCATTTACTTCATCTGAAATGTGGAACCAGCCACAGAATACTAAAACTCAAACATCTTTCCAATCTGTGAACCCATTCCAGGCTGCTCCTGATAGCACTCTTGCATACTCTCAACCTACCACTACCCAAGTTTATGCACCATTTCCAGTACCGATAGTAGGAAATAGTCCTAGTGACGAAAACATGCGAAACCAGTTTAATGCCAATTTTGCTACCTTTACAAGCCAAGGAGTTACTAGTCCAACTAATGGTTACTCTTCAAGTCAGCTATTAATGCAAAATGGTGGATTTACATCCCCTACACCTAACACGGGATCTTGGGGTATTCCATCTAATACACCTCAGTGGTCTTCTAGTCAACTTGGACAGGGAGGATTGTTTTCTAATGAAAATAAACCTCCCGAGACAGCTCAACATGCTGATTGGATTCAGAACCCAGTGAATCCTTTCATGGTAGGTGCTGTAATACTTTGTTGCTTATTTTAATTTTGTTCTTGGCAATTTTTTCTTTTTGGTGAGTGAACTAGGAATTTTGAGGATAAGTGAAAAGGATTATTGTAAAAGCTTTGCCAGACTAGTATTTATTGAAAGCAGAAAGGATGTGCATAATATTTTTACGTTTTCATATTTCCACATGAGGAAGTTTCATATTAGTTAATACTGGTTTTAGAAGAAACACAAGTTTAGTATTAAGGCTAAGAAGTGTCAGAATTCAGATATCATTTCTAACTGTGAGAAATTAACAATGACATTTGAGTCAACAAATGTCAATGCAGTATAGAATTTTGAAGTTCAGTACTAATGAACTAGGAAATCAATGATCTGGCCAGCAAACTGGCTTTGAGCCTGGCCTGTATTTGTGGAGGTTTATTTCTATATGATGTTTTATAGCAAAATCATTAAAAGAACACATTTTTTGTCTTTGTTTATATGTACAGCTACATTTAACTTGAAACTCTTGATATGAAATTTCTGCTCATGAAAATATATTTGAAACTTTAATAAAATATTAAGCTTGTTCATATAGAAAACTTTCAATTTTTGATCTTATTACATATTCATCAATCCTAAATTAATTTTAATTCTCCCATAATTTTTTGTTTATTTTTCAGGTTTTGCAGTCTAATAACATGGGATTTCCAGTAGCTCCCCGAAGCAGCTCAAGCAATCCCTTTCTATGACATTAGAAGCAGTGAATCAACAAAGCACAACTTTTGCCATTTTGGAGTGACCATGAGCTTTCAGCTGTTTGGCTTGTGGTACATCCTAAATTTTTTTTTTTAAAGCACAACTTAACTAAGGAGATTGTTCTGCTATAAATCGTTATAGAAAGTGAGAGAGGAGTGAGAGGACAGTGGTGATATATATATATCAATTTGTGTATATGTACAGAAATATTACATGTATAAATACACACATATATATATAAGTATATATATATTAGCAGACAATGCTTTGCATTCTAGTCTTTGTTTTATAAGTTAATCTCTTAAGTTATAGATTTTTTTAGAACACCCCCAGAGTATATTTAAGTAGTAAATTATCTAAAGCTATATATATTTGTTTTGCTTGGGAAAAAAAATGTAAGTTGAAGTTGTGTAAATTTTATTTTTTTTTAAGTTAATACTTATTATACAGTTATGTACCCGAGGAGTATGCAACATAGATTTATATATTTATTGCTTTCTTTTAATGTAGTTGAACATTTATAGTTACTAAATTCATACAGAACTTTGTTAAGTATATTTAATGCATCTACATTTTTATTTTTATAGCAAGTATTTTTTATTTATTAACAGGAGTATTTATAATTGTAGTGTAACAAAATTTTATAAAGATGATATAAGATTTAAAATAGGTTAAACATAGATATTTTTACTATTTAACATACAGTTACTAAATTTAGACTTGATGTGATTTTTTTTTTTTTTAAATTGCTTCTTGTCCTTTTTAGTTTTGTTACATTCGTTTCATTGAATTATATCATAAAACTGTAAATGCTGTCATATATAAAAAATAAAGCTAATCATTCAATTATTTTGCTAAAAACTTGAGAGATTTTTTAAAAATTCATAAACATTTTTTAGCTGATTTTTTCTGAAGCTAAAAAATCACCATGTTCTTGCATTAAATGTTCTGTGTATGTTACAATTACGATACTATGTTACGTTACCATACTAAGAATATCAAAAGCAAAATTCATAAATTATTGTTACCCTTTATGCTGTCGTAATTTTATCTAAATTAATCACGTAACGTAATTACAACAAAAGTATTTGCTTAACCCTTTCGCGGGGAACGGCACGTATATGTGCCAGCAGCTATCTGCGTTTCTGGCCGAATGTCACCTATGCGTGCCAGTAGTTTGGAACGTTTTATTTAAACAAAAGGAGGAATGGATGTATTGCATTTGGCTGTCAGCGGGTAGGGTATTTAAACTTTGTACGTGGTCTTTGTTTATGAGATATCTTTGTTTATTTTTCTTTTGCGGTGGGATTGTAGCATTGGGTATATGGGTTCATCGTTTAGTTTTGAGTCAGAATCAGATCCTGTTGCAGTGAGAATTCTTTCCTTTGATGATTTTATATGGCGAAAAGGAGAAAATATTTAACAGAAGACTAAATTTCTGAATTGATGAGAAATGTGTCTGAAACTGAAAGTGATTATGAAAGTAGTGACAGTGATACAGAAATCTTGTTGGGTGAATCTGTTTATTTGGAACACCGAGATCAGAGTGATGATGAAGATATATCAAACATTTCTATTCTGAGTATATCGTGGGACGGTAATTCACTGTGGTCTTCTCACGTAAGGGAGTTTACTCAACTAACATTCACAGCGGCATGCGGAATAAAAGTCAATGATGCTGCATCAAATGAATTGGATTTTTTCAGATTTTTTTTGATGAAACTGAAATGGATTTAATAACTAAATTAATGCATACGAGAGGTACATAAACCCGAAAAGTGAACAGTTCAACAAAAGCGAAAAGTTCATCCTCGAAGTATTTTTTGCCTATAACTAAAGAAGGAATGTTTAATTTGCTTTGACAATTTTAATGGGTATCGTGAAAAAAACGAAAATTAAGATGTACTACTCAACGAATCCCATGATTGCAACACCTTTTTTCAGTAAGGTTATGAATCGGGACAAATGCTTCGATACTTGCATTTTACTTCTGATGCCAGAAAGATTGAAAAATTTAAACCTTTTTTTAGATTTAATCATTCAAAACTTACAGAGTTCTTGATATATTCCTGATAGGAATATATCAGTTGATGAAAGTGTCTTACTGTGGAAAGGGAGAGTAGGATTTCGACAGTATGTCCCATCGAAAAATATTTTAAACTGTATAACAAAAATTTTTTAGTGGAAAAATAAAAGAATGTGTAAGTAACCCATATATAGCTTAAATAAATAGATTTGTTTGTAAATGTTACTATTTTGGAATTTTTTGTAAATTTAGGCCTGGCGCTTAAAAGTCTGCTGGCCTGGAATGAACGTTCATGAGAGAAACTTCCGGCCTCAGAGGAAAGCGCGTGATCGGAACTGCCATCACGTAAGGGTTAAGAAAGTTATTTAGAGTGTGTGGCAAAGAATTTTATTTTATACAATTAAATCTTTTTCAATATTCCAAGATTTTTAATGAACTAGTTTGTGAGAAATTAATTATTGAAGCTTACTAATTTCAAACATTCTCTGTCTTTTGTGATTGGTAATACTAAATGATCAAATCATAAATTGAAAAAGTTCTTTTACGTACTTTCCACTGACTGTTTTAAATTACTATAAGCACTAGTGAAAATGATTGTTTTTTCTAAATACTTTGAGGACAGATTGATTGCCAATAGCAACCAAGGGACCAAAATTTGCCGACTCTTTGTTTTGCATTGATGCAATTGAGAGTGTAATTAATGAAATGCTTAATATATCTTTTTAAGTAATTTTTATTGAATTATGGTTTTAGAAGATTTTACTCTCTTATTTAAGATTTCCTAAACTTTAAAAAAAAGAAAAGAAAAGAAATTTGACTGTTACCGTTGTATATTTCATAGCAAAATATACTATTTAGGCAGTAAAAATTAATATTTTTACTGAAAATGTTAAAATTAAATTTAGGCATCAACATTGAACTTAATTATTTTGGGGTGTATTCTGAAAGAATTAAAAAACAAAATTATATATCCAGAGTGTAATAAAGATGAAAAATTTTTCTACAATCTGAACTAAATCCTTATATTTTTTTTTAATCTTTTATTTGAGAATAATCTTAGTAAAAGTAGTTTTTTTTTTTTTTTTTTTTTTGCATTTTATACTAACAGTCATGATGTTGCTGAGTGTTTGGCACATAAGGCAGAAATCTGTAAAAATGTGTTAGAATAAGGAATATATATATATATATATATATATATATATATATATATATATATATATATATATGGGGATTGTTTGAAAAGTCCATGCAAAATTGAAGTGATGGCACATCTGTAGTGAAATTGTTGGCACACTCACATTTAGCAAACTTCAAAGGCAAGCAAGTCAATTCATAAACAGGTTGGACACTTAGTCTGTGATTATCAGTCATTTGTTGTTACTGCTCAAACAATAGAGAAAAATGTGTTCTGCATGTTGATGAAACATGATTTTTTAAGAGGCAAAACAGCAGCAGTACCTCAGTTCTGGCTTGATAAGTATTATGGTGAGTCTACACTTGTGGGTAGAATGATTTCCAAGTGGTTTTTCGATTTTCAATCTGCCAAAATGAGCATAAGTGATCAAATGATGTGGAATGTCCTGGTCTCCCTGCTGAGATCACTATGCTAAAAGTTGTATTTATTTTAAAAAAGAAAAAAAAAATCCATGATATGGTGATGGAGAATAGAAGATTAAGTGCATAAGATTTCTGAAGCTGTTAGCCTCTCATCAGTGTGTAAATAATATTTTACTAGACTATTTGGAAAGATGTCTGCAAGGTGGCTATGCTTGCTAACAATCAATCAAAAACATGAACAAGTGAACACTTTGAAGCAGAATTTAAAGCTGTTTCATAAGAAAACAATTTTTGTGTCATTTTGTAAATTCAGTTATTGAAAGATGGATACATCATTACTGGCCAGAGATGAAAGAACAGCCAAAACAGTGGATTGAAGCAGGTCATCCTTCTCCAAGGAAAACAAATCAGTTCCATCAGCAGGAATAATTATGTCCACTGGTTTTAAAGGCACCCATGGCCTTTATTGGCCATTCGGAAAAGGACAAAATAATCACAGGAGAGTACAATGCATCTTTAATAGATTGTTTAAATAGTGAAATTAAGGTGAAAAGACTATTTAGACACCCCCCCCCCCCCCCAAAAAAAAAAAAAATCTTTTCCATCATGACAGTGCTTCACCTGCAGTTGCAGCAGCAAAACTGTTATAATTATGCTACGAAATTTTTACTCCCTTCCATATTTGTCCCCTCCTGACTACTATTAGCTCTCAGATATAAAAAAAAAATTCTTGTGGGGCTGAAATTTGCATAAAATTTCAAAGTGAATAGAAAAATAAATGCTTATTTTGCAGAATTGAAGTCTTACTTCATGGAGGGGATAAAGCTTCAAAATTGTTGGAGGAAATGCATTAAGATTATGTAGAAAAATACCCCCCCCCCCCCAAAAAAAAAAAAAAAAAAAAAAAAAAAAAAAAAAAAAAATTAAAAAAATTTCATATATATATATACCAAACCTATGGAATTGGAGAAAGATATATTTTAATTGTCAGGAGTTCAAGGATTAAATTATTATTAAGAGATGAAATTACAGCTGAAATGTAATTTATGTTCCATTCAAATTGTTATGTTAGAATTTATTGCATAGTGTACTGTTTATGCATAAGATCCGCTATAACTTAGAGAATGCTTATAAAAAGGCAAATGGGTGGTTAAGAAGCCTGAGTCATGTAAAGCTTTTTACAAACAACTATCAATTTGTAACAGATTCTGAGTCGTTCTGAGCTACGAGTGATGATTATCATTCATAACTTTCTATTAATAAATTCTTTAATTTTTTTAATTGATTTACACGAGTTCAACTAACGTAATTTTCTTTTAAGTGCGTATGGGAAGATTATCTTTGAGCAGTATTTTTTGTTTTTGTAGTCCCCTGAAAGGAGTTTTCTTATGCCTTTAAATTTTTTTTTGAATGATAACCTTCATTCAATCATTTAAGAATCAGGATCTATTACTAATTCAAACAAAATGTAGGTTAAGAATTGTACAGTAGCTCATATTTGTTCTTGAAATTAGTTTTGGCAACTGAGATTTAAAATAAGAAAGAACAATATTTTAGAATTGTGTTTGCTTTCCATCATTTATTACAACATTTTACATGGCTTGCCATGAGACATGTATCTGGATTACATTTACCAGTCACAATTAGAATTGGAATCATCCAGTTTGTATAATCAATTTGTGCACACAAACTAAGATGACCAAGAATTGAATCCTGTATGAAAACATGTATGAATGATTATAATAGCCAACAAGAAAATCACTACTGTTAAAACCAAATGCTTTATTTAGCATTTTTTGGCCAGTTTATACATGCAAAAGAGGCAGAGCCATTGTCTTTAGGTGTACAGTTTATTACTTCAGAATACATATATAACACAATGACCAAACCAAAATAAGCATAACACTAACAATGAAATGATATTAAGAGTTAAAAATTAGTAAATTCATGAATAAATGGCAAAATGTACTTATAATTTAAAACATGTTTTATATCCATCAAAATGCAACACTAAAACAAGATTAATTTCTTGGAAAATTTTGAATGACAATTTTAATATAGGAATCAAACATTGGCTTACCTTTAAAAGAAGGTATTAAATGCTAAGGTGTTGAAATATAGGCTTTCTGAGCATTGCACTGTTTAACAATAGTAATGTTGAAAGAATATGGCACAGAACAAGCAGATGTTTTTGTAAAAACCTATATTACATCCTATAAACTTCATTCTTATAAGTAAACAAATGATTATAGTTATACTTCAGGAAATATGGTGGTTATTAAATTTATATTAAGAAAAGTGTTAATTATAATAAAGATGTGAATTACAACAATGTTCAAGAGAGTATTTGAATACTATTAAAAATAATTTCTCTAACGATTGTTGATTAAAATACAGAAAAAATGCATTTCTTATAAATATAATTTTAAACTTAATACATGCATAAATTAAACATTTGTTACAGTTAAAAATTTAATATTTTAGATGACTTAATAATAAATTTGAATTTGTAGGAATCCTGTAATAAATATCAAATTTTTAAGTCTAACAATGCGCTTCAATCACAGGTTGTAAAAACAAAGAAAATAAATTAACTAATTTTCTAACAATTGTAGTTTAATTTCTTAAAAATTTATACAAACCATAACTCATCATATTACTTGAAAAAATTCTTATTCCTTAGCAGACTGTATATCAAGGAAGTTTGAGTAAAAATATGTTTGGCACATATATATTGCAACAGATTTATAGCATCCATCATCATCACTTCATCTAATTTGTAGATTCACAGTTTTCAAACATTTCACCCTGTTAGCTTAATTTACACTGAGTGATAGCTCTTTGTATGAAGATTAATTAAAGAAATGGCAGTTTAATTAGATAAGATGACATGGGATGGCTGGTTATAAATCTGCAGAAGAAAGATAACAGGTATGTTACAAATTTCTGACTGTAATTGGTAAGAAATGTGGTTTGTTTCCAGTGTTAGGAAATTACTTGAGGCTAAAATACTTTAGCTCCAGAATACATATTAAAATTTTTCTAACATTTATACTACCTACTACAAACTTAATAGAAGTGATAGGTTTAAACTAGATGTCAAATAGAAATAAATAATTCGGCATGTCCAATTTCAATCTTGTCATTATATGAACAAATCAGGTAAATATAACAGAAATCTGCATTATAAAATCATGTATTTTTTTTTACCTTTAATTATACGAATGTATCCAATGCTTCAAAAATTTATAAAATCCTAATGAGTGCTTTTTAAACATTGCTTCAATTTGTCAAGATAACAACCTAGATATACACTAAGAGTACTGTGCAAGAATTTTTATGCCATGGGAGTTCATGTGGGTATTGAAAAGATTTTCTATGAAGTCATATACTTTTAGACAAGGAAGCAATGGAAGTTGCTTGATTTCAATTTTAATCAAATATTGAGTAAAATTAAAAAAGCTAAATTTTTAAAAAACATTTTATGTGAACACACTGAGAGCAATCTATATTTCTAATCAAGAATTTTTTTTTTTTTTTAATAAATGAACAGAAAATAAAAGTTTGGTTCTTATAATTTCAGCTAGAAATATGGAGCATCAACATTCTGAGGAGTGTTAGATGATGTATCTTCTAACACTCATCAGAAACATAGGTTAGTGAAGTAGATTAATAAGTGGTTTTAACTTTTGTCATAACAGGATTTAGTTAATATCTGAAATAAAAGGTTATAAAAGAGAGCATTTTCAATTATAATTCGCTAATCTTGAAAAACTGAGTTGTGGCAGACTTGTTAACTATATGAAAATTCTGTCATATTTTTGCATTTATGTTAATGGGCACATATATTTGACAAGATTGGAACAGCCTGATTTTATGCTTAGTATCCTTTAGTTACTTGCAATGCAGCAAGTAGTAAAGAATCAAAACTCTCTAAGCTATCACTTTTTATACATGTGGAATATTTTGATACACCGAAAATAAGACGAAAAATTAATAAAAACTCAGTGATCCCGTGAAACTGCTAGTCGACCACCCCTCAAAATGGCCAGTTTTTTTCGGAACCATGACTGGCCACTTTGGAGAAGTTTCACTGCGTGTATGTATCTCAAGGCACTTTTAAAAAATTTGTGATTAAAATCAACCTTCCCCCTTTTTGATTTTTATTCTATTTCAGTAAATGAATACATCTGCAGAACATGATATATATATATATTATCTTATAATTAAGATTAAAAAGAGTTTTTTTTTTTTAACACTCATCTTTGTGTTTAAGGGCACATAATCAGAATTCTTAAAATACTTTTATAAATATATGTGGACTTATTCTTGACAAACATTTTGTTATAACATAACCCAAATCTTCCTTCTTGACTGGATTCCCTAAACAGTCTAGCTACAAAATAAATGGGTAATATATTTTTTTTTTCTGCTAACCTCTTGATTACTCATGTTAAATAATGCACATGTTTGTGTGGAAAACACTACACACATGTGATTTAAATAAGGATTGTTTAAAACAGTAAAACACAGATTTTCAGTATTTCGTCTGACAAATATCTTCTATTCCTCTGTTAAATGCCATGTTGATGCAATTTACATTTTATTTCTACCTTTTTTATTTAGTATGCACAGACAGTGAGCCATATGAACTGAACACTGTGCTACCATTTATATAATCAGGTATACAGTGTAGTTACTGTTCATATATATTAATCAACAATTTTGTGATAAAGCTCTATGAGTTGAATTGATTGAGAGTGCTACAGTCAACTTTGATAAAGCACTATGATAAAACGGATTTAAAAAATTGAATCATTAAAGAGTTAATTTTAAAGTCAATATATTTCCATGCATATTTTACATACTTTTTAACCTCAAAAATGTATACTGGGTATTTTAGCCTAATATTATGTTATATTAATGATTAAATGAATATATAGTAAAGAAATTGGAGATAATTTTTTTGATTTTCATTTTGAAAACATTAGAAATTGTTAGGGGAAGGGGCTAAACTGACAAGGTTGCAAAATGTAATTGCAACAATTCGAACACATATTCCTAAATTGGACAAACACTAAAGTAAAAACATTTTACATGTATAACAACAGAAATACAATGAATAAAATGGCACTTTGGGAGCTACCATTTCACAATCAAAATGCATAACAAGACAACAGAAACGGAAAAAACAAAAAAAACTTGATAACTACACATTTGATTTAGATGAACAAACACAATATTTAACAAGAAAATTTTACAATACAAAATTTACTTTTCACATAACATGCTATACATCAAAAAAGAGAAAAATAAATGACCAGCAAAGAGTACAAAAAAGAAATGTTGACCACAATCAGAGGTATCAACATTTTTTAACAAGGCACATAATCAGAAAGGCACTTTAAACTCACCAAGTATCACTGAAGTGACTAATGAAAAGGAAAAATATTGAGCTGTGTAATGATAATTGCTACCAATTTGAAAGAACATGCTAGCATGATTGCAATTTTTAGTTAAAATTAATAAGGAAAGCCATAAATTTTTGCTGTGCTCCTTATAAAAAATTAACAGCATGCTTTTAAAATCAGAACATATTGTCACCATTTTAAGAAAAGAAAGGATAAAACATCTTTAATATATCTCTTTTCTAAACCATTATTAAACTATACATGACAAAAAAATTAAAATGTTAGGGACATCATGATTTAACAAAATATTTAAAAAATGCAATCTTGAACAAGTGCTTTAAATTTTGATTTGTATTGCACTTTATTCTAAACATACAACTTTGTTTCATGAAGAATGAATAATTTCAAATTAAAACTTGAACATTTGTGCTATTTTCAGAAGTTTTAACACCAAGACAAATACATGAGATACCATATGTATAGAAATAATGTAGAAACAATTCTATCATTCCTTTTCTAGAATACATGTATTAAAATGCAAAATAACAATTATAAGTGAAGTATCATGAAGTATCGTATGCCATTATTTCTATTTAAAAGAACAAATACAGCAATCAACTAAATTTACCTATAAAATAACATTAAAATGTACTAAATAAAATGAAGCTTTAAATCACTCAAAAAGGTATGTGGGGTATGAAAAACAAATTTGATACTGCAATGAAAGATTAGAAAAGAAAAAGTGAAAGTCTATAATTAAGGAAAATGGGTACCGTAAAAAGAAAAAAGGATAATTGCACAAGTCAAAAATTCATTGCATTAACAGTATTTCTGTGGTATATGCTGTTTTTGCCTGCAGCTATTAGTCATTTTTAATGATATGTATACATGTATATTCACAGAGAAATGTACAGATAAATTCAAATTACAAATGATATGCACACTTCAAAATATATTAGTATTGTGCCTTCTTTACATAATCTTAAATTTTTTATTCATAGACATGTTACTGCTAAAGCTCGAAAGTCATTAATGTGCACATTACCTAGCTAATCTGCAGATTAACTGATTTGCTCCGCTAAAGTGTATAATCAAGAATTTTCCTTATTTTACCTAGGTAATGTGCACATTAACGGCTTCCGTATTGTTAAAGTTCAAAAGTTTGTTTCTCTCATTTCCTTTGCATCTGTAAAAATAATATGGATCAGAAAATACAGCGTGATGAAGCCAATAAAGGTTTAGAAAAGCAAGCAAAGAAAATGTTAAGCAGTTTCTAATGCAAAACACCCAAATGTCGATGAAGGTGTCACTGTGAGAATTAAAGTACCCAAAGTAGACAGAGCAAAAACTGATGCCTGCACTATTTTAGCTGTGGTTCTTGGTAAAACAGAAGATGTATTTTATAAACTTGGTACTAAAATGAGCATTTTAAAACAATTGAAAGCAATATCTGAATTCAGTGTTTGCAAAGAAAGATTTTAAACGAAAGAAGATGTCCATGCTATAGAAATATCTTTACGTCAAACAGCAATAAAACAATCACTTAGTACTGGGCAGGGTTTCAGAAAATATGACTGCAAATCTAAATGTACCACAAATAGGTGTGCTTGTCACAAAAACCAATTGCTATGTAATTTAAAGTGTCACCAATCTTTAGATTGCACTAATAAGTAAACATAATTTTATCATATGTTTTGCAAATTCCTTTCCTTAATTGTAATATAATTTTAAACCATTTTATTCTTTGTATTATAGTTTTTTAATTGATTGATGATTGATTCTATCAACTAATTTGTTGATTGTTTGATTGTATTAACTTGATTCTTTAGATATCGAAAAATAAATAAATAACATTATGTTAATTTAAGCGTACAGAAACATTGCTGTTCTTCCAGCAAAGATCTTAGTTTCACTTTAGCGAGTGCCTTGTAGGTAATATGCAGATTATCTAGCTAATTTGTAGATTACCTAGGTAATTTGAGAAATGAAACAATTTTCCGCACTTTAACGGAGCAAATCAGTTAATCTGCAGATTAGCTAGGTAATGTACACATTAACTGATTTCTGCACTTTAGCGGTAACAGACACATCAACAATTAGGCAATCTGCTTGATAAAAAAAAAATCTTTTCTATTTCAGGGAAAAGTTTCTGCTCTATCATTATCAAAGCTATAATATAACATAATAAATAAGAAAAAAAGAGCTAAATGAACTTAAACAACCTGTCACAATTTTATAGAAAGAATGAATGAAATCAACCAAAGTAATTTGAAACTATTATTTTGATAAAGAATTTAAAAGATGGCTATAGGTTGAAAATATTTAACTTATTTTATAATAGTAAGAGTGAGTTGAGCTGGTTTTACTACACTGTTTATTAGTCTCTCTGATTCTGGTCAAAATAAGTTTCAAATGAAATGATCAATTCAATGTTATTCATAAAATGCGAATGATTAAGATGTTTATGATTTAGCAATATTAAATACTGGCCAGGAGACAACACTTCAGACCTGACCTTCAACATAACTTAAAACTTTCAAAGCCATTTCATAACAGTTTCTTTGTTCGAGTTCAATAGAGCTTCAACATCAGATAAAATATCAGCATTCAGTGCTTCCTGTAAAATAAATTCAGATGATAAAATCTATCTTTTCCATAAAATAATTTTGAAATATACATTTTAAATAAGAAAATTTCTTAAATTAAACATTACTATACAATAACCAGCCCAATAGCATTTATTTAGGCAGATCAAAACATAACTTATGTGTCTAATAACAATTCAAAATTACTAATGTATCAAAACAGGAAATGTACCATATTTAGTAACTGTAATTTCTTATCTGCAAGTAACCAAAATACACATAGAGCTTTTATTAGCCTATTAAATATACTTCCTTAGAAAAAAATAAGAAACTATCTACACCACTTTAAGTTTATATGCTTAAAAAATATCAACTGGCACAAATGAAAAATTTGGATTCATTTTAATTGTGGCAATTTGCAGGTGAACTTGCAGGCTCTTGAGTTTAGATAATTGTCTAGTGATCATGTCTCAACTAAAGAATATATCCTTTTCTCTTAGGTTAAATCTCATAACTTCTCCCTTTTTTAAAAAAAAAAAAAAAAAAAAAAAAAAAAAAAAAAAAAAAAAAAAAAAAAAGCAAGCAAGCAATCTAACCTGTAGACTTGGTACTAAATCCTCTGAATCCATGTTTTCAGGAACAATGTCCAAGCTGCTTCCAGGAATGGTTTCCAAGTTTAAATCTGCAATATCTAGTAGTACATCTAAAAATGGGGAAAATATTTATATAATAATAATATTTTCTTATTGTAACAATCTAAAACTAAATGCATATATTGCAAAGTGTATTTCTCATTAATATTTAACTGTTTTAAAAAAAATCTTTTCAATGTTAATAATAGAAATGAGAAATGAATATTTACTAAATGAGAGCATAGCTTCTGCAAAAGGTGATGAGATGAGGGCAAAAAATCACTTGTTTAACAATCCCTAACAGAGCATTTGAAAAAATTCTCAAAATCAATACAACATAATGTATCTTACCCTCAGCTGCAGAGCCTTCTTCCATACCCATTAGATAATCTTCAGGAGTATTAGGTAAACTGTAATTTGTACTTAAACCTAGGCCACTATCACCACTTTCTTGACGAGAGTGAAAGTCGGTATCACCACCCAAAAATGGATCAATGCTTGTAGTAGATGTTTGATCAGAACTGCTATTTGGAGAAGTAGGCAATGAGCTGTCTTCACGCAATGTTTGTCTTACCTGAAAGATATCCTGAAAGAGATTTTACAATTTATTTAATTACACATAAGATTACACATAAATCGTATTTTACAAGTAAAGGTAAAATATGAACAGGTTCAGCAAGTAACAAAGGTGCATTGGTTTCTGCTCCTAACGGACATCACTATACAGACCACTAAATCTGAAGGGTAGGAAAAAGAGAAGAGGTGATTGTACAATATAACAGAACTGCAGTCTAGGTCAGCAGACAGAAAAAAAGATGGGGGAGGGTGCTAAAACTGGACTTACCCTAACATATTAAAAGAACATTTTTTCTAAACTTCTTAGTGTACAAGGAGTTCTCAAATGGAATATCTTAAACAGACAGGAGGATTTGCTTGCTTCAGGAAGGGCCCTTTGGAAACAAGCCTTATTGCCCTAGGACTTTTGCTCATTGCAAGATTTTAAATTGCTAAGTTTAAATATCACTATGTTACAATAAAATTTGAACTAAATGCATCTCAAAATACCCTGCAATGATCTTTATTAATAACTAGATGTTACGTATGGACTGATGAGATTTTTATAGAAAGGCTGTCTATGAGTTTTTTTTTATTTCCACCAATCCATACTTCTCACCATTTCTTTAAATCTTCTTGACAGTAACTTGACGATGGTGAATAACAAAAATTGCTTTCTAAGTGGAAGTTTCTGATATTGGAAGGGAATTTTCACATTTAAAAACTAAACTCATGGCACAACAGTCTGAATGTGGACCAAGGCCGGTGGTCCCCATCTCCTTTTACATGACTGTGGGCTTGGGGTGCCATATAACATGTCTCGGTCAGGTGGTCAGCCTGACACGGGACCCCCAGAGTTAGTTCCCAAGCATGCCTGGTCCTCATTTTATCGACTCACTCAAAGAATGAAAGGCTGAGTCGACCTTGCCTAGTCGCAGGATTGAACTCTAGACCTCTCGTGTGGCAGCTTGAAGCTTTTAACCACTACACCACTAGGCATCTATTTTCACATTTGGAGGAGGAGTTTGATAAAATTAACAGTAAAATAATAACAAGATAAAAAGAACTTTTTATATACCATGTTTTTAAATTTTCTGTTGAATCATATAAACTTGACAATTCTATGTATTAATAAATACATTTTAAAATTTTTTGATGAGTTATCCCATCAACTTGAAAGAAAATGAAGTAAATTGGAAGTTAACTTGAGTTTAACTTTTCGTTACCGTCCCGGCCGATAGATGGCTGCACCAGTCTACAAAACAAAATTAACTGAAAAAGAATTCAATTCTGCTTAAAGATGGCTAAAAGTATTAAAATAATGCATTGTCATCGTGTTCTGAGCTATTCTAAAAGTTTCAAATGTCTAGCTAGTCAGGAAGTTAGTTAAAAATCGATTGCAAGATTTGTACCGAACGAACGAACACACACACACACAAACAAACAAGCGAGTTAATAAAAACATGGTAATTACTTTTTCCTAAACAAATTTTTGAGCTTGTCATTACTACTACTGATTTTTTTATAGCTAAATACCATCTTATGAACTCTTATTTACTAGAGAATCTGATTCCATATGGAAATAATTAAATTTTCTAAACTTATACAGTTGGCTCTCTGTTTAACGACTTTCAAGGGACCGCGAAAAATTGTCCTTAAGTAGAGATTGCCCTTAAACAGAATTTGTGAAAAAAATAACATTTCCCTACACACTTTACAGGCTTTGGACGATCAATATATTTCTTATATATTGGTGTGTTTAAAAATGTTATTTTTATCATCCTCATTATTTTATTCACAAAAAGTTATTTTAAATTACATTGAAAAGAGAGTATAAACAATACGATAAATTTGGTTTTAACAAAGTCAAAAAGTGCTGATTGCTTCATTTTTCGCCTTGTTTTTGTTATTCTCTTTTCCTGATTTTCTAAAATGTTAAATGTGTCATCTTCCATATTCGATGTAATGTAGCGTATAGAGCAGAAGTTGCATGTGTGTAAGACGGTGGCAGTGTCTCATTTTCCGTGTCTTCAACTTCATCTTCTTTGTCTGACTCTGTGTCTTCGTTTACTATATCTTCATAAATTTGTCCTACATTTCTGCAATCTATTGTTAAAACAGATTCATCACAATTGTAGAAATCTTGAATTGTAACATCCTCATCTTTAACAAGACCTCTCCATTCTTCAGGAGTAATGTCATCTTCGTTGATTTCTACAACCGTACTTTGCAGTCCCACTACAAGTTCTTTGTGAATTCCAGCAATGAGAAAGCAGTTTTTTTATTGTGGATGAAGAACTTCTTTCCATGCTGATGTTATCATGTGCATTGCTTCCAAGATTGTAAATTTTCAAATTTTCATACTATCAGCCGAATGGTTTTTAATTTCCTAATTGAAGACTTTCTGTAGTATGCTTTTACACTGCGAATGATACCCAGGTCTAATGGCTACAACTTGCTAGTGCAATTAGCAGGTAAGAAATGAATAGTTAAATTTGTAAGTCAAGGGATATTTAGAGTATGTGTAGTACAATGGTCAATTAAAAGTAAAACTTTTATCTTTTCTTGATGCATTTTTGCATCAAATTTTCTAATTCAGTCAATAAAAATTTGTGATGTCATCCATGCTTTATTGTTAATCCGGTACTCACAAGGTTTCCTGGTGATATTCTTAAAACACTGTGGTTGGTTTGATTTGCCTATAACTAGTGGTGGGAATTTCTCGGATCCATCCGAATTAGTGTACAGTAAAACAGCCAGTTGTTCCTTACTGTGTTTTCCACCAAAGCACTTTTCTCCCATATATGTTAAAGTTTTATTAGGCACCCTATTGTGGGATAGGCCCGTCGCATCTGCATTGAATATGTTCTTCTTATTATATCCATTTAATATCCTCTTCAAAAATATTTTCCATTCTTCGACTATTTTTTCATCTACGGCACCACTTTCACCAGATATGCTTTTAAATGCAATTCCATATTTTCATTTGAACTTTGCCAACAGACTAGCTGAAGCCTGAAAATTTTGCATTCCAAACTTTTCTGCCAGATCAATAGCATTTTCTTTAAATATCACTCCGAAAATTGGAATGTTGGATGCTCTTGCTTCATGAAACCATTGCAGGACTGCCTTATCAAACTCTTCTGATCGACCACATTGAATTTTCTGCCGTTTGGATTTGGATCTCAAACCAAATTTTTGTGCTGCTTCAAGAATTTTCTCTTTGCTTGCTAAATTCCTTTGAAAGTAGACTCGGGTAGCTGAAATTGCCTTGCGAATTGAACTTTTGTTAGTACAACACTTTCTTCTCAGTATTCAATAATTTTCCCCTTTTCGTGTAGCGCAAGATGCTTTCGCTTTGATGTCATTTTGCTCTGCTCGTATTCGCACTGGAATGATCTCCTACACACAACCATGAACTCTCTAAACATGAACATCTACTTCCCGGAAGGAGTGAGAGAAGGCTGCTATTTGACAGTTCGCAATTCACATGACAACAGACGTTAGGGACAATAGAGTGATTCAGCTCCCGCACTAAGAGCTCCATGAAAGAATATTCGATCTTCCGAGAAACAGTAATTCCCCCCCCCCCATTTTTCACACTGCAACAAGTCTATGATTTCAACATTGCAAACATCAAAGAAATTCCGGGTCTGTTATTGACACTAAACTTCTTTTCCTCACAGAAGGAAAGGAAGGTTCCCCTCCTGCAGATAAAATGTTGAAGGAAAAATTTATCATGTAAAAAAAAATCGTCGTTAAACAGAAACAACATCGCCTTTAAATAGAATTTTTTTTACGTCGGAGGGACCGGGACTGGGAAATATCGTCTTTAAATAGAGATCGTCGTTAAGTAGAACGTCATTAAACAGAGAGCCAACTGTATTTAGCTCATTTTATTTCTTTTGATAAGAGTTCAAAAGCTGTAAAACTTACTCTTCACATAACTACTCCTCAAGTTTTAATTTTTTTTTCCATAATTATGAGAACAATATTTTATTCTTATTCATATATGTAGGATATCTTCAATAGGAATATAAAAAACAAAATGAAAACAATATTATTATAGAAAAATTAAGTTTTTTTTTTTTTTTTACTTACATTTAGTGCCGGATTTCCAATCTAAAAGAAAAAGTATAAAAAATACAAATAAATTTCTCAGTAATTAAATTTATTTATTGTAACAGATAAGTCATAAATGTAAGAATAAATAGTTACCTCTCTCAAAATTTCTTGTTGTCTACGTCGAAGTCTTTCTCTTTCAATCTGCAATCTTTGCAGACGTAATGTCTGTTGCTGCTGCTGTAAAGTTTGTGTTGATAAAGATGGCAAAGAAATGGCTCCAATGGTAGATGAGACTGAGGTATTCTATAATTAAATAATTTAAAATTAGTATTATAATATCATTTAGTTAAAAAATTTACTATCAGATAATTATTTATGGTAAACAAACATAAACCTGTTTTCTTTAATCAGTTAAAAAAAAAAAAAAAAATCATTTTAGAAAATTAATGAATTATTTGAATATAGTTCAGTCTACTTTATTTCTGGAAAATCTTCATATATTTATTATGCATATGAAGCACATTGCCAAGAAAAAAGAAATCTATTTATGTGATGCCCCCACAGGTCTTTCTTTTGGTTTTTATATATCATAATATATTAAGGACCAAAATTTTGAGAGATTGAGAAATGCTCTTTGATACCACCTGTGCTATAAATAACTAAATTATAAAAAAGTAAGTCAAGCTTTCTTACTCTCACAATAAATGTAATAATGCAAAACATATTAGTTACCTGTGACTGTGCGCTGGCTAATGATAGTGAGTTCTGAAGTTGTGTACTCATAGAAGAACTACCGCCAACAACTGGCACCAAAGGAGGATGTTGTAAATGAACAGCTACAAGAAAAAGAAAATTTTATAAACTTCTTGTTCCAAGAAACATTATAAAATAATAGTAATAACACACTATACTTACAAACCAAATTAATTGCAATACTTAGTTTGATAACAAAAATTAAATGTGCATTTATAACAAGACCAATTTTTACACACATTATATAAAGCGTGAATAGTTCACTCCAGTTTCATCAAAATATTTTCTCACAATTATTTACTGATTACAAAAATATTTTCTAACAATTATATATATTGCTTATGACCAAATTTTCTATATCTGAAATAATTTTTAAAACTCAAATCTGCTTTGCATCATTCAGAAAATGCAGTTATGGTACAACCAGAATATGAAATTTAATGATCAGATTCAAATGGAAGAAATATGATTCAGAGAGTCACAGTTAAATATTAATAGATGCATGTATATATCTTTAAATTATAATACTTTAAAATAATAATAATAAAAAAATCTTAATTTTTTTTTTCAATTTTCCTTTCTTTCCTCATGCTATGGAAATAGAAAGCTATGCTTTTAGTAACAGTAGAAATTCGAAAGCATGATTAAAAATAGTTTTCTCAAATACTTGATTTTAAGATAAAACTCAAAACAAATGTTCTAATGACAAATGTAAGTTGACAAAAACAATTTAATATACAGTACAACATCCCAAATCCGGAATGCTTTAATAAATGGTCAATTTTACTTTTCTATTTTACCGATAGATGTCGCTACCAAAATGATCGGTAAAAAATTGTGCTTCCTCTCAAGGAAGTGACAGCAGCGATTTTGAGGGCTTTCAAGTGAAATAGCAGAATTAGTAGAATGTGCGAATAAAGGCAACATTAACTTGGATAAAGTGGTCATACAGGAAGTTTTAAACATCGACGAAAATGTGCCGATCGTTTGTTCTCTTACACCGCATTTACACAATCGCGATAGCGGCGAGTCGAATCGCGGGGGGCGAATGTGTAAATGGTGTTCTCACCGTTTCTCCTCGCCAATCGTGGCTCTCGCTTCGGGAGCGGTTTTCTGGCACGAGTCAACGGGGCGAATGGCGCCGGGGGGTCAAAGGGGAAAATGGTGTTCACAACAAGCGGCGGGAATGTGAGAGCGGTCACTCGCGTCGATGCAGGAACGTGACTTATGTCTCGCGAATGTCTTGTGCCGCATTTACACATTCAGCCACACGCAAGACATTCGCGAGACATTAGTCACGTTCCTGCATCAACGCGAGTGAGCGTTATCACATTCCCGCCTCTTGCTGTGAACAAGATTTCCCGTCAACCATTCTCACCTTTGAGCCCCAAGCGCCATTCGCTCCTTTGACTCGTGCCAGAAAACCGCTCCCGAAAAGAGCGCCACGATTGGCGAGGAGAAACGGCGAGAACACCGTTTACACATTCGCCCCCCTCAATTCGACTCTCCGTTACCGCGACTGTGGAAATGCGGTGTTACGGGTGGCGCGATCGCGAATGTGTAAATGCGGCATGAGCGATTCTGAAATTATTGATAGTGTGGTAAATAACAAAGGTTATGATGACAGTGATCATGAAATTGATTCAGAATGCCCCGAAAACAAAAGAATGTCAACGGAAAACCTGATAAAATCATTAGATTAAACATTAGGCTTAGAACACCGGAATTATATCTCAGAACATGAAATTATGTCACTATATAGGATTCGAGAAAACATTTCTAATAAGCTGAAACTAAAGCAACAGACATTATTGACTGAAATGTTTAAATTATAATGTAATTATATGTTCTGTAATTAGGTTTATTTAATAATTAAACTCCTAAATAATAATTAATCTCCTAAAGTCCTGAACGATTCCGGATTTGGGAGGTTGTACTCTGTGTATATATATATATATATATATATATATATATATATATATACACACACACACACACACACAGTGGAAAATCGATCGATCGTTTTCGGATCCATCGTTTTTTCGTATGTGTCGTTCATTTTATCCAGTCCCAACGATCATATTGCTTTGTTATGTTTCCGCATCTATCGTTCCTTTCAATCGGTCCCTTGAAAAACGATAGATCGAGATTCCACTGTGTGTGTGTGTATATATATATATATATATATATATATATATATATATATATATATATATATATATATATATATATATATATATATAGAAATTCCTGCCAAAAAAAGCAATAATAAAAAAGAAAGTATACTTACGTATTCTAGGATCATACCAACTTGTAGTACGAGTTTTGTGATTGATAAAGTAGACTTCTCCCTCAGCAGTAGTAGCTTCCTCCCACCCTTCAGGCAAAGTTCCCAAATTCTGCAAATTTATAAGAGATGAAGCAGGACTTGTACTAGGACTTGAACAAGTAACACCAGAAGAATTCGAAAGTGAACCTGCACTAAGCTTTTTCCTTGGATCTTCCCATGTAGTAGTTTGTGTAGTGTGGCTAAAATTTAAAAAAAAACGAAAAAGATAAATGGTTAAATAGAACAAGGGAAGAACTAAGAAACTATAATTCACTAAGAAATTAAAATTTTAGTAGAATAAAGTGATATATTATAATCAATAAAACTATATGGATTTATAAATATGTAATATCCATGTATAATATTTGATTAATAAAATACAACTAAATCAAATCAAGATATCAAACAATCTTATGTACCATTGAAAAAGTTTCATTTCTTTGCTTCCACCATTTCAGAAATTCAGTTTAATCTTCTTTCCCTAATATATAAATACACAAACACACACATTTATTTTGCTCTGAATTTGTTTCCCCATCAATGTGATTGATTATCTAGGCATTGAGAAATTTTATTACAGCAAACTTATCAAAAATTTTAGTTATATATGCATTTCCATCATATTATAAACCCACAGTCTCCTAACCTCCTCCAAACAATATCATTGTTAATTTTTTTTTATATTCTCCGAGTAATTACTAATAATAAAGATGAACAAACAGATTGTTTGCAGATTTCACTGCAGATGTACACAGTAACACCAGCTTGACTGAAATTTGTGGGCATCTACGAAATTTCAATTTTACACACATTTAATGGTGTTAAACCAATACATATAACAACAACCCACTAAAATACATAAAAATATGATGTTAAAATGGCAGATTTAAGCACAATAATTTTTCCTGACATGTTGAGCATAATGTAAAGGATACAAATGAAATGCACATGTCCATCTAAAACCTGTATTAAAACATTTACATTTGAGACAAAGTGTCAAAATTTCTTTCTCCTTTTCTACTATAAGCTAAATTTATAGAGCCACAATAAAGAAATAAAGGAAATTATAGAGTCATGAGATAAATCATACTCAAAACATTTGAAAGTTATTTAAAAAATCTGTCCACCTAGGCAACTATTTCACAGCATAATTACAGGTTATAATAATTCCACCTTCTCTTATAATAAACCTATCTTCTTTAATAATCAACCTATTTCTCACTATCATAATGAATATGTGAATTTATATAGCAAGGGTGCACGTTTAAACACCAAATCTTAAACATGAAACACTTATCTAAGGAAAAATTCCTTATTGGGCAACTTATCTGGTATAAACTCATTACAGTTATCATGTATACAAACACACACAACTTTTCACCTTTTAGTCCTCTTCTATGGAAGAAGGTTATTTTAAGCTTATGGAATTAACCACAGACCCCCCCCCCCCTTCTTTTTCTTTTTACCTCTATAAGTGACTTTTAAAGTTTTTATTCACTTACGTTTAGCTACCATAAATTTAATGTATACTTTGCACACAGATATGTTCACTATCTCTTTGTACGTGATAGCCTTAATGTGTTTTTCACTGAAAAATGTTTTATCCATTTCTCAAGATTTTTTTTTTGACCGCAGGTTTCCAAGCTATACACAAGTTATGAATACGTTCACAGCGTAACAATAGAACTTGCACACTGTTTTAGTGATTCTATCAAAAACCGGTTTCGCCTATAAACAGTCAGTAGGATTCTAATACCATAGACTTTGACAATCGTATCAAGAGTGACGTCATTCACGACGGAGAGAAAGCGATATTACGTCAAACGGGCATTACACTCGACGCGATTTCAAAGCCGAAAAACTGGTAATAAGTGGCCTTAGGCATGATTTCTCATTTTATAGATTTACATGACAAAATAATCATAAAATAATGCGTATATATAACGGACACCGGCTACAGAACACCTTCCATCCTTATTCTATACAGGACTACATTTTTGCGGCACCTCAAATAATTTACAATAATGAGTGATTAAGTTTATTAGATAATACACAAAAGGCAGAAATATTTTTAAAAATATTATATTACATTATTTGTTTAAAATTTTCCAAATAGCTGAACTTATATTTCAAAACAATAACGACATAAAACTAATATTCCACGAACTGAGAAATTCGTAAAATTTTAAAATTCTATATTCTAATTACGCCTGAATCAACTATTTATGGTGGAAACTGGTAATTTAAACACTTTAGGAAACACGATTTCAACTTTTAAATTCTAATACTTACGCACTGATCGTACTCATTTTCTCGGATGAATATATAGGGTAAAGTGGAGTAAGTGAGAATGCAAAATCATATAGTTCCACTTTGAATCTAAATAAATTTTTAACAAGGTGTTGCATTTGTATAAAAATTTGCATACATACTTTTGGTTATGATCTACATTTACAGTTTTATTTAAAAAAAAATCTATTCACAACTTTTTTTTGCCGTAAATATTTAAAGTTTTTGTGTTTTGCGTTCTCACTTGCTCTCGTACTTTGGGCAAGCGAGAACGCAAGTCCCAGTAAATCATAAATGCTTATAGCAAAATAAATAAGGCAAGGGAAAGAATAGATATTTTATGCCGAACGAAAGGCTATTATTATTTTTTTACATTCTTTCGTTGTGGAAGTATTTGTTGTTCAAGTTAGCAGTGTCAGTAACGTCCGAATATTTAGAAAATAAGTATATTTGTATTATTTGTTTTAGAGTACAAATGTATGCTAAAAGCTAAAAAAAAAGTTTTTTTTTTTTTTGCCTTTGCCTAGGCCCTACTGAATATTGTAGGACCAAAAAGAAACGGAAAAAAATCAGTTCACCGTGCCTTCCAGGGCTCGGCTCTTCCAGGAACACTAATAAGTCATTATCTGGAACAAAAGGCAACTCAGAAATAGTGACAACAGAATTAGAAATTCAATATATTCACACACAGTTTGTAATGTCCACTCCACTCACATTCACTAATAGTTAGTCTAAACAAGTTAGTTTATTACAATTCACTTCTTCAAACCCACAAAAAAAAAAAAAAAACTAGTTTCAGTTGCATAATTTACTAGTTTTGAATATTAAGGAATTAAAAACAATCTTCAGCTGTTAAAGAAACATGACAAAAGGTGGTTGCTTATGAAGTTTCTCTAGCTAGAAAACATACGTTGGGGGAGAAGGGAAAAAAAACCTATTTAAAAGGCTGTTAACACAATGGTAGGTTTTTTTCAGTATATGGGGCAAGTGAGAACTGCTGTCCTCACTAGCCCCAACACAAAATTTTTATGGGGCCAGTGAAAACCCTGCAGCACTGAAGTAATTCAAAATTGGGTACCTTAGTTAAAATGCAAGGGTTTGGTAAGTGTAAAAATTTTCCATTTTACATTTTTTTTCTGTAATTAACAACTATACATAACAGTAGAGCAAAAATTTTCCTACGAAGTACACTTGAAAAAATTTTTTTTAAAGTTAAATTTTTTAGGGTTTTAAGCCCGCGTTCTCACCCCACTTCACCCTATAAGCAAACTAATAAATTTTTTGGCTATGAGAGAGAGAGAGAGAGAGAGAGAGAGAGAGAGAGAACTGATATAATGCAGTGGCTTTCAAACTTTTTAGACTCGCGACTCCCTTGATCTACAGATCATTTCCAGTGGGTCTCTTATTATGAACCAACTATTGTACAATACACAAAAATTTTAATTATAATTCTAACTAGATTATTTTTCTCTCAATAGTATAAATATGAATATAAGGTGGTAGAGGTAAAAAAAAGATAAGAAATTAAAAGTTTGGGTAAAGGGCTTTATTGTTATTAGCCGTGTGTGCGTATGCCGCGGCGCACACTTTGAGAACCCCAGATATAGTGGGATGAGTCAAGAAACCATATAAGCAGCATGAGCAATTGATATACAGGAAACCCTCCTATAACACGGTAGATAGGTTCTTAGAAAATGCCGTATTGTGTGAAACCGTGTTATATGAGACCCAGAGACAGTTCAAAAAAGGGGGTACTGAAAATTCATTAAAAACAAAAATTTAAAAAAAATTTTCATATAAACAACTTAATTTTTATTAAAAATATAAATGTATGTATAACACAAAACGAAAAGAAACAAAAAAAATATTTTCATTTAATGCGACCTTAATTTAATAAATTTCTTCCTCATCACTGCTCAGTACAATCAAACGAGAAAGTTTTTTCGATTGAACGATATCACCTTCGCTTTCAGAACCTTTTTCTTCATTTAGATTTTTTGCCCATTCTATCCTCTTTAAAAAATCTGCAATTTTGGTTTATTTGCTGGTTTTTACAAGGTCATTGTAGATTCACGGTATGGAGAAAGACAATTTTGCAGCTCCCTTTTGAATTTTCGGCCTCTTTCAGCGGAAGGGTGGGTCTGCATTCAGGAAAAATGATTTAAGATTTTCAGCAAGCTTAGGCCTTCTTGTAATTTTATAGAGTTATAAATGAATAAATTATAATTTGTTTATACATTTTTATGTAAAGCCACTATAGTTTATTATTCCTTCTCGTCATTATTTTAAGGTAATTTAGTTTTTAAATGTGTTAAACAAAAATCATGTTATCTAGTGCTATAGAAGTACAGTGTTGTACAAAGATTTTCGCAATTTTTTTTTTTATCGTGTTAGAGCAAAACCGTGTTACAGGTTGCAGTGTTAAACGAGAGTTCCCGCAATTTATCTTATCGTGTTAGAACGAAACCGTGTTGTAAGATGCCGTGCTGTAGGAGGGTTACCTGTCCTATTATTTCTTTAAGGGACTCAACGTATTCGGGTAATATTTCAGGAATAACCAGAAATTTTATTTTAAATAATGCCATACATTTCTTTAAATTCTATGTAAAAATAAATTTAATCAGTATCTTATGAAGTCAGCAGAAGACATAACTTAAAATATGTAAATAGCAAAACGGAAAAAAAAAAGAAAAAGAAAAGCAGTAACAGGAACTTATTCAAAATCGATGATTACAGATGAAAGAAAGGTAATTGAAAACATGAAAATAGGTTTAAAAAATATTATATTAGAAATACATCCCCGTTGACGCCTTAAAAGGATGGGGGGGGGGGGGGGGGAGAACACAATAGTATACACATTATATACAAGAAAAAAAACCTAAACAAACCTTTTACACCCGGTAAATTCTTTTTTTCACAAGAGAGAGAAAGAAAAAAAAATTCTGTGTCTCATCTGATAACATCGAAGAAGCCACCCCACCTGCATACAGTTTGAAGGTCATTAGAAAAGAGACTATTTTAAAGCACTGCCATTGAAAGCAACAAGGGTATAAATCCAGTGTTGCTAGCTTCCTAAATGGTCATAAAAAAAATTAAAAAAAAACACAAAATTTAAAAGAAAAATTAATACTAACCTAATAAGTGGTAGCTGCGTAAAGTAACCAGGGAATCTCGAATTCTGTTGTTATAAGTATATTTATATAAAAAAAGGGTAAAAATAATATAAAAGTTTTTATTTTTATTTTACAGCGTAAATAACAGAAAGAATTTCTTCGCTAGTCCAATGGTTTTCCGCTAGGGTATACCGTGAAAGTAAGAATTTCCTCTAAGATCTTGGATTAAGACATTTTAAGTTCTTTTCAAGACCACTTATATCCATTTTAGGACCCTTATGAAATTATGAACAACTTGACTATTTTTGTCTATTAAAACAGACTATCGCAGGTCTACACAACTCGAAATGTGATAGCCAGTGGCGTAGCTGGGGGGGGGGGGGGGGGGGGGGAGGGGGTCTATTATGCCCCGGGCGCCGCCAAGACACACAAGATTTTCTGGAAAATTCGAATTTGGGGGGGGGGGGAGGTATCGTGCCCCAGGAGCCAATTATTCTCGCTACGTCACTAGTGATAGAGATTATCTTTATGGAAAGCTGCTGCTTTCCATATCACTATATCTATCAAACAATAAACTGGACTATCGTATCCACTACGTGGAGCCCCATGTTTCAGCGATCAAACTTAGGGAGAAATGATCATGCCATTTGAGATTATTATCTCTCTCTGTGTGTAGGGGGGGGGGATCCAAAACAAATTACAAAAATAGTTTGAGACTAGACTTCATTAGTAATCAAATACTAAAAAAACAAACACATACAATACGCCTATGAATCGCTTATATGTACACGTTTGGCAAAGAAATCACGCTTCCCTGTTTGTGATGCAAGTATTGTGTACATAAAGTCACCCCTTCAAAGGACCTGAATGTTGTCTGCCCAACAATTTATGCTGGATCAGGGAGTATAAAAAATCACGATTTAAAAAAAATTTAACCACGATTTTTTAAATTTAAATTTTATGTGATATAAACTATTATATATACTGTAGATTTAAAATTATCTATATCTATAAAGGATGAAGTCCTGACTTATATATACATACACGTATCAACGCCCAGCAAAAACTATTGGAGATACAGATATCAAAATTTAGGAGCTTATTACTTTTGTGCTGAAGGCGTCATTTAAGAAGCGATTTTTCAAAATTCGACCCCCAAGGGGGGGAGGGGGGCAAAACGTGTTTTTTACATATTCCTTCATATCTCAAAGAAGGATATTGATATCCATAACATTCTTGCTTTAAAATGTAAGTAACATGAATACCTAAAAACCAATTTCAGGATTTTTCAAAATTTGGCCCCCAAGGGGGAGAGGGGGAAAAAACGTGTTTTTACGTGTTTTATCACATTTTCCTTCATATCTCGAAGAAGAAAACAGATATCCATAAGATTCTTGCTTTAAAATGTAAGGAACATAAATACCTAAAAACCAATTTCAGGATTTTTCAAAATTCGACCCTCAAGGGGGGGAGGGGGGCAAAACGTGTTTTTTACATATGCCTTTATATCTCAAAGAAGAAAATCGATATCCATAAGATTCTTGCTTTAAAATGTAAGAAACATGAATACCTAAAAACCAATTTCAGGATTTTTCAAAATTCGTCTCCCAAGGGGGAGAGGGGGGCTAAACGTGTTCTTACGTGTTTTATCTATATATATAAAGAAATCAACACCCAGCAAAAACTATTGGAGATACAGATATCAAATTTTAAGAGCTTATTACTTTTGGGCTGAAGGCGTCATTTAAGAAGCGATTTTTCAAAAATCGCCCCCCAAGGGGGGGGGGGGGGGGGGGGGGCAAAACGTGTTTTTTACATATTCTTTCGTATCTCAAAGAAGGAAATTGATGTCCATAAGATTCTTACTTTAAAATGTAAGGAACACGAATACCTTAAATCCAATTTCAGGATTTTTTAAAATTTGGCCCCAGGGGACGGGGAGGGGGGGGGCTTAACGTGTTTTTCACGTATTCCTTCATATCTCAAAGAAAGAAACAGATATCCATAAGATTCTTGCTTTAAAATGTAAGGAACACGAATACATTAAAACCAATTTCAGGATTTTCAAAATTCGGTCCCCCCATGGGGGGGGGAGGGGGCAAAACGTATTTTTTACATATTACCTCATATCTCAAAGAAAGAAACAGATATCCATAAGATTCTTGCTTTAAAATCTAAGGAATATGAATACCTAAAAACCAATTTAAGGATTTTTCAAAATTTGGCCCCCACGGGGTTAGGGGGGCTAAACGTGTTTTTACGTGTTTTTTACATATTCCGTCATATCTCAAAGAAGGAAACAGATATCCATAAGATTCTTGATTTAAAATGTAAGAAACACGATTAAATGTAACAAACACGATCAATGTCACGATTTTTCGACATTCGCTTTAGATTTTGAAAAAATTGCTAGAAACAATCTAATAATTTATATTTCCTATATATCACCATTTTGAACACCAAATTGGTGGTAGGAGAAAAGAGAGAGATCAATCTTAATTAAATGAAGTGTGGAAAAGTGTGTGTGTGTGTGAATTGTATATATTTCGGTTGTTAGTACGTATACATCTAGAGCTCAGGTTAACTCCATCCACTTTTATTATCCTGGGCAACGTCAGGTAATTCTTTGTTTATGAAACCGGCGATTTTCACAAGGGTTTACGGGGAAGCCCTCAAACTCCTCGAAGGGCCGGGATCCAGTGGGTTATCAAAATTGAAAGAAACATTTTAATGCTGACATTAGCATGGGGAGGGGGGGGGGGGGGTTATTATAATATGCTGATGGGATGATGACCAGTGGAGAGAGGTATAGATTGCCATAAAATACAAATATACATATCATACAAGTAAGCTTTATTAAGGGTTCACCCGTGCAACGCCGGGTATATAAAGCTAGTATACTATACTAGCTGAAAACCCGCGCTTCGCTACGGAGTACATTCAAAGTAAAAACATCGGTCAATGTATGCAATTAATGCCATCTGTAGCTTCATGATGCCAATATATATATAATAAATACGACGAAAAATCTTTCTTAGTGCACCCTTACACTATTAGAAGAATCGCCATGCAAAATTTCAGCCCTTTAGGTCCAGCGGTTTGGTCTGTGCGTTGTATGTCAGTCAGTCAGTGAATGAATGAATGAGTCAGTTACGGAACTGTTTTATATATATAGACTATTATATAACTAATGCATAAATAGGAAGTAAATTTTCAATAATTTAAAAACAAAAAACGAAATAAAAGAAAAACAACCAATAACAAAACGATTTCAAACTAAAAATCAAAAAAGAAAATAATTAGTTTTATTTCGTTATCTACAATTATCAAAAATATTTAAAAATTAGTTTTATTTAAAGGTTTAAACATAAACACTAATTTAGCTGCCTTTTCTATACCTAATTGGTTTCGCAAATTGCTCTGTACGAGTCAAAGTGGAAAACATCATCTCTATCCCAGCAGTTGTTCCTTTCGCAGTACATAGCATCTGTATTATATCAAACTCTTTCTGATCCATACGGTTCTTTAGGAGTGCTATTGATTTCCACCACTGTAGGGTATTTAAGGAATTTAAAGCTTTTTTTTTTATCAAAGGTCCATCAAAAGGAGGAGAGCGCACAATGAATTTTAGTAAAATGTTTAATAAGTACCTCCTATAATAAACTAAGTTTAAAACTTGGTCTTTTTCATTTATTATTAAACATTCCACTTCAGAATTAGGATTCTTGAGTACTTAGGATTAGTTCTCTGACTAATTCTCAGAAACCAATCATGATAAAGTAAGTGTACTATCACAGTGACAAGATTGATAAGTAAAGTAGACCAATACACAAAATGGAAAATTTCCAAGAAGCAAATGAGTTATACAGGGAGTAGAAATGTTGAATTATATGAATGAGAAGTAAGATATCTATAAAAGTCTCCTTTCTTTTCAGTTTAATTTTAAATTCAATACCCTCAGGAAAATATAGAGAAAATGTTCAAAGTAATGCAGGAAATAATTTTTTTGGTTAAAATCGATTTAAAAAAATCATTCGATTTAAATCATGATTTTAATGATTTGATTACAATCATTTATACCCTGTGCCGGATAAATATTAAATTTTTGGGCCCGAGGTAACCTAGTGGGCTTCGGATTAGGGGTACTCAGTTCGAATCCCGACGAAAGTCATTAAATACCTTCGTGACTGGTCCGGATAAAGGCACGTTGAATCCGAGGATCGGAAAATTCCTATGAGGTTAGTGGGTAGGAGAAGGTACGAACCATCCCATTGTCCTCCCCCCCCCAATGGTGTTCAGTCAAAATTGAGGTGCCACCTAGTCAAAGTTGGACCCCCCGGCCCTTATGGTGCCATCATAAACCGCGGTTGCATTACTCTGCCTGCAGTCCAGACCTGGTTTGGTATATCTCGGCCAGGGGGCATAAGTCAAAGACATATAATAAATTTGAAGATACGCAAAAAATGTGAATGACCCAGAAGTATATAACGGCTTTAAGAACAGAGCTATTAAAGTGAAATACAGGAAGAAAAAAATATGCGGAAAGACAAACATTTGACACCATATGGTATTCAACAAGTCCTAATTTGTCCCTCCTAAATATACAAAAGGCTTTTAGTTCGATCCGAAATATGAGTGAATGTATTCTTTGTTAATGATCTTCAGAACATAACCTGATTTATAGGTTATGCAACTAAGAGCTCAGGATGATCCAAGACAGCGATCTTCCAACCTCTTCTGTATATCACAACAGTGACACTGACTGCAAACGCCCGGTCAGTAAAACAGAAGCGAAGAAGAAAAAAAATAATTACAGAGCTTTCACAAAAATATACTTTACAAAGTTCTATAAAAATATTTTTGAAGGATACGATTTCAATTAAACTATCAGCGTAAAAAAAGTTTCAAATAATGAGTGTTCGTCAAACTATTTTTTATCTAAAATTCTGATAAGGCATTCCTTCTTTTTCAGGAGAAAAGGATGTTATCTCCTATAGTAGGGACTAGTACGGAAAAATACGATGCTGACATTTCTGAAGTTCTCACGTTCCTTAACGAGATTCTTTCAAAGTTTGTTAGTATTTGTTTGTTTTAAATCTAAATTAGAGCAAGAACTCCTCTAAATTAGATTATTACTCACAGCGACAGCTAATAGCTTACTTACACTTTCTCTAGCTACTCACAGCTCTCTCTCTCTCACACACTCACTCACTCACTCTCTCACACACACACACACACACACACAAACTATTTCCCCGGCGTTGCCCGGGTATTTATTTATCCCAATTTTTTTTTTATTACACAGAAAAAGGAATGGATTCTACCTATAGTGTAAAATCTAAGAAATTTAATTTACAGGTATTTAAAAGTAAGTACAGTATAAAAATGATAAAGTAAAATTACAAATTCCCTCTATTATTAATTTAACCCAAAACTTGACTATAAACAACATTTTAATTTTCCTATATTCCTCTCAGTGACTCCGAAAACTATGGATTCGACACTAATCTCGATCAGTTTGCACTTTTTTTTACCCCTTCTCCCCCTCCCAATGGTGTTGGGAGGCTGAACTTGCATTTTAACGGTATTGGGAGTATCTCTATTCGTCGCAGCGAACCCGAAAATTATGGATTCGACACTATTCACGCTCATTCTACAAATTTTATATTCACACTTTCTTACCCCCACCGCACCCAACAGTGCTGATGGGGGGAGGCTGCACTCTCACTTAAATGGCATCAGTAGAGTCCCTATTCATCTCAGCGACATCGAAAATTATGGATGCGACACTACTCTCGGTTATTATGGACATTTTATGTTCCCCCTTCTCCCCTCCCCCATGCTGACGGGGGATGAACTTGCACTTAAACAGCATCGGGAGTATCACTATTCATCTCTGTGACCTCGAAAACTATTGATTCGACACTACTCTCGGTCATTGGACATTTCATTTTTACCCCTTCTTCCTTCACTCCCTCCTAATGGTGGTGGGAGGCTGAACTTGCATTTAAACGTCATCGGGAATGTCCCTATTCCTCGCAGAAAACCTGAAAACTACGGATTTGCCACTGTTCTCCGTCATTTTGGATATTTATATTCCCCCCCCCCCCTTCCCCACCCTAATGCTAATGGCGGGCTGAAATTGCACTTATATAGCATCAGAAATGTCACTATTCGTCTCACCGACCCCGAAAACTATGATTTTGATACTACTCTCGGTATTATGGACATTTTATATTCACCCCTTCTTCCCCCCCCCCAATGCTAATGGGGGGGGGGGGCGGCTGAACTTGCACTTAAACGGCATCAAAAATGTCACTATTCGTCTCAGCGGCCCCGAAAACTATGGTTTCGACACTACTCTCCGTATTTTGGACATTTTATATTCACTCCCCCCCCCCCCCCAATGCTGATGGAGGGCTGAACTTGCACATAGATGGCATCGGGAGTGTCACCATTAATCTCAGCGACCCCGAAAACTATGGATTCGACACTAATATAAGTTGTTTTCGATTATTTTTACACGTGCCCCCTGCCCCCCCCTATGGGTGCTAAGGGTGTCTTACCCCCCCCCCACCAGTGTTTCTTTCCAGATTGTAAGTGATATGTGTATCAAGTTTGGTTGAAATTGCTCCAGGCGTTCCAGAGTGATGCTGGAACGAAAACAAACACACACACACACACACATATATATTTATATATATACTAGCTGGGCTTCGCCCGTCTAGCCGGTCGGTTTAGGGACCCGCTCCCTTCAGCAATCATTGCCAGAAAATGGAAACACTAAAAAACAACGAATAAAGGTATTTAAATTTTGTGGTGCAACAATAAATAGCGCAAAGACTGTGTTAAAATTAACGGTAATAAAATTTAGAATTAAGGCTTCGAGGTGCACATGTTCAGCCTCTTCACTACCCGTGTGCCAAATTTCATAGTTGTAAGTTTCGCAGATTCGTCTGGAGGCAGCACACAAACACTTCCTTTTATTAGTATATATATATATATATATATATATATATATATATATATATATATATATATATATATATATAAGCACCCCGTGACTCATCTAAGGCGTAAATTATCACGGCTAATTATTAATTGACAAACCATACACGCACATAGAGCCATAAATATAAGTTAAAAGCATTCGAATTAAAAGTGAAATAATTCAACTATTTATTTTGATATTATTGATCTTTTGGCAAATTTTGAACTCTTCTTGAGTATTTAAGATGCGGCTGAATTTTCCACTCTGCAATGTACATTCATAATATTTCATACATCATAAAAATATGGTTAAATAATTCCAAATATACTTTCGTAAAGAAAATCGTTTTTCGACGAGATATTGACAAGAAATTGACATATTTTCTCAGTCTTTTTTTCTTCTTCTCTTTTCAACTATCAGATTTAATATCTATTTATTTATTCTTTGTTCATTATACATTTTTCTTGTATTTTTAAATGAAACTGGGAAAGGATCAAAAGTGACCTCTTTTTTTTTCTGTTTCGTATTACTTATATCAGACACATATGAAATAAAAACCACCTGTAAAACTAACTGGAAGGAATTGCGTGTTTGGATTATATATCTATATATATATATATATATATATATATATATATATATATATATGTGTGTGTGTGTGTGTGTGTGTGTGTGTGTGTGTGTGTATGCGTCGCAGACGATAAGTTGCAATTACAGGACTGTCATTCGATAATACACAAACTCTTTTCGGTAAATGAGAGACACGCCTCGTGCACCTGTGAATTGGTAAGGCTCAACAAATATGACGAGAATCGGCCTCACAAAAGGCGGCATTGTTTCATGAAGATATAGGAATATGTTTTTTTATTGTAGGGGGGGAAAACTTTCATCCAGAAATAAAATGTTATGCTGAAAAGTATAACAACACGTGAAAATTCTAGAAGGGAATATGGGATTATTTGTATCTAACCTTCATGCAAATTGATATTTAAAGTTGAAACTTCACACTTAATTTGTCAGTGGGCGACATATATACACTGTGTTATAATAAAGGCAGCCATTTCACTTTCTGTAGTCGATTGCAAAGTTTTCCTCACAGGGAAGTCGTTGGCAGTAGCAACTTCGCTGCTACTGCCAACGACTTATGATGCCCTGACTCAAAAGTACATTACGAAAAATTATAGTCTTTTTCTAGTAATAACTCTCAAACAAGCTTTAGTAGATTCAAGTTCAGTACTACTTACTCCAGAGAATACCTCATTTTGGAGCTCTATGTCGTATAATCAGACTTTTAGTTTTAATTTTTAGTTCTCATAAATTACAATATAATTTATAATTTTACAAATCTATGTTTAGGGTTTACTATCAAAAACTCATCTACAACGTTACTTGTGAATCTCGAGTTATGAAAGTGCTTATTTTTCTCGCCACGACAGCAACAATTGTCTTACTGTCTAAGTTCTAGTAATTTTACTATATAAGAGACCCGAAAATATTTTCTTCCTTTCACTTGCATAAGTATTATCAGACACAACACTACAGGGAAAATGTTGAGAAATAAGCAAAAAATAAAGGAGACATGGTCTCGGCGCTTGTGAGCGGAGGGAGGTTGGTTGAAAGCGTTACGTTTACATTACCTTACACGAGGGGCTAATTAGAACGGAACCTTCGGTTTGAAGCCGGTTCTGAAAGGCTATAAGCATTCGTGCCCACAGTGGGACACGAATCCACTCACAGATGCTGATACAGAATGCTAGGGCCATTCCATTTGGTTACGGTCTGGCCGGGAAGGAATAGGGAAAAAAAGGCCAAACGAAAATTTGACCAGGATTAGATGATGAAAGTTTATGCACAGTTAATTAAAAGCTGTAATTGGAAGGACTACCGGTGTACTCTTAGGGGTACCCGGCGTACCAATTGGGGGGGGGGGGGGGTTATAACCCCCCTCCATTGGTTCTGATTACATATATTGTTTAATTAGGTTTACGCTTTGCACTGATTGCTCAAAAGTACTCTTTCATAGTAACCCCCCCCCCCCCCTGAAAATTTCTGCGTACGCTGCTGTACAATCAGTAAGTAAAATGAAAACTAATATCTTCTTCTTCGACATGAACGCATCACACAGAGCCAGACAGTTCTGAGGTCAAAACGAAATCAATGTAAATACAAAAGCACCTTCTGAGTAACTAAATGAAACCTTTTGAAAGCACTACGCTTTCGGACACTCTCAGAGCAGCTGCGTAAAATTCAAACAGAAGCCAACATCTCGAAAGTTGCTCAATTGCTAGAGTGAAACGTGAGAGCCACCACATGCGTGCTCAATTAAGCATTCAGCATTTTCTATCTTAGATTCTCCATTATGAATGGAACAATGTGGCTGGATACGAACTGAAGATCTTAATCGCCTTTACACCTCCCCTCTAATACCTCTTGCACAATTAGACTTCAGTTTGAAAAGGAGGGGATCGTTTTCCTCGGGATGATTGGGCGATACAACTGAAGCTTCTGATTGAAGACAAATAGTACGTAAACAAATCATGAAAAACTACACAATTTTTATCTAGTTGCGACTTGTAATTAAAATGTGACACTATGTTCTTTGTAGCGAAACTCTTTATGATCTAAACGTCCCTTTTATCGAAAGCAAATAATTATCTAGAAATCGTAAAACACGATAACTCTGTCCTGTTATATCAGATTCAAACTTTGCTCATTACTCATCTGTTTGTTTAGGTTTTACTTAAATCATAGCCTTAATTTTGTTAGTTATTGATTGAACATCTTTCTTGCTTAGAAACAGACACGAAGGAAAATTCACTGATATCAGTATTATTAGACATACAGTGTTCAAATTCCTCCGAATGAAATTGACCTCTCTGCATAAAAGAATCAGAAGAGCTTCATTATTAATATATAAATAAATATATATATATATTCTTTGAACTCATATTTAATTATCGTCGATCATGATGAAAGTAGAGAGGGAAATGTTGGGGCTTGTACCTATAATAGTAGAATTCAGCCAGGAATATGTGACTACTGTATATGATCAAAAGAAATGAAAGGCACCATATAAAAATGAAATCAATGATAATAAAATCAGAAGCTACAGATGTATAAATTACGTGAATTTCTGGAATTTCAAATAACCACGAATTTTCTCTCTTTCACAATCCTTATCAAATACACTAACCTACCACCAGAATTTTTATTATGCATTATCCTCTATGACTAAAATAAGATTAAAACCAAAGTACACTAGAGTAAATTGATGCAAAGTAATTTAATAAATTCAAAACAACAGAATTCAGCATAAATTTCAACGACACTTCTTAAACTTAGAGCGACAATTTTTAATTAACTAAACATTACCAAAGTTCATTATTTCCAGACAAGGAAAAATGCCTACTTCAAGGTAAACCGGATGTGCATTCTATTGCTCACAAGTGCTTCAAAACGCAGGTTAAGGTTAAGAAAGGTAGAATTAATTATGTTTAGGTCTCCTTTCCGTATAGGAAATTTCTATACGTATGCAAAAATGTTTCTTTTCCTTTTCCATATAAGTGGACTGATACTTTTAAATTGACAATTTTTTTAAAACAAAATCAATATGAAATCGTAACAGCTCAATTTTTTTAATATGAAAATTGTATACCTCAGTATAAGTATCAACCAATAATAGAAAAGACGGAACACTGATGCCTTTCAAAGGAAATATTTCAAGGAAGCATTACCAATACAGTGCTCAATTTAAAAAATAAATAAATAAAAAATAATTTATATATATATATATATATATATATATATATATATATATATATAAATAAAAAACAAAAAAACATAAAAATAAAAATTAATAAAATAATATATATATATATATATATATATATATATATATATATATAATTAAGATATAAATAAGTAATATTAATAATGTATTTATTTATAATTAAAATAAAATTTATTTATTTAATTTTCTGTCCTTCTGTATTCAGAAGGCATAGACTTCCTTAACCATATTCTGTAAATTTTCTTAACTAGAAATATAATCGTATACTTTTTATTTTAAGACTTTTTAATGTTCAAGAGCACCTTTCTTTAATACAATCGAATTCTGTACTGGAGGTACGACTACTTGTTTATGCACTTCGAAAACACTCCAAAATGGATGAAACTACAGGTAAAATGTTGAGAAATAAGTAAAAAATAAAGAAGACATGGTCTCAGCACATTATCCTCTATATCAGGGGTCCCCAACCTTTTTGTACCTAAGAGCCCATTCAAGAATACCGGTCGGACGGCGGGCACCATTTATTTTTCCAAGGTGAATTTATAGTAGGACATAGTTAATAATACATACACATAATGTACAAAAAAACATTTAATTCTCAAAATATAATTTAACATATAAAAATTATTGTTAATATTCTTGTGTAAAATAAATGATTACTAAAAAATACATACAAAATCTATTAAAAATGAGAAAACTTTTACACAGCATTTTATTGAAAACTGAAATATTTTTTATCATGATCGCACAGCGGCGGGCGCCATGGTGCCCGCGGGCATAGGGTTGGGGACCCCTGCTCTATATTATTTCATAATAATAATAATAATAATAAAACAATAACTAGCAATGCCACTCTCTCAATAACAGGAACAAACATTTTTGACGAAATGAATGTTTAAGCTGAATAAACCTTGAGCAAAGGCAGATTTTAAATGCGTTTTGGCGGTTAGTATTTTTAAACCTCGTCACAACTAATACAGTAAAATACTTTCGAAATGTTAACATCAAATAGTGTACTACTGTCCAGATATCTATAGGCTAGATACAACCTAGTTATAATTAATGTCGATCAAACATTGGGTTTGGTCGTTATCGGATCCTGAACTAAAACTTAAAAGGACTTTGTTTACAAATATGTGCACGGTTTTTTCTTCAAAAATTTTAAAGATTTATACATGACACTCCGAACTATTTCCCTTGCTATCGGTTAAAACAGAAATTTATTCATATTTTTTCATATAAATAAGTCTTTACAATGATTAGAGTTCATGAGTCTTTTACATACCAACGGAATCAAACGTTAATACTATAATACTATTAAAAGCACGTTAAATCACGTTAAGTCAATATTTACTAATCGCTCCTGAATTAGATCTATGAAGTGCACAATAACAAATGTAGCGATAAGATTTTTCATTAACTAATTTGAAAGAACCATTTTTCCACTCTTTTATTATCTTTCAAGTATCTATTTTCCAAGCTAAATAAGTTATAACTATCAAAAATTTCAATGGAATGTATGAAAAATATAGTTTTACTTCCTTTAAAACTTTCCATGACTTTATAATGAAAAATAAAACACACAATATTTTAATGAAAAAAAAAAAACAAACTATGGTACTGGCAAAGATAAACGTGTTTTACTTTTGCATAGTCATAAAATTAATAGTTTCTACTAACTGTTTCCCACGATAACTTTTGAGCCCTAAAATGAGAAAATGAGGCCTTTTAAGGCTATAGAATAAAAATGAAGTCCTTGGAAGCGCAGGGTGGGGGATCTAAAACAAATTAAAATTAGCCTTCCAGGAAATTATTACGAACGAGGGAAATCTTTAATTATGAACTGGAGTTATACGATCACACTACTTTTAAGGGTATGGAAGTAAATCTCTCGAGGGAAGGGTAAAATTAAAAGTTAGGTATTGAATTGTTACCTTTACAACGCAGAATTACTGAAAATGGCATAGGTGCATTAAGATGCAAAAGCTTATATTTATTTCAAGATAGCTGAAAACTGTTTAAAGTTCAACTAAGATAGGTATCAAATTAATATGCGATAGATAATATCGTGAGCCTGATCATAACTTTAGTAATAAATACAGGGTGGTCATGAAAAAACTGCCGATATATGTAACTCTAGCGGCTGTTCCGTTAAAACCGATCGAGATGAGATTTCAGATATAGTTATTCAGAGGTATGAGCAGAGGATTCTGTGAACGACAGTTACGGTTATAGGTACAGAAACTCGAAATTTTCAAATGGCAACGCCCACTTTTCCACGTCGCAAAATGCTCAGCGCATGTGAAATCCCTAAAGAGCATTGGAAACGGTACGTGTATCACAAAAAAAAAATGGAAGCGTTATGCACGCACAAAAAACGGCTCTGTGAACGGCCGACAAAAACACGATCGGGGTGCACGGAGGAAATTTGCATATGGCAGAGGCAAGACACCAATCATACTGATGACAACACAGATCGGCCAAAAGAAAAGTTTTATTTGGATCACTCATTTTCCACATGTGCCTTCACGGACCGTTCGCAGAGCTGTTTTTTTGTGCGTGCATAACGCGTCCGTTTTTTGTGATACATATACCGTTCCAACGCTCTTTAGGGTTTTCGCATGCGCTGAGCATTTTGCGACGGGAAAAAGTGGGCGTTGTCATTGGAAAATTTCGAGTTTCTGTACCTATAACCATAACCGTGAGCACCCCGTTCACAGAATCCCGAGCTCATACCTCTGAATAACTATATCTGAAATCTCATCTCAATCGGTTGAACGAAGCAGCCGCTAGAGGTCCATATATCGGCAAAGTTTTTTATGACCACCCTGTATATCAGTATTAACGCACTTAAACGTTTGCAACCGAAAATAACATACTTGGTAGACAAGTCTGTCTTTTTGCTTGTATACAAATATAACATATCAGGTATATTAATACAAAATTGTATAAAATATCGTTTACAGTTCAGTTATATAGTTTCAGACTAAGGCGGTATCACGGAATATTACGCATGGAATTTCATCTTAGAAAGGTTGTTGTGGTGCTTAGAAATTCGGTAGTACCCTTATTCCAACGAGACAGCTTCTTTTGCGCTTTTGATGAAGTTTTCTTCGGCTGAAACACGTGAACACACATTCATATACGTAAAGTAAAATTTTGCCGACTAATTTCTATGGGTCACAATCACAAGAACATAAAAAGCGATAACCGCTTTCATACACTAAAATTACGACGATAAAAAGACTAGCAGTTGGACGGTACAATAAACTCTACACGTTACGCTTCAGTAAAACAATAGGTCCGGACTTAATACTTTCTTTCATATTTGTTAGCCAAGATGCTTAACAATGGACACAGCAAAGGTTCTTTCTCTACGTGATGCGGATGTTCGGATGTTATCATTCTGTTTTCCCTGAATAACGTCACAAAATAAAGAAAAGGAAAAACTAGAAAATAATGAATAAGCGAAAAGTTAAAAGGCCGCCTGTTGAAATGAGGGCACACTCCTTTCTAACTAATAACAAATCCTGAACCAATTCATAACTATTTTTTCATCATTTCATCGGACGGATTCGTGTTTTGCTAGCTCTGTTAAAGTACAGAATACAAATTTAGTGCATTCAGAGGTAAAAAAATGAAGTAATTTTTTTTCTTCTCTTCTTTCTTCATAAGTAACTTTTCTCTTATAAAGCGCGAAACAATTCCCTGTAAAAATATTTTGTTATAATTCTTGTAACTCGAATGTAGCACTATTTTTTTTTTTTTTTAAGTACAGAAAAACAACCTTTTTCTCATGATAATCAAAAGAGGTGAAAAGTTTTACGGATTTTGTTAAAACATTGTCTATATAATGAAACTTCTCTATGGCGGCCAGTAATGGTCCCGAAAAAAAAAAAATGGCCGTTTTGAGAGGTGGATGACGAAAAGAGGTTTCTTCCATAACATACGCTCTAAGGAGTCTTTAATCGGTTCTAAACAAAATATAGCTGGCTAGAGAAGTTTCACTATATATATACAGTCAAACCTCGATTTCGCGAATTTTTCGATATCTCGAAGAAAAAAAAAAAATTCCCTTCAAATTTCCTATGCACTCAGTGTTAAAAAAAAACTTGTTTTGACGAATTTTTTTGGTTTATCCCTCGATAACTTGAATTTTTTTCCATAAATGTAGAAGAAAAGTTTTTCTAAAAAGAAAAAAACTATATCCAAAAAATAGAAATTTCTAAAAAACAGAAAAGCTGTTCAAACATTACAGTGGTAAAACCCTGCATAAACTTTAAAAAGAAGGGATATAAAGACGGAAGATAACACAATGAAATCACAACTTCTCTTGATCCCCCCAAGATGGGATTTGAAATTCTTGTTGATTGATTCCTTATCTCGTTTCAGTTAGTTACCATGCATATGCAGTGACCATCCATCCTTTCTTTTATTTTTTGTCCTTCTATTCTCCAAGGTTACTTTCTAGAGGGGTTGAGGTGGTTTTAACAAAACAGGAAATGAAGTCATGAACAAAAATCAAGAGGTGCGATCAGGGCCCGACTTTGACCCAATGGGGCCCTGGGCAAAGCAGACTTTGGGGGCCTCTCCAAGGACAGATCCACAGGGGGGCACATGCCTGCCCCCCCACAGGACCAGATTTCCACATGAACATGTGGGACACTCACCCAGGTCCTCCATAGATTGGGACTGGATATTCAAAAAAATTTCGACCAAGTCAAAAATTTGAAGAAAAAAAATAATAAGTGTTAATTTATTAATTTACCTTTTAATGTTAATAAATAAATTAATGAAATTTTCTCTTGAAATTCAAAATAGATCACAGTCTGAAGTTATTACCCCCCCCCTCCAAAAAAAAAAAGAATAAATAAATAAAATAAACGTTTACAGATGTAACTATGCTTTCACTATAGTGGGTGCACTGTACCACCACCCAGGATTTTTTTCTGTATCTGCCACTGCCCCATTTACTGTATTAACCAAAAACCAAATTTTCAAAAATATGTACAACTTAATACTTAATTAGTGGCCCCATAATTTTGGGGGCCCTGGGTAAGTACCCCTCTTGCCCATGCGGAAATCTGGACCTGGGTGCGATGCTTCCAAGAAGATTGTAGAATTTCTTACCATTGCAACAAGGAGTGAAAGAAAAAACAAGTGTGAATGCATGCCTGTGCTGTCTTACATTCAAGGTAGTGCATCGATGCTCATGATGCACCTTGATATCATGGAATCCAATGATTTTGTCGTCGTAGATGATACGGTAATAGTGTGTGGTCAGTGGGAGAACAATGACATCATCGGTCAGACGATAGCTTCTTGTGTATTATCAGAAGAAGAGGAGGACAAAATCCGTCACTTGCCACCAAATTTGACAAATAAAGAAGGACTATTTGCAGTGGACGCTTTGAGGAGATATGTTGAAAGTCAGCCAAATATGCAAGATTTAAAGCCATTGTCCACTTAGAAAGTGCAATAGATAAAATTTCATACAACAACTGAATCTTTTTTCAAAGAATTTTGTAAATAGGGTTTATTAAAATTAAAAAAAAATTGATTGCTTTTTAAAAAGGTATGTAAAAAAGCTTTTTTCCTCTATTACTATTGATAATATGCGATTTTCGATAATTTGAATTGTAGGGTCCAACCTACAAAGCTGGAGATTTTTAAGTAATTTGAATAATAAATTTGCAAATTTTTTTCTGTAATGAAATCTTTAATTGCGTTTTACAGAAAACTACATTTTTGTGATTTTTTACTAAGGAAAAACTGGATAACAAAAAGAGTTTTTGTCATAACAATTGGATACTTATTACACATAATTTACATAATGATGAGAGTGTAATGAATCAAAAGTTTGACTGTAAAAGCACTTTCTTAAAAATTACACCTATTTTTTTTAAATTATGACATGGAAAATCTTAAAAAAATATCCGAAATGTTTTGATTGAGTATATCTCGAGTATTTAAACGTATGTCTAAGATTGAGTTAAATTAGTTCTGAATTCGGAGGTTTATTATAAATTTATGTATTTTTATATTGGGTTTTCATATTAACATAAAACGATGCAACGGTATGTTTTATAAATTTAAAACTTAGCATTAACAATGCAACAAACATCACTTAAGAGTTAACAAACGTTAACAACGTTAACAAACATCATTTAAGAGTGAGAAGGGGGTATGTGAGACGATACTTGTGCAGTATTTAAATAGCAAGTAAATTCTTAAATTTTGTAAAACAGTTACAAATTGCTAAGTTATACGTTTTATTGCTTTTAATAATTTTAGTTCAGCAATAGGCTGTAAAACCTTATTAATAAAGTTCCCGTTAAATTATTAATACAAACAATAACAAAACCGGAAATATCAAATCTACTAAAGTTACCCGCGAAAGTAGAGGATCGACGGCATTTTACACAATGACAGCTACATAAAGATTCACACATCCACTTCTTGCAATTCTTTTTCAACTTTTTTTTCAGTACTTGCTTGAAGTTAGTAACAGTAATAAATATTTGTAGAAGCAATGATCACGATGAATTACACAAAACCTTTTAAAATATATTAACTTCGTTAATCCCTTCCCACTACAATAACTATAAACTATAACATGAATTTTTGAAATTTGATTTGTAGCTTACGCGCGTAAGATTCAACGTTTAAACGGCGATTTTAAAATGTTATAAAAGTGAAATGGATGACACGTGAGCATATGAGAATGTAACAATGAAAAGTATGTCACAAGAAGCGGATCTTTCATTAATGAGCAAACTTTATTCAGAGATAAGGTAAAGAAAAACAAATTTAAAATCTAGGAATTTTTTTTGGGACAAAAAAATAAAATAAAATGTAATCTATATATATAAAACAGTTTAGTGACTGACTTACATATAACGCACAGACCAAACCGCTGGACCTAATGGGCTGAAATTTTGCATGGCTATTCTTCTTATAGTGTAGGGGTGCACCATGAAAGATTTTTTTAAATTAAATTTTTTAGCTGTTTTTGTAGCATTTTTTAAAGTTTGCATTTAAAATAACACTCTGAAGGTTATAAAATTTATATCACGAGAAAGACCATAAAAATTTCTTTTAAATGAAATCCTTTTCGAACCTACAGTCCGACCACGGAAGCGAGGTCCCTGGAAGCTGTTACGCATGCGCGAGAAAAGCTAGTCTACTTAGAAAATAGGGGAAAACGTCATATTTTCGGATGTGTTTGTTTATGAAATACGGAATGTATTTCAGACTGCTTTTTGTCCGCAATTTTAAAGTTATTTTTAAAACTTTATTTTTGATCGAATATGTAAATAATACTTTCAAAATAATAAAAAGAAAGAAGCAAATCTATTTAAAAAATAGGAGTGTTATAGGAGTGGATATTTTCGGGTGTGTTTGTTTAAGAACTGCGAAAGAATGTTTTCAACCAACTTTCTTTTTCAGAATTTTTCTTTTGATTGAATGTATAAATAAAAACCGAAAAACATATTAAAGTGAGGGTTTGAAAAATTCTATTTTTAAGTGATATATTGTAATAACATAAATATATATATAATGCAATAAAAATAATATATTTGATTCACAGTTTTACAATTTGCAGAAATAATTAGGATATACAACTCAAAATTTTCAATCTTTTGTGATTAGCAATAAAAAATTTAAAATGAATTTAAGATCTTTCTCATAATTTTATAAATAATCGAAGTGTGAATATGAGATACAAATTTATAATTTCAGTCTTCTATGATAATTAAAAATCTAGATTTAAAAAATGCATTTTATTGTAAATTAAAATTAATTTAAAAAATGGTATATTTACATTCACTGTGATATTTATAAGAGCTGCAGAAAAAATACATCAGTGATCGGTAAAATTTTTTTTTGTATCAAAAACTATCAAATAAAATCAATGAAAAATCTAATATTCATCTGATGAAATATCCGAATCACTGTCCGTTTCTGAAATATCTATTTGCAGAGGATCAACCAAATCTTCAATCACACCATCCCTTTTCCAATACATATTTTCTAATGAAACAACATGAGAGCTATTGTTGATACTATTAAATTGTTGATACTATTTTATGGACAGCATAAAATTCATGAATTGTTCTTCGAATTACATCGGAATCAAAATTATCTAAAGCTACGTTTTCGGTGGTTCTTTTTTTCTGACGTTTCCTCGGAGATTCAAATTTTGGAGTTTCTTCACCCTTTGCTTCTCTGCGTATTCTTTTTACACTGGACATTGATATCTCGGTCATTTCACTAGCTCTCTTTAGGGATTGCGAAAGTGGAACAATAACATTTCCTTCTAGTGCTTCTTTATCACACAATTTAATTACATTGTGTATTATACGTTTACAATCACTACGGAACGGCTTATTCCGAGAAGTTGTGTTGGGTAAAGGATCCATTAATTTTAATATAATAATCAAAATAACAGACGAGGAAAAAGCAAGCAAATGCAGTTAGTAACCAATTCTAAAGAATGTCGAGAGAATACGAGACTTTTCCCCCTCCTTCCTAAGCAGCCTTACCTACAGGGTGAACAGAATCGTCTTGGCACTATGCCAACCGTGGTTCTTCGTTCTGTGGTCGGACAGTAACTCCATTTTCTGATTTTTGGTGAATTTTTAAAGATTAATTTTTAGAATTTAATTTATTAAATGCTGATCACGTGATTTCTTTTCTTTTTTGCAATACTTATTTTCTTTTACATTATTTTGTCTATAAAAATATCCATCACGATTTTAAATAAATATATATAGTCGAACCCGGTATATAACGAACGAAAATTTTGGTCCCGCCGTTTTCCTATTGAATTTAATGTTAATTTATACTTTTATAGCGAGCCTCTGGAATCTTAAGAATCGGCTATAACGAACCTTTTTTTCAGTCGACTACTGAATTATTTTTTATTTTTAAACTTTTTAAGAAAGCTGAAGATACAAGGAATGTTGAAGAAGATTATGATGAAGATTTACCTGTCGCAACGAGGATAGAAAAACACAAGATTTCATCATTCTAAGATTGTGACATGCAATTGTTCGAAACATGTGATGATGAAGTCATTACATGTGAAAATCCGAGTGACGAAGTTACTGTAGAAGAAATTAAAATGAATCATTCTGAAATCGAAGATTCTGCATCTGAGGCTGATGAAGAGGAGCACATAAAATGACGAAATGCCCACCATCTCAGATGCTACATCAACGATGCTTGTAATTAATAAGCTTTTGTCTCTACAAACAGGTGAAGAAAGAAGGTTGGAGTCATTTGATGTATTGGACAAAGAAATTCATAAAATGTTTTTGAAGTCGGCATCACGTCAGCGGAAGATTACCGATTATTTCTGTATCAAAACAGTGAGCAACAATTGAAGGTAAAATGAATTTATTTCCATTTGTCTTCATCTTTAGTTAATTTAATTAGTATTGTGTCGGTTCAATGTAATCGATTTTAGTCAATTTAATTCATTAATGATAATTTTTAATAGATTTTATCATTTTTAATACATCATTATTGAATACACATAGCAACAAATGAGTTATACATTTTGTGAACTCTTAACATTTTTATAACGGTTCGGATATAGCGAACAAAACCTTTGGCACCTCTAAGTTCGCTATAACGGGGTTCGACTGTTTATGTTTTGGCATTAATTGCATACATTAACCGTTGTATTTAATTTGAATGTACTCCGTAGCGAAGCACGGGTATTCAGCTAGTCTATATAGTACAGGGGTGGCCAACGTGCGGCTCGCGAGCCACGTGCGGCTCGCGAGCCACATGCGGCTCTTTGAAGGATTATTTGTGGCTCTCGATAAATGTACCCGATTTCCCTTTTCATTTTTGTGTTATTATGTTTTAAAAAATTATTATCGTTCCGTATGTGTTTCAAAATGTCTTTTGTGGCGGGAACGAGGGTTGCTTCAACGTTCATCGCCAACCAAAACCAAAACTAAATAGATATTAAAAGCAAAACAGCGGCTAACGGCGACGACAACTCTTGACAGCAGCATGAAGTGGAAACTTCACGACTTTATCCAGTGTTCCGTGTCCGACGGTCATCACTTATGGCGGGAAAGAACGCCACTAGTCAGGCTCAGCGTCGAAAATAAATCAGCTAACTGGAATCAGGTCTAACGCCATCTCAGAAGGTGAAGATATTTATTTAATTACAATAGCACATACATAATTAATTTAATTATATTTACATATATACAATTTTAACATTAGGAAGAACAACAACCACATTCAACGGCATTAGAAGATCAACTACTAACCCCAACGCCTGTCTGGTGAGAGTTTTTCCCCGGAAGCCCCTCTCCCTTTTTAAAGACAAAAATAATAAGGAGAGGACACTTCCTCGTGGCGCGTAGCGCCCTCTACTCATTAGAGAAGATGGTTGCTGAGGAAAAAAGGGTTGGTTACACTTTTAAATTACTGACAACAAATATGAAAGACTGAGTGCAACGTTGTAACAAATACGAACATAAACAGTGGCGTAATCGTCCGTAATCGACCGACTCCAGACCGATTTTGAATTTGTAAACTTTCATTGCAACGGACAGTTGACATTGTGCTCTGGAGGAAACAATTTGTATCACTCTTGCTGCGGATATAATTTGTAATCTGGAATTTTTGGTAAGTTAACTACAATTTGTTTCGTAGTATGTAACACGTGTTGTTATTTTTTAAATAACACAAAACTTGTATTTTCTAAATTTCTTTATTTATTTCCAGTTCTTTTAAAAATATGACGACAGAGAACGAAAATAAAAAAAGAAAATACGAGCAAGAAAATAGAAGTTTTAATAATGAGTGGGAGGAGAATTTCTTTTTTATTGACAATAACGGAAAAGCATTATGTGTTATTTGTAATTCTACGGTCAAAAATTATAAAGCTAGCAATTTACGTCGACATTATGAAACCAATCATCCTCAGTGTTCTAATCAGTATCCACCAAATTCCAAATTAAGATTAGATAAACTTGCTTCTTTAAAATCAAATTTAAATAAACAACAGTCAATTTAGATGACCTTTAGCAATCAAGCTAATAATGTGGCTGAAGCCAGTTTTGTTATTGCCTGGAATATTGCTCGTGCAAAACGCCCGTGTGGAGAGGGAGAGTTTATTAAAAAAAACTTGGAAAATGTACTTAAAGTTTTAGATCCAAATAATGCAGCATTGCACAAAGTTGTTTCGCAAATTCCCATCTCGAGACACACAACCGAACGACGCTAAACTGCAATTAATACATCTCTTGAATATAATTTAAAAAATGATTTGAAGAACTGTATTGCATTCGGCTTAGCCCTTGACGAATCGACAGATATGACAGATATTCCTCAATTGGCAGTTTTCATACGTTTTGTTTCACCTGACTTCGTTGTTAAAGAAGAATTATTAGATTTAGTAGCACTTCAAGAGTCAACCCGCGGTGTCGATATTAAAAATGCATTAGATTCCATAATGAAAACTTTTGATGTGCCTCTTAATAAACTTGTAAGCATTGCAACTGATGGAGCTCCGGCAATGCTGGGTAAAAAAATCGGTCTTATTGGGCTTTTAAGAGATGATTCTCAAATTCCACAATTCATACCGATTCACTGCATAATTCACCGAGAACATCTCGTTACAAAATATTTAAAATATCCTGATGTTATGAAAACAGTGTTAAATATTGTAAATTACATTCGCACCAATGCAAAAAATCATCGACAATTCAAAAATTTCCTTGAAGAATTAAAGGACCAAGAACTTCCAAATGACATTAATTTCTCTTGCATTGTTAGATGGTTATCTAGCTACAACGTATTAAATCGATTTGTAGATTTGTTTGATCCGATAACTCCATTTCTAAAAGAAAAGGAAATAACCTATTTAGAATTAGACGATGACGAGTGGTTACAAGACTTAATGTTTTTGACTGATGTCATGGAACATTTGCAAACACTGAATTTACAATTGCAGGGGAAAGATAAAATAATATCTGACCTCTCACAGTGTATATTTAGTTTTCAAACTAAATTACAACTTTTTCAAAAGGACATTAAAAATAAAACATTTTGTCATTTTCCTCGAATTAAAAAAATTTGTTCCAATATTAAATAAGAAAAACTCAACGAGTATATAAAAAAGCTAGAAGGAATATTGACGGAATTCCAAAATAGATTTCAAGACTTGAAATATTTTAAATCGTCTCTTGATTTTTTTTTCTGAATCCATTTGAAATTAACATAATTCAAGGTGAGTTTTCCATTTCCAATATAATTATGACCCAAAAAGCATCTGGAGAATTAGAATTAATAGAGATGCAAGAAGATCAAGCTCTACAATTAAAATATAAGTCGAGGCCGATTACTCAATTTTGAACATTTGTACCAGAATCGAAGTATCCTGAATTAAAAAAGGCTGCTTGTCGAATTACTTCAATATTCGGAACAACGTACTTGTAAGTACGTTGATTGAATCGTGAAATCCAAACACCGATCAGTATTAACTAACCAGCATCTCAAAGAATTACTGAGAAGTGCTGTCACCAATTATTCACCAAATTGTAAAGAATTATCAAGAGAAGTAAAATAAATGTGTTTAATTTTTAATATTTAAATTCAATACACATATTTTGTACTTTTATTTATATGTTTTCAATAAATATAATTTCTGTAAAAAATTTTTTTAATACCTTTTTTGCATTCCTTTTAAATACGTATTTAATTGCGGCTCGCGAAATATTTCAAATTTTGAAAAATGGCTCGGACTATCAAGAAGCTTGGCCACCCCTGATATAGTATATAAAACAGTTCCGTAACTGACTGACTGACAGACAACGCACACACCAAACCGCTGGACCTAAAGGACAAATTTTCCATGGTGATTCTTCTTATAGTGTAGGGGTGCACTAAGAAAGATTTTTTAAAAATTCTTCTTAGATTTTTTAAATTAAATTTTTAAGATGTTTCAGTAACTTTTTTTAAGTTTGCATTTAAAATAATAATTTGGGGGTTATAAAATTTACATAACGAGAAAAATCATCAAAATTCCTTTAAAATGAAATCTTTTTCGAATCTTTGCCTTCATTTTCTGATTTTTGGTGAATTTTTAAAGATTAATTTTTAGAATGTAATTTATTAAATGCTGATCACGCGATTTCTTTTTCTGGTACTTAAAATTAATTTATCGTCACGTGCATAACAACGTAATAGACAAAATATTTTTTTCTTGCTAATGCGGCAGACTATCGGACATTATCCAGAAAAATATTAAAATACAGTAAAAGATGTGTTCCTCAAACTGTACTACATTCTTTAGTGTATGTTCTATTAGATTTAATTTGAATATTTTCTTCTGCATTATTTTGTCTACAAAAATACCCCTTACGATATATATATATATATATATATATATATACAGTCGAACCTCCATATATCGAACTTCCTTGTATCGAAATTTTCTATATATCGAACTCTTAGCAAATCTCCATGTTCATTACATAGAAAAATTGTTTCTATATATCGAAAAAACCTCTATATATCGAAATTTTTTTCAAGACAAATTGGGAGATTTTATTCCACTTTAGAATAAAATCTCCCAATTTTTGGCATTTGAAACAATACGTCGTGGACTTCAATTCGCGGATAATGTCCCTGATGAAGTTTTTAGTGGACTGAATAAATATGAACATTTCTTTGAACTTTCCGCAAAACTAACTGTTCAGCAAGATATTGAACTTATTGATCTTATTGATATTGAACTCAGCAAGATATTACTGTTTGATGTTCGTAGTTTTTTTTTAAAGAATGTAACTGCGATCATTGTAACCACTGTATGTATTATTGTTTCTTTTTAAGATATGTAGTAATCAATAAATCTTTCACATTAATTCATTTTCTAGTTATTAACTTTCATTTAATGGGATTCGCATATAAATTAGAAATGGAGTTTCGTATACGAAAATTAGCTTTAAATTTTTTTTAGGAGAATTATGATAAGACTAAGCTCAATTCTATATATCGAAATTTCTATATATCGAATTTTTTTCGCGCATTTTGCTACTTCGATATATGGAGGTTCGACTGTATATATATATATATATATATATATATATATATACTAGCTGAAAACTCGTACTTCGCTACGGAGTACATTCAAATTAAATACAACGGTCAATGTATGCAATTAATGCCAAAAATATGTATAAATATATTTATAATAAATACAACGATCAATGTATGCAATTGATGTAAAAAAAATATATTTATAAAAAAATCGTAACGGATATTTTTATAGACAAAATTATGTAGAAGAAAATATTCAAATTAAATCTAATAGGACATACTAAAGAATATAGTACAGTTTGAGAAACATATCTTTTACTGTATTTTAATATTTTTTTGGATAATGTCTAATCGTCTGCCGCGTTAGCAAGAAAAGAAAAATATTTTTTTTGTCTATTTAGTTGTTATGCACGTGACGATAAATTTATTTAAAGTACCAGAAAAAGAAATCACGTGATTAGAATTTAATAAATTAAATACTAAAAATTAATCTTTAAAAACTTTTCATTTTAAAGGAATTTTTATGATCTTTCTCGTGATATAAATTTTATAACCGTCAAATAATTATTTTAAATGCAAACTTTAAAAAAGTTACTAAAACGGCTTAAAAATTCAATTAAAAAAATCTACGAAGAATTTTTCAAAAATCTTTCTTAGTGCACCCCTACACTATAAGAAGAATCGCCATGCAAAATTTCAGCACTTTAGGTCCAGCGGTTTGGTCTGTGCGTTGTATGTCAGTCAGTCAGTTACGGAACTGTTTTATACACAGTGATTTCCGCTTATAAGAATCACGTTTGTTATTACTGATTTTGATTCTTATAAGCGGTTGATTCTTATAGCCGAAATTTAGGTTTTTGGACAGGCACATACACAAACACGTATATATAATATGTGAGATAATTTACCATAGAATACTCTTTAATTTCGTTAATTATCTTTTACTAAAATTACTTTTTATAATTTTAAAAATACAACTTAATTTCTAGACCTATAAGTAGATACACATGATTATAGTAAGAGAAGAAAAAAATCCAATATTTGTAACAACATACCTGCTAAACAGTTTTAACATTTCAATTACAGGAAGGGTGCAAGAAAATGTCTTCTATGGTAGTTTGACGTAAAGAAGTTTGCAGGAAGCTGTTTATACCTCTTTCAATATCAATATACTATATCTTTCAATAGACTATATCAATAGTCTCAGACGAAGATTCACCCTCTAGCTTATGTTTCACGGTTTGATAAAGTGCTGAATCTACTAATGTCACGTTTGCCTAAGTGATAGTGGACACTACGCCAGAGATTTATGTGTTTCAGGGTCCAGAAAGCCACAACCAGGAAATGGGAGTTGGGGGAAAAAGTGCCCGTCTTTGTTTATCAGTGGAGAAAAGTGAAATCGAACCCGGACGGTTAAGATGCTCCCGGGTCAAGCTAATAGAACGGTGTTTAGCTAAAGCATTTAAGGGGAAATTATATTATGTTTAACAAAGAAAGGGGTGCGTTTTACGACTGTATTCCATCCCATCTTATCAGTCTTTATTTAAAAAAAAATAAAAATAAAGAAAGAACTTCGTGCCTTTTGAGGGTTTAAGTGGCCTTTTTTGAAAAAAATGAAAGGAAACCGAAAAGTGTAAGCTGATTCTTAAAACCAGTGGATTGATTCTTTAAAGCGAAAATTTTAACATGGAAATAATGCTAAACAAGTGTACGATCAGTTTTGTGACATAGTTCTTGTAGATTGTAATTAAAATGAATATTTCATAATGGGTATTTAATAATAAGATCTATAATCTATTCTTAAGAAAACTACATGACATATTTTGAAAACATAGTAAAACTTTATTTTTAAGAAACCAGTAATCAAAAAGTAAATAAAACTTTATCTCACAAAAGTCATCGTACACTAATGAATGGATTACACTAATGAATGTCATCGTACACTAATGAATGGATTTTAATTAATGGATTGACCCCTATTCCATTGAAAATCGTAAGTGTATGAACACTTTTGGGAGCCACTGTATATATATATATATATATATATATATATATATATATATATATATATATACAGTTGGCTCTCTGTTTAACGACGCTCTACTTAACGATGATCTCTATTTAAAGACGATATTTCCCAGTCCCGGCCCCTCCGACGTTATGGGAAATGTTACTTTTTCACAAATTCCATCTAAGGACGATCTCTACTTAAGGACGATTTTTCACGGTCCCTTGAAAGTCGTTAAACAGAGAGCCAACTGTATATATATATATATATAGCATTAATTGCATACACTGACCGTTGTATTTCATTTGAATGTACTCCGTAGCGAAGTGCGGGTTTTCAGCTAGTAGATTTATAAAAACAAACACAGGTTCTTAAAAACAACATAATCTCCATCTATTTTAATTTCAAAGCCGTCTGGCCAACGCTTCTTGATCCGCAAGAAACATCTTACTCCTCCCCATGTCCGGGGGGGAGATGCAGAGGAATCGGCCATTTTCCTCCGGCACAACCACTGTGCGTCCACGGGATTCAAACACCAAAATCTCGACAAGATCTCGAGTCGTGTGTGTGACAAGTGAGGCTTGATAAATACTGGAGATAAATATCACGAGGCGACGTGCGAGAGGGAGGCTGTGTCAAACGACGCACGGGGAACCGAAACAAAACGTACGCAAGGACACAGCAAGGACATCACGGATTCACACGCCGACGGAGGAGAGCGCGCGGTTTTTAAATAAGCATACAAGTGCGTGTTGCAGCAAGAAGTAGAAATGGGGGGGAGGGGGGGAGAGTATACAAACCATAATTCAGCGATCGGTCTCATATTTTAAGATTTTGATATAGTTAATCAGAAATCAGTCTTCAAAACGCCATTCAATATATATATTTTTTTAAATTAAATTCTGAATAAGGGGAAATTTTTGTAAACGAGTCAAAATCGAATCCACGATTTTGGCAAGAGCATTCTAATGTGGACTGTCCCATCCCCATGCCTATTGTAAGGACTAAAACAAACTCAGCTTTATACAACAGCTTTATAACCACAAAATTTAGTTCGTAATATTTGTATGTTATCAGACCTGTTAATATGGGCAAGTATTTGTCAACGAGTTTGACCGGAACTTCTAATATTAAAGACAAAGATTTACTTACACACACAGTCGATTCCGGTTAATCGGACCATATCGGGACGCGATCATTTTGGTCCTAATAACCGGCTGGTCCGATTAAACGAACATGCCCTATGTTACAAGACGGGATTCGATCCTAATAAGTAGCTGGTCCGATTAACCAGAATAGACTGTGTGTGTGTGTGTGTGTGCGCGCGCGCGCACGCGTTTGAGAAAAAAATTTGTACCTCACTGGTGATACTACGGGGACAAGTTACGGCACAGAAAATACTCAAGTAAAAAAAAAATTACATACAAATACACAAAACGCCAAACGAATCCGACGAACGGTTGTTTAAACATCCTGTTTAAACAACCCCGAAATTTGAAATTTTATCAAGGTATTTTTATTTTTGGGGCCAAACACAGTTCTTCTATAATCCATACAACCAACAGTAAATTTTAAAATAAAAATTTATGTTAACATAAACAGAGTTTTGAAAAGTTACAAATTTCTCTGCAAAATGCATCTAGAAAATTATCATCTTAATATGGAATTTTACATAACTTATGCTGTTACTTAACTTTTGTGGTAAAATGCTCTTTCCATTTATTCCTTTTTATAAACCTTACAAGAGCAACATATGCGTGAGTAAATCATACACTAGACAGCAGATTAATTTAGTTAATTTAAGCTCATAAAGTCCTGTTAAACAATGTTTTATACGAAGACGTTAGAGCTACGAATCAATATAATTCAATTATTGTATTTCCAGAGTTCTCGCATTACAATTTAAGAAGAATCACCGTTTAGACCATTTCCACCAAATGTAACCAAATCGCTATGAATTCTTGCTATGAACCAAACTTTCTTAGTCAATCAGGATTTCGTATCATAAATTACTGTGTTATTATTCCCTTAATCTATTTGCAGCTACATAAATTTAAATATGAAAGACGCAGTTTCAAAATGAAGGAGTGCATTTTACTGAACTATTAGTTCACTTCTGAAAGAGTCCTTGGGTCAAGATATAATTAATTTCTTATCGTGATGATCCATAATCATAGGTTTGTTCCTATTTCGTTGATATGCAGAATCAGGGATGTAAAAATCAAATCTTCTCTGAAACTCAGGAAATCTGCGATGACGGCAGTGAGTAATGCTACCGATCTTCATGTATTTATTGTTGGAAGCATAAGGCAGTTAATTCTGTAAGAAGTTCGCTTGACAAATGCAAAAGTTTACATCTGTCCACTTATTTTGATTTTAATTCTCAATCGAAAGTTTAGGCGGAATAGAATAAGTACATCTGAGAGAGAGAGAGAGTGTACATTATGAACAGAATCAACTTAATTTGCATTCATTAGAAAATCACTGCACGCCTCTTAAAAGTCAGGTCACCCTTTATACGCCCATTCCGAAAAAGAAGGAAAACTTGCTCGGCTACGATGGACATGCATCTTTTAGCCTTAGAGATACAGTCCTTTGTTCCTATGACCTGAACCTGAATAGAATTAGTCTTCCATTTGATCCTTGCACCTTGACGAACATAAAAACGGTGAACCCACGCAGAATTGTCCCATGTACAAACAAATCAAAACTCATTTATACAATCTATAGTAACCAAATTAAAAGTGTACGAAGTTTTTGCAATCACAGTTATACCATCATTTTAATACAGAGGGCGAATTTCATCGAGCAAAAAGTAGTCCCTAAAAAGTGATAGATGATACCTAAACCCTACGCTAATGTATGCCAAATGTATAAACTAAAAAATATGCTATGAGAACAAATTGAAAAGGAAAGGAGGACAAGTCAAAACCGTATTTTAACAGTCAGACTCTTCAATTGTCTCGCTCTGTACATCAAGGTTACTCATTTGCCTCGGATAATGCGGAGCGCCGGCTAATACAGTAGTATTAATTTTCTTGATAGGAAGACAACGGTATGATTGCTAAGTAATAAGTGCAAAAGTTTACGTTCATTAGCTTTATATGCATAGACAGAGAATTTAGAGGTTGAAATTTCAATTAAAATGCGATAAGCTGGTTGGCTGATTTTTGAAGCTCTAGAGTTATTTAGAATGTGATTGTCCTAGTTCGATACAGTTAGCAAAAATACATTCAGAACAACAAGTATTTTGAATTAATTTTTTAAGAACTACGCGGATGAACCGAGAGATGAGTTTGAGAATGGCAATCCCATTCTGATTTTTTTCTAAAACATATATAAGAGTTTATAGCTGCTTGTCTCTGAATAAACTCGAGCAAAGTCTGTTTAACATGGGTAAAAAATTCTGATATACAAGATAGAGCCACTTAATTTTCGGATAAAAGAGACACACAGTAAAAAATGAAAAATTTGTTTTTCATGTTTCTGAAATCAAAATTTTAAGCAGAAAACAGTAAATGAAGTTTTTAAACTAACATATCAGATTAATTTACATACACATTAACAACACCTACTCACCATTAAACAATGATGTCCGACTAGGAAGACAGGCTAATAATACAACTATGCCATTTAAAAAATGTAAACTATAAACGAAAATACAAAATATTAGGTAAACGATACAAAATCAGGAAATTTAAATATAACTCCTCAGTACCTCATTTTGTTTCACTAGCCAACATTTGAGGACAAATACAAGGATATGAAAAAGTAATAAAACACTGAGATGATTTTCTATGAACTTTTAATTATTCATACTTCATGCCATTTATAATATTAGAAATATTGCTAATTTGCTACTTAAGTTGATAACATGAAAAACCCTTGTTTCGGCCACTCATTTCATCACCTTAAATAGTGTCTTTCGAAAACAGTTTTCTAACAGATGAATCTGAGTTTTTACACATTGTTCTCTATCGCTTTCTAGTTAAGCCTGACAATCATTATTTTACATAGAGTCATTAACACGCTCGTGTACTGCTGCAGTTTTAAAATAAAAGTTTCAGCATCCCTTTCACATCAGTTTTTTTCATTATTCAGTATCTTCATTATCATACACACGGACAGATATGTTAACAAGGCAGCTAAAGCAAATATTCCAGACTTCACTTTTAGAAGCTTACTAAAACGACGGCCTCCTGTCGTTAAAGAGTTTTCCAACAAACGAAATGCGTATTTGTAAAAATTCTAAGTTTAAAAATTGCCTATCGAGGACACGGTTTTGGCAATTCAACAACCCACTTATAGAAAAAACACTAACAATAAGAGCGAGAAAAAAAATCGCCGAGCCAAAAATAACGTGTGTTCTAGGGACAAACGCTATCCAATATGAAGTTGCAAAATAACGATAGCAATCAGCAGCATTCCCTGATACAGGGGATTCTGTAGTATCTAATCAAATCTTCGAATCTACAAAATAACCTAAGGTCTCCATAAGACAAGACGAAGTTGATAAATGTCGGATAAATAGCAGAATTATGTGCGTATTCATATTTATACGGAAGAAAGATATAAATAGACAACGAGGTTTTTTACACACTACACGAAATACTTTGTTACAACTGATATTATCGGTCATTTTGACACGGCTTCTACGGGAATGTCTGAACCGCTCTCATTTTAAATAAAAACTCGCATTAGTTAATTCTGTGATGGCAAAATTTGTCGAGGCCGGTTACAATTTGAATGTTTAGTCTTTTAAATATATGAATAGTTAAGGTTAGATCAATGATTTTCAACCATTTTATGTCTAGCCTCGCCCTCTCCTTTTGGAAGATTTTAAAACTCTACGCCCTCCCCCCAGGCATAAAAAACGTTATATATATATATATATATATATATATATATATATATATATATATATAGCGTAAACATCCTTTTTGTACAAATCTCTTTTGCTAACTATCTGCGCCCCCTTCCCCCTAATATCACTCACGTCCCCAGGTTGAGAACAATTGGGTTAGATAAACCTACAAAAAGGCGAAATATGAACCATGAATCAATACCTTAACTCCAACCAGTTATACGCACGTATACTGCTGCATTTAAGTAGTTTCAAAATGAGAGTTTCAGCATCCCTTTCACAATTGTTTTTTCCTCTTTCAGTATCTTCATTACCCACACACACCCGCGCACAGATACATTATCAAGCTCGCTTTAGTATGTTTTTCGAACTTCTTTCACCAATTTACAGGGGCATAAAATTTCGTTTTAATCAAAAGAGAAATTTTTATCAGCTTCGAGAAAAAGAAAGAAAAAGAAAAAAAGGCGCGGAGCTAAAACGGGATAGCCCAGAAAGGCAAAATCACACTGAGTTAGTTGTACACATCTAGGTTGGGTGTCTTGATCTACAAAGTTTCCGGCCGGTTTTGTACCAGACAATCTTGTTGAGCTCTGCGAAAACGGGAAGGCGTTCTGGGATAGACAAGTTGAGGATTGTTCTGAACGTTTTATCTCGGATTTTTGTTTCATAAAGTAACGAGCCCCTCTTTTCCCACGTTACGTAAGGAATTAATGAGGCTAATCGTAATAAAGACGCAAACCATGATGAAAAATTGCCTATGACCTACTTAAAAAAAAGTTGACTAAGCAAAACCACAAGAAATTTAAAAAAATTAAAGTCAGCTGCTTGAAACAAATGGTAATAAATACTGAAGGAATTTTATCTGATATATATATATATATATATATATATATATTCACTTGACTCGGTTCAAAATTACAGGACTGGTCCTTTAGCCAAGTTGGACTCCGACCCTTGTGGCGCTATTAAAAACTGGAGCCACACCACTTCGCCAAATAGCCTTTATGGACTTGAAATGACAGTAAACTGTCGGTTAAGGGACATCAGTCACAACAACATCTCACACACACACACATATATATATATATATATATATATATATATATATATATATATATATATATGTATGTATGTTCAGACAATGGTATGTTCGGTATGTTCGCCTAAGTTTGGTCAATAGGCAAAATGGCAGGCCACTTCTAGCATTGGGCAAGTCACTTGGCCAAAGCCCGAAATAATCGAGATTTTACGACTACTTCGGGCAATTTCCGATGCGCCCGACTATCTACGGCTATCAGGTCACGAATTGACCAAGAAAAAGCGACTAAAAGCTATAAGTTTTGCGGAGCTGGATCATGCAGTTACGGGAGTTGATCATACCAGTTCTAACTCATATTATTACCGCTGAGAAAATCCCTTCAGATTAGTCAGAGTAGAAAAAAATCCCTTCAAAATCAGAGAAAAGATCAATTTTTCTTAGGCAATTCGCAAACTAGTCAAAGATTGTCAGGCGCACAGCGAATTGCGCGGTCAAAGTCCGAAGAATCGTAAATTCTCCATTATTTTGGGCTTTGGCCAATGCTAGAAGTGGCCAGCCATTTCGCGTATTGGCCGTAACATTATATATATACACACACACACAGGGGCGGCTCCCGTCCAGAGATTTGGGGGGGGGGGGGGCAACGTTGGCTTATCGTCTGCGGCTTGAAAGTTTTGTTTTTATTCAAAATGGCGTTTTTAACAAAGCAGTGGTTCGAAGGCTACATTTATGCTCTTTCCGAAGAGAAATATGCATACTCCGTTATCCAAAAACGATGTTAGAGTCATGGTTTTGTGATATCTAAAGCGTCGATAGGTAATATCGTCAACAAGAAAGGAAAAAAACGTCAAACTGGAGCCTCAAGTGGGACAAAATTCCAAACAAGTATCCAAGGAAAAAACGGACATCTTCGACTATTTCAAAGGTATGTTGTTTAATGTTAAAAGAAAATCCCCCTAGTCAAAGGACAGTTGCAAAATCATTAAAATGCTCGGTGTCCACTGTAAACAAAATGATAAACGTTGATTTAAATCTTAAGAAAGCGAAAAAACGCAATGTGCATCGTCTTCCAAATCATATCGCTGAACGCAGGACACGCTGCAGAATTCTATATGAGAAACACTTATCCAAAGAAAAATGGAAAACAATTGTCACAATAGATGAATCATGGGTGTATTTAAATGATTGCAACAAAAAAAAGAGCCATTTATTATCATAAAAGGGGAGAAAAAATACATGGTTCAAAGAATAGAAAGAAAGTTTTTCTAAGGGATTCATGATTGTTGCTGGTTTTTCTTATAATGGCAAGTTAAAAATAAAGAGAGTAGAAAAAAATGTCAAGATTAACTCCAAATACTATCAAGAACATATTTTATCGCCAATTTTTCTGAATGAAATACCATCGCTTTACCCACAGTGCCATCAATCTGTGAAACTCCAACAGGACAAAGCTAGCAGTCACACATCAAAATCCACTTTAAATTTCCTAAAAGAAATGGAACAAAAAACTGGTATCAAGGCCATACCCTTCACTGATATCCCTACTAAATCTCCCGATGTATCACCTATGGATTTTTGTGCTTTCGGACTTTTAAAATCTGCATTATCCAAACGTCGTCCCAAAACCCTTACAGGACTCTGGAAAGCTGTTCAGGAGGAATGGGATAGAATACCTCTTCTGACACTTCAAAAGGCATTATTATCCTGGAAATTGCGGTGTCGAAAGATAGTTGAGAATAAGGGATGTCAAATAGAACATTTAAAACACAAGAATTTTATGTAATTTAGTTTTGTGAATACAATATACATCGTCTAAAAAATGTGTGAACAGCCTCTGTATATCACTGAAAACCAAAAATCGGGGACACTGTTTGAATTTTACAGAGTTATTAGATTATAACTGTAAGTTATCCGGTTCGAAAACAGACAGTTTTCTTATTTTATGAATAGTTTTCGACTGAATAAATCAGCATCTGTCAGAGAACAGCATGAGAAAGTGATGCCAGTAAGTTTGTTTTAAAGTTTTCAAATGTATGGAATACACTGATTACACTATCATGAACTCTTTAAAAACTTTTTTTTTTTAATTAAAGAAAAAGTTTGAAAAAACTTCCATAAAATTTTTTTAAAAGAAAAACAAACGAATATTTCTTTTTTTCTCAGAAAACCTCTTATATATATTTAATAGACGATCCAGACCACAGTTTCAGAAACATTGAGCTATAAGATACTATTCTATTGTAGAGACTTTGTTATGGAGCACAACGCTAAAAGAGAGAAATATTTTTTGCATTCATAATCAACAAGACAGGAAAATGAAAGGAGTTCATCACCGCGGTAACTTAGCATTTTACAACAAATAGTAAAATACGCTCTTTAAAATTTCTGTTTTTTTGAAATCCAAGAGAACTTAAACACACACAAACACACAATTTCAAATATTTCGTGCTTATTAACCCATAGCAACAAATTAAAAACAACGTATCACTCTTGTTACAAGAAACGAAGTGGGTAGCGTGTTGTTTATGATAGAATTTATTAATGAGGCTTGTTTGGGCGTGGAGCCAAATTCGGAATTGGAAATGGTGTTACTGGAGCTTTAGGCTAAGGCAAACGGTAAGATTTATATTTTTACCGGAAAGAAAAATTGTGAGAATTTTATGATGAATTATAAATTAGTGTTTTTTAGAAGTATGCATAACTACACAGCACTTACGTTTCAGTTCGTCAGAAACTGTTCACTGCTCAAGTCAAAACTTCAGAAAAAGAAAAAAACACGTTTCCCTTTGCGAAGAGAAAGTTAAAGAACTAACGTAAAACACAACAATACTATGTAATATGCTCAAATATTAGAGTGAAATAAGTAAAACGGATTTTGGTGTTATGTTTCCCTTTGTACGTGGCGATACTTTAAAGTAAGAAAGATTACAAACTGTGTTAACTATCTATCTACAGTTAAGAGGAACTCAAATGTTTTAAACACTTGCTTGACACTGACATGAGTCATTAATGCAGAAAAAAAAACATACTTATCCTTAAAACAAACCTTTTAAACTGATAATCAACAAATAAACCTCGTTTTAGGAAAACAGAATAAAATAGGGAGAGGAGAAAAAATCCTGGGTTAGAGATCAGGTATATTCAAAGAGGATAAATTTAAGTTTCTCAAACACTTCCCCTGAAAGGTAAAGTAACAAATGTTAACTTAGTATTCGCGACTGTAGAAAAGTACTGATATACGCGTACAGATTTTTTTTTCCCGTGTTGTCAATCTCAACTAAGGTATATGGTAATGATAAAGTATAATTTTCTCGGGAAAAGTGTAATGTTAACAGAATGTGCTAGGTGCCAGGTGGAAAAATTTCGATGATACTGCACATTCATTACCGTAGTACTTGATTGTAATTCCCTAATATCTTATACCCCCTTCTAGTACCTATACATTCTTCTATGTGTCACCCGAAAACACACAGAAAAAAACATTTTTCCAGAAAGTTATCATAATCCATAAAACGTTTCTAAAAATGAAGATGCTTACCCTTTTTATATCTTTTATTGTAAAATGCATTTTTTCTGAAAATTTGAAGCTAATTTTTTGTGGAGAACTTTTATCTTTATACAAATATTTTAACAATTTTGAGGAAATGGAAACACGTAAAGCTGAAATGAATGCATAATTTTTTAAAAATTTAATTAAATAAAAAATGCATTCGTTTCTATTTTTTAAAAAGGATCATTTAAAAAAAATAATGATGGTTATATCTTTCTCTATGGACTCCTCCATAGCACGCGCACACACATCTAGAACGCACAGTTCCTCCCTTTCTCAGCATATTGTTAAAAAACAGTCAGTGAAACGTTGATATTTCTGGGTTTTTTTTTGTTTCTTTGATGTTGTTTTCCCATAACTCGTTAATTATCTTTACAGTAAATTAGTATTTGGTTAATTTTTAAAATGATTTTTCTCCACAAAGTGCAATTCCCTAAGATATTCCACGAAATAACGCCGAAAGCCACGTTTTTTTCCGGAATTTCAGTCTTATGCTGATCTAGAAAACTGAAAAGCATGTGGTCAGAAGAATCAATGGCACCCACATGTTCCTAGAAATCGGATTAATTAACGAACTTCGCTGCCATCAGAACTGTTTATTGCTAGCCATAACATTAATAAAAAGACATCTTGCTATTTAACTACACTGCATTCATTCTACATGGATGAAGAGAAAGTACGGATATTAGTGCCTTAAAAATAATCATACTCCTCGCATGACAAAACTTAAAAGATAATTTATGGCGGAAAAAATATTGAATGTTACACAAAATTTTAGTTGAAACAAGCAATTTCTACGCAGTTTTATAATAACCGAAAATAAAGACTGAATCAGAGAGAGCAAGACTGAGTTTAAATACGGGAATGATACTATGATAAGTTTCGGCTGGATTGCGATTCTTCAGTATAGATGAACGTTTTTGGTATAAAATAATTTACTTCATATTGCACTGCATATCTGTGCACAGATGGCAAAATGTTATAAGAAATTTTCGTGACAGCAATTCTAAGATTCAAAATGTCATGAAAAATCAGTAATTTGTTTTACATGAGCAAACGCGGTACCAATGTTTCAGAAAGAGTTGGCTATTACTTACAATAGTTACAGTAAATAGAAAATATCGGCGAACGAGAATCCTGAACGTGAAAAACTCATTTTTTTCCATGAAAAGTTTCTTATAACATTTTGCCCCATCTGAGCACAGATATACAAAAAACAATACTTTAATTCATCCCTGTTGCAAACCAAATAAGCGAAGTGCGAGGATCATAGTCGGAAACGCCATTCGGATGAAACGAGTATCAAGGAAGCTGGTGTGTTTTTCATTTACAGATTAAAATTTAGAGAGAGCTGCTTACGTATATCTAAATGCAATAACATCAACAAACAGGTAAAGAAACGCTCAACAATCATTGCGGTGCCATTGCTCTTAAAAGCATCCCCGACCCAACTTTGGTACAAACAAAATCCAAAACCTGTAGGGGTGGTCGAAAAGGTATGAGAGAATCTATAAGACAGGGGGGAAAAAGGGCAACTTCAAGGTCAGTATTCTTTTTCCAGTTGTTTATGGGACGCTCACCTGGGGGCATACCTAAGAATGCAGAAGCCCGGTGAGTAATGCGTAGACCACCTGAAGCTTGGTGAAAGTAGATTAGTAATAGGCTTTTTACGTGACTAGAAGAACGTGGTCAAGTTCCTTCTACAGCTGTATTACACAAGCAGTATGGATTTGCTTTTTAAGAAAAAAAATTAAATGAAAGTAGTCATAAAAAACCCCTCTTAATGAAAGTAGATACAGTTAAGAATAATGCATTAGATCTTTAATAACAATGAAGCACACTTTTCTCTTTAGTCGCCTACCACATCTTGATCATTACAATCCCTACAGCCAAAATGCACAACACCTTCTCTTACACTCCTTTTTCTGCCCCCTTGAAATTGGAGGAGAAATATTAAAATTGAATAAAAACCGTTCAACTCGGAATGCAGAAGTACGTAGCAATGCTATGCACCAACGGTAATTTAATGATTTCACAGTTAGAGTAGAAAAAGCAGTCGAACACCATTGATGTTTCACAATGAAATTAAATCTTCGGAAAGCAACCCGATGTTGTACTTATATTTACAAAGATTTTTGCATTGTCTCTCCAGGGACAGAACACTCACTAAAAACAAATTTTATAAGTGGGTATTAAAGTTCATACTCAGATTTACAAATAAAGAGTTTTTCGGAATTTTTTTTATAGCCCACAGACACATTATAAAGGAATCTGCGTAAAAGAGCTGTTTTTTGCTCTCTGTCAGCTAATGTCATATTCTTCACCAATACCAATATCAGTTGCAAATGAATTTCTGCAATTATTTCATTGCTAAAAAACTGAACTCAAGCACCAGATACTTATAGTGTCATGTGATATTTTGTGATTTTAAGGGCCCCCAAATTTGAAACCTACAGAGTTTTTAAAAACTTTTAAAGCCTGGATTCAAACCCTGTGAGTCATTCTTATAATCGGATCATTATAAAAATTGGGTTAGTATAGGTGGTTATTATGGTTAGCAATAGAAAAAACTTTTCATTAAGAGTGCTAAATTACCAATTACGAAGAGAAATATTAGTAACAGACGCATTTTAAGTATAATGGGACAGTTTATTACGTTTACGTTTGTCACTCAGTTTACAGTTATCATCGATAGAGAAGACTAAAGGAAAAACATTCGATATCATCAAGATTCTACGAAATAAGTATCGTACAAATCAGTACTCTGGTTGGAATCTAAAAATAAAACGCTATCACAATATAATAATAATAATAATAATAATAAAATAATGCCTGTAAGTTAAAACTTGAAATCACCTTTTTAAAAAAAAATATTTCCTTTTAATTAATTATTTCTAAGATTTTTTTTAGTTATGTTTTCACTTTTCAGGCACGAAATGAAAAATCTTTATATTTACGGAAATTTAAGTTGTATAGTGTCTAAGCGAGAAAACTTTTGTGCTTTATAACAGTGGTCCCCAACCCCCGGGCCGCGGACCGGTATCGGTCCGTGGCTCAAATGGTACCGGGCCGCCAGCTTAGGGCCACAAGCTCAGGGTTCTTATTGATTTAGCGTTCTAGTGAGTTAAAATGTTAAATCACTTTATATTATTCATTTTTTGGTGTCACTGTATTTTATTTTGAAGGCATGTTTAAGTACAATTAAATTAAAATTATTAAATCAAAACAATCTAAAATATAAACAATCAACGCCCCCCCCCCCTCAGCGGGCCGCGGTAAAATTATGAAACGTTGACCGGTCCGCGGATATAAAAAGGTTGGGGAGCACTGCTTTATAAGACAGAAAAATTCTCTTTGCGAATTCCCTTCATGGCGCTGGCTGCATGCATATGTCTGCTACGTTACGCGGGCCGCAACGTAGTACACTAACATCGGAATATAATAATGTAAAAAATAAAACTCAAAACTTAAATGTATTTCAAACGTTTATTGAAAAAAGAATGTCATTCTTTATGTTGAGACAAACATTTGGCTATTTTAGACAAATGAGGTTATTTCTTGCTATATGCTACTCTCAATACGTCATTAAGGTAAGAATAAGTAAGCCGATTTCTATGTACGTTCTTCGCATATTTCATTTTAGAATAGGATGATTCATAATGATACATTGATGCGGACAACGTGGGCAGCAGAATGCGCATTTTACATTTTTCAGGCACTAATTTCCAAAATTATGTTTAAAAGCACATGCCCGATAACGAATGTGGGTGTTTCATAACCTTCCACAGCTTTCATGTGGCTGCACATAAAAGATTGGTGGGCCGCAGTTTGAGTATCCCTGGACTAGAGCTTTGGGCCTTGGGTACTAGAATCTGCGGTTTCAAATCCAATGAGAGGGATCGCTGTTTGCAGCCTTTCGGAATCAGTTCTAAACTGCAGGTCCCAGTCTATACAGCTCTCGAGTAACAAAAGAAAACTAAAAACTAAACTGAACTCATGGCGCAACAGTCCGCTGTGGACCAAGGCCGACGGTGCCCATCACCGCTTTCTTGACCGTGGGCTTGGGGTGCCATACAGCATATGTCTCAGTCAGGTGGTCAACCTGACGTGGGACCCCAAGAGTTTAGTTCCCAAGCATGCTTGGTCCTCATTTTATCGACCCACTCAAGGAACGGAAGGCTGAGTCAACCTTGCCCAGTCGCAGGGTCAAACCCTGGTCCTGTGTCGTGGCAGCTTGACTGCAAAAGAAAACAGAAGCACTAAAAAACGCCTTACGAACCTGCTAAGGCCCAACCAATTCTGCTTCAAATAGTATCTAGTATCACGCAGTGCCACCCAACTTCGCTCCACATATGCAATCAATAATTTATCCCCATTCTTTCCTATGATTTGCCCAGTGAGGAAGTAAGATTGTTGAGGGGAATATAATTTTTACAGAGTAAATGTAGAGCGTCATGCGTAAGTTCACCTTACCAGGGTAAGCTACCGAAAAAGGTGTTTCTACGAATTAAAAGAAATACGGTGTGACTTCCACAGTATAATAGATACAAATCAGTACAGTGAAAGGCTACTGACTATTCTCGCCCATTCAACACTATAGTTTTTATCCCCAAAGAAGGAAATAAAAAATGCCCTTTTAAGGGATGATGGTTTCCATTTGAACCTTCTGTAAAGTGTCTCGTAAACAAACAGGTCTAGAGTTAAAACTTTTTTTTTTAATTTTATTATTTAGTGATTTACACTAACGACATAATAGCAAGATGTGCAAAAACGCTATGCGAAAAATAGGTAAATTATAAAAAGATCTCGTATCCGAATAAAGAAAAGAAAGGGAACACGAGTGTCGCTATTTATAAAACGCAAAACCGTCAACTGCAGCCTGAGCAAAAATAAACTCCCATCCCGTAACTGGAGAAAGAAATATTTGTAAAGAGGGAGGGTGGGGGCATTCTCACTACCATTTTTTTCCCATTTACTTTTTCCTCTCATAGATACTAAACAGTAGAAAGGACATTTGGTGGAAGATTAAATTGCGACAGAAAGAGATATCAATGAAAAATAAAAAGTACGCCTTGCATACAACCCAAAGTTGTAATAAAATAAACATTGCTGTACACCAGTTTATTTTACAATTTGCGGTTATTTATCATGTTATAACAGTAGAAATTGTGAACTGTTTTATATGTGACGGCGAAAAGGTGGGAAAATTTATGACGCATGCATTCACAGCAAATTTACATATCCCAGTGACAAACATTAATTTCACAGGTGCAGACAAAACTGTAAAAATTGAAGTAATAGAGCTACATTCTCATTCTTTGACAAACTTTCCTTAAAATGGACCAACAACAAGTTAACTAGAATTCTATATTCTTAACATCATACTCATAGAAGATAGACTTTTAAAAGCTTATTAAGAAGTTTCACCAACTTAAAAGTCACCAGATTTTAAGACTTCACCACATTTTAAATTCAGTTATAATTTAACTGAAAATCCAACTACAAATCTAAACTAAATATATCTTAGTAAAAGAATTTTTAAATCAGTAAAATTAATGTTAAAATTTCACAAGAATACGTAATTGCTTCCTTAAAATCTACTTATCGTAATTTCTAATTCAGTCGAAACACATTATTATTTGCGGGTTAGTCAACGAAAAGCAAATGACAATTAAGACTTTTGCAGTCTGGTGCTGTGCATAAAGTAATGAAGTTTATAATTACAATACTGTACTGTTTATAAATGTGCTTTAATAAGACTAATAATTTTGCAGCTACCTAAATACTAAACATATGTAGCATCACAGAGCATGTAACGCGGTGCTTCTCTCTCATTCTGGCAGAGATTGCAGTAAGCTAATATTGTTGGTATTGCAATTTTGAACTTATAAAATATAGTGTGATGCAGTACAGCTAATTTTTTAACACCTTTGTTAGTGTTTAATATGGTCAACAGCACCAAGAGTTTAGGGCTTTAAGGTGTGTGTGCGTGGGGGGGGGGGGAGGGGAAGAAATATTAGCGATTTTTCAACCCTTGCGGATGACTTGCATTTGCGATCTCATCTTCGGAAGGTAATTTCAGAGTCATTCACATTGACCATCGCGCGAAAGATTACTCATTATAAAAGATTCTAGTTTACGTTTCCCGAATGAAATGACTAAGTTTCAATGCAATAAGTAGTGGTGCAATCAAGTAGTCCAGTCAATGAATGCTCAAAAGAGGGGTCTAGGTGGAAAGTCATAGGGCGGAAGAACTGACTTCAGAACTTTGTTTGGACTAGTTAGGAAATAAACATACTAAAAGTCCCCGGTCCTAGGAGGGGGGGGGGGGGAGCCCTAAGAAGATCCCGTTTTTTGGTTTTTCCCTTATAACTCGAAAACGATTAATCCTACAAAAAAAAATCTTGGACAAAAAAATAAAGCTGACAAAATTTCCTACAAAAAAACATACATAAAGTTTATTCTTATCTTCAATAGTTTCTGAGAAATGAGCCGGAGAAAATCGCTAATTTATGAAAAAATGAATTTTGCTCCCCTTTTTCCGATAAACTTTGCCCCTGGAATTCTTTACCGTCGATTTGAGAGACAAACCTCGGGAATGAACTTGTACAGCATTAAATCTCCTTCAAAACGAATATATTATTTAATGTTTTACCTTCATCTGTTCAAAAATTAGAGCAATTTTTCGATTTCTCACAAATTTCGAAAAATAAGCCTCAGAGCTGTAGTTTGCACTTTTTCCCATCTAAATGGTTATGCCATCCACAAAAATTCTTTGTATGTGGACATGAAACCTCTCGTAATTATGTTTTGTACTTCTATTCTTAAGGTGATTGGAAGGAGGGGGAGGGGGATTAATGCAAATAGTACCTAACATGAACACGTGCTCTTCATAATACACGCATATTACGTTCTTTTATTAAAACATACCTACTGAATTATGCTCTTTGCATATATATGAGCAACATTTTCGACATGTTTAGTTCGTTTTCCTGTTTTGTTTTGTTGTGCAATAAATACATCGTTCTTCTTTGGGGGATAATAGAGCTATTGTGGGGGTTAACAAGCGCAGGGTATGCCGCCAGGTGCAAATACCTGCTGAGTCAGCAGTCGCGCCTTGGTCGAAACAACCGATTTCATCTTTCAAAAACAATAACTTCCAAGAAAATCGGGAGAGGTTCTTAGTATCTCACACGTGGGTAGGAATAATACATAAGGTCAATTACCAGGAATTTTATCTCCTTCAGTTCAGGAATCTACCCTCATTCAGTTTCCAAAGACGTGTCGAGTCAGTTGTTTAAAATATTTAAATTTTATTTGTTGTCGTGCATCGTCATTAGTCATGACTGAGAAGTGTTTGATTTGGGATGGATACATGGATGAATCGAATGGTGATGTGTCCATATTGGCTGAAAAGGGTATATCTTCGCTGATACAAGGCAGCAGAGAAAGAAATGATAGTAAGAGTTCTCAGCTACTTGGTGTGAATTCCCTCAAAGTTCACACCTCATGCAGGAAGAGGTACACTAGAGCCAGCACCATCACGGCTGATAAGAAGAAAGCTTCATCAATTTCATCAGAACCTAAGAAAAGGTAAGTTTGAGGTCAACAAAACCAACATTTGACTTTAAGACTCAATGCTTGTTCGGTAAGGTATCTGTAAAAAATGAAGGGAAAAAGTGCTTAAAGAAGCGGAAGGTAGAATACAATGTTCGAGACATAGATACCTTCAAAATCCTATTCAGATCTGAAGATCTGAGACCTATTCAGATGATATCCTGAATATGATATTTTGCCGGTGCACTATTAGCGATTTTCTCCGGCTCACTTCTCAGAAACTATTGAAGATAAGAATAAACTTTATGTATGTTTTTTTTTTTGTAGAAACTTTTGCCAGCTTTATTTTTTGTATAAGACTTTTTTTTGTAGGATCAATCGCTTTCGAGTTATAAGGGAAAAACCAAAAAAACGGGACCTTCTTAGGCCCCCCTCCCCCCCTAGGACCGGGGACTTTTAGTATGTTTATCTCCTAACTAGTCCAAACAAAGTTCTGAAGTCAGTTCTTCCGCCTAGAATCATTCGTTGACTGGACTAAAGGGCGAGGTTTTAGTTTAACGTTCGTACCAATAAGAGAGGGAAAAAAATGTATATATTAGAGCCAATTCTTTATTTTCCATCGTAGATTGGGTTTATATTTGCCATTACTGCGCTGGAGGAAGAATTTTATTTACTTATTTTATTTTCTTGAATTTTATTTATTTATTCATTCAGCGTTTCCTCCACCAATTAGATTTAAAAGCTTTGATTAAAACCCAGCGTTTATCAAATTACATCAAATCCGAGATATTTTTTCACACCTAAATCTTACGAATACTTCTTTTCGAAAAGATTGATATAACAAATTATAACGCAAACCCAACGTCACAGGATTTGTTTATATTTTATTATACTATTTAAAGACACGAACACGCACACTGAAGGAAAATTAATATTATCTGTTGAAAGTTAAAATCAAACCTTTTCTAGTGCCTTTTTGGTTTGTTTGCTAGTGGGCGTAATCATAGAAAAAAGTGTGGTAAAGGAGAAGAAATCTAAAAAAGTTGATAAAAATTAACGTAATTTCAGAGTTTTCTCTTTTAAAAATCTCTTCACCCCAGAAATGGATTTTGATTGCGCTGGAGTTAAGAGTTTCATCCTAAACCGGTTACATTCTCAAGTCGACTGACCATGTCATAATTTTTCGGTTAAAGAAATACACATAAACTAAACTAACCGTCAGGGCCCGATTTTGAAAATTCTTGACTTAAGGCACAACTCGGGATGGGGGCCCCCTTAACACTGATGTGAGCGTAAAATTTCCAAAATTGACACACACAAAAAATAATCATGACTCATTGTGAAAGTACTATTTTACCAAGAATTGGCTATTTGAAGTGTAGAAACCTAAGAACATTATCAAATAACAAAATGCAATACAGCATACTAACTTCATCATTAAAACACCAATACAATGCAACCAGAAAACCTTATTAATCCCTTATATACACTATAACATACATATGATGAACCAATCAATCAATCAAATTTGAAAGGATATTTAAAAAAATTGCTATTAAAAAAGGTAAAAAAAAAAACGAATTGGGACTTTTTCTTTTTTTTTTTTTCCCTTTTAAAATAAATTTTTTTGGGGGGCCCCCAACATTCATGGACCCCTAGGCCCGGACAAATTATACCACTAAATCTCCATGCTATCGGTATTAAAATCTATTATAAAACATAATTTTAAAATTCACCATCTCAAAAGTAAGTAGATAATTTTTTTCTTGCTGAATAAACCCTTGAGGAGAGAACTACTATTCTCATGGGGATAAATAATTCTCCCAAAACAAAAATAAATAAGTAAAGCAGAAAGATTTAGCATCATTGAAAAACATGGACACCGACACAACGTGTTTGCAGTATTATAAAATTATACTAACACGCATTTACTATACGCATTTTGATATCCGGGAAATATTTTACAACAAAATTAATTCCCGTCAAATGAATTTCCATGACTGAGTGCAATACTTATGTAAAACGAAACTCAATTCTTGTTCAAAGAATAAAAGAGAAAATAATCTGAGGAGTCCATAGAGAATGTTAACGAATACAGACACAAAACGAGTGACCCATCTCCTTATCTTCAAAAACTTGTCTCGTTTACTACTTGTGCATTACTAACTTTGGGTGCAACACCGGGTAAAGAGCAAGTTGAAAAGCACAAAGGGAAGATATCTGAAGTCGCCAACAAGCCTCGTCTATACAAGAGAGCCACAGTGAAAATGTATTACTTCAGTCAAAGGTGCAGTCCATTCATTTCCCAGAAAACGGGAAAGAGTTGGGGCACGGCGGCGGATCCGTTAGGAACGGCAATACCAGGCGCCAAAGGAGGTACAAAGCTGGAGAAATGCTGTGAAGATATTGCGAAACGAGAATTTCCGAAAATATCTATGACAACTTGAAGCGGAAACTAAAACAAGAATCTGCAGACACTTTTGTATTTCATGTCCATTTATTTATTAGGGTTCACGATCGCACATAAGCTGCTAAAAAATATATGAAATATCAACCTTAATTTGGAAGTGCTGATTTAGTCACTATGTATAGAACAGCATATTTTTAGAATAGAAGTAGCATATTTTCCCCTTTTTAAATGAAAATTGCCTGAAAAAACTACTATTGTTTCCCTACTGCTACTATTGTTTCCAAAACAATTTTAGAAAAAAAAAAGAGGCACAAAATAAAGTTAATATAAGATCACTGCTGCTAGGATAAGCCACGTTAACGCTTATAAACAATGCAATGCAAGGTAAATTAAAATTTTTAAACAAGCCAGTTTTAACACTGTTGAACAGTATAAAGTAAGGTTGGTCTGAAACGGGTGGACACCATCCAACCTGCCTCCTTCTAGATACTCACAAAGTTACTGACACAATCTGTTAAATAATTACCGATATATTTTGTTCAACAACATGTTCTTTCTACAATGTTCTGATATGAATTACATTTTTTTTTGTTACCATTATGTTTAAGAAAAATAAAAAACCTATTTTACAACAGATGTTTCCCACTAATGATCGATCAATCAATCCATTACAATCAACATGCAGATTTTTTTGGATTTGAGAGGTCATTTTAATTAGAAGCAGATCAAGATGTTCTTTACACAACAATGCAATGGCATTAACTTAAACACTGTATTTCTTAATGAAAATTTTTTTTAGACATTCATAAGGGTATTTAATAAATGTGTAAATTAAATAAGTACAAAAGTATGAAATATATTTAGAAAAGAACTTGACAAAACACTTTCCTTCTCATTTTAATGAATATTTGAATACATTTCATGAACAACCACTTAGTCTATCTTATTAGGTCAAATAAAACCTTTTAAATAAATTGTAAGACAAAAATTTAATTTTAAAATGCATACAAATAAATGATATCAGTTACATCTAATAATTACATTACTCTCCAGAACAAGAAGTACTAATTCAAGATTCCATGGATCATAAAGAATATACATGCTATCAACTAAATAATGTATACCCCCTCCAGTGGCGTAGCAAGGGGTGGGCAAGGGGGGTCTATCATGCCCAGGGCACCAAATGGTCCTTTACACTAATTCTATATATTATATTACTATATGTTTTTCGGAAAGGGGGAGGGGTTCCAAAAGGTATAGTATCCCAGGTGCCAGTTATGCTCGCTATGTCACTGACCCCCTCCTGCAATATACATACATATTACACAAACACACATATTTAAAAAAAAAAAAAAAAAAAAAAAAACCCTATTATTTATTTAAAATTCAATTTTTATAACCTATAATATACTAAATGGAATTAGATTGCCTATTATATAAATGCACTAACATTATTTAAGTGACTATGTTGTTTGCCACTGTGTGGCACTTGTCACTGAAGACATTCACACTTCATCTGCAAGAACCACTGGTTGCTTTCAATGGGGCTAATGTATCAGTAAGCCAACACCCACTGATGCCACCTCTGTTTTGACTGAGCATCCCCAAGGGATGACATCTAGAGGGCTAGTACCTTCTTCTACCAACTGACCACATAGGACTTTCTGTTCTATGGATTTAACGTGACCATATCTGGCCTAGACACAAAGGTATTTAATGGCATTCATCAGTATTCCAACTGAGTATCCCTAGTCTGAAGCTGAATTTTGTATGACTAGGCTACCTTAGGCCATTTTTAAATAAATATATATATATATATATATATATATATATATATATATATATATATATATATAGTCAATTCCGGTTAATTGGATTACTGGTTAATCGGACCAGATGCTTATTTGGACTGAATCCCATCTTGTAACATAAGGCATGTTCATTTAATCGGACCAGCCGGTTATTAGGACCAAAATGATCGCATCCCAATGTGGTCCGATTGACCAGAATGGACTGTATATATAAAATGGTATTTTAGCTTGTTTCCTTAAATTTTTTTGTTGCACATTTTACTTGTTAAAAAAAGTTTAAAAAAAAAATATATAAAGTGGTTTCTTTCTGATGATGTGGGTTAAAATCTACTTATATTATTTGCAGAACTGCATCATTATAGTGGGGTAAGTGAGAATGCAAAATCATATAGTTTCACTTTGAATCTAAATAAGTTTTTAACAAGTTGCTGCATGTGTATGAAAATTTGCATATATACTTTTGGTTATGTTCTACATTTATAGTTTTATTTAAAAAAAAAATATATTCAACTTTTTTTGCCATAAATATTTAAATTTTTTGTGTTCTCACTTAACCCTGCACTTGAGACAAGTGAGGACGCGGGCCCCAATAAATCATAGTTGCTTATAGCAAAATAAGTAGGGCAAGGGAAAGAATAGATATTTCATGCCGAACAAAATGCTTTTTTTTAAAAATATGCTTTTGTTGTGGAGGTATTTGTTCAAGTTAGCAGTGTCAATAATGTCCAAATATTAACAAAATAAGTATGTATGCATTATTTGTTTAAGAGTAACAAATGTATGTTAAAGGTTCAATTAAAGCTTTTATCCCCCTTTGCCTAGGCCCTACTGAATATTGTAGGACCAAAAAGACACAGAAAAATTTGTCCACTGTGCTTTCCAGGCCTCGGCTCTTCTAGGAACACTAATAAGTCATCATGTGGTATAAAAGGCAACGCAGAAACTGTGACAACAGAATTAGAAATTCAATATATTCACACAGTTTGTAATGTCTATCCCACTCACTGACAGTTAGTCTAAAAAAGTTAGTTTCTTACAATTCACTTTTTCAAACCTTAAAAAAACAAAACAAAACAAAACAAAACAAAAACTGGTTTCAGTTGCATAATTTACTATTTTTGAATGTTAAGGAATTAAAACAATCATCAGCAGTTAGAGAAATACGGCAAAAGGAGGTTGGCTATGAAGTTTCTCCAGCTAGAAAACATGTTGACGAGAAAAAACTATTTATATGGCTGTGAAAACACAAAGGTAGGTTTTTTTTCAGTATATGGGGACAGTTCTCCCTCACTCTGACACAAAATTTTTATGGGGCAAGTGAAAACCATGCAGTACTGAAGCAATATTGCAAAAAAATGGTTTTTATATATTCCATCTGTATTCTTCGTTTTTTAGTGAATAAGTGAGTATTTTCAAAATAACTCTATGTGTTGTGGATAATTAGTTATGATTTTTTTTTGGCTAGTACTTGAACTTGGGTACCTTAGTTAAAAAGCAAGGGTTTGGTAGATATAAAATTTTTCTGTAAATAAAAACTATACATAACAGTAGAGCAAGAATTTTCCTACAAAGTACACTTGAAATTTTTTAGGGTTTTAAGCCAGCATTCTCACTTACCCTACTTCACCATATATATATATATTTACAGTGAAACTTTTCTAAGACAGCCAGTCATGGTTCTATAAAAAGTGACCGTTTTGCAGAGTGGCCGGCTACGGAAGTTTCACTATATATATATATATATATATATATATATATATATATATACGTGTTGTGTATAGATACATACATATATTTATGGACCACATGTTTTTAACTAGGATCTTTACACCAGAAATCCTAATTAAAGTGCAATGATAACAAGCAATCTATTGCAATTTTTTTTTCTTCTAAACTATGGCATATTTTCATAAGCTCCTAATAATATTTCAATACCAAGTCTATTATAAAAAAAGAGTAATATTGGTCTATTTAAGTTTACTATATTTCATTTTTTGGTATATTTGGGTAATTAAGATGTTTCTTTGGTTCAATATGCTACATATAAAATTCTAAATCTGAAGCATTCATCTTCATGCCATGCTATACAGTTGATTTCATTGGTTATTTATCTTTATCCATAACAAGAGAAAGAGTCTACTCATAATAATGAATTTAGTAAAAAATAGCAGAATATTCCACAGCATTTTCTGGTAACTGTTTAAATATTTCTTAATGATAAAAAAAAATTCATGCAGACTGTTATCAAAAAATATTTAAGAGTTATCTGAACACAGCTCCATAAACTTCTCCTCTAGTTTTTTTAAAAAAAATACTTATATAGTTCAATGTAAACTTCCAGCTAATAATAATAATTGTTCATTGGTAAAATAACAACTTCAGTATAAAAAGCATCAATGTTCATATAAAATTAAACAGCTGAATTGCTTATTGATACAGAAGGTGTTATAATTGAAAACTACATAAAAACTGCAAAGAATTTTATCCCTTTACTTAAAATATGCAATAAATGTGAACTCAAAATGTGACATTTAAAAAATTAAAATTTTAATGCACTCTTTGTGTACAATAACCTATTAACCAATCAATATGCTTATAGACACTGAATTTGACATTTTAGCAGCACTCTAACACTGATTATAATGATTTTGTAAAATATATATTAGACCTTTCCTTGTAATCAAAGAAAGATTGTATTTATGTACCTGATCAGGTTAGAATAGCTTTTTAAACCTACAGAATTTCAACATACAGCAAAAAATTTTTTTAAATAAGTTTAAGATACATAAAATAACTCCTCCCCCAAATTTTGCTTTGATTATCTTAATTCAATATATTTTGTGCCCCCATAATAAAAAGATCGGTAATCACTGAAATGACATGTGCCTCTGTTTAAAAAAAAAAACTTTCGTTTAAAGAAATGCTAACAATTCTGTAGAATGCATTTAAAGAAAATTATACTTTGAAACGAACAGCATTTGGTAAAAAGAGTTTCTACATTACATACTATAGATATATTGAAACATTTTCATTGTTTATGTTTATAGTGTCTTCACTAGTTTTGTTTATCTACTCCATAACTTATTCCTGTATCTATCAGATATACTTTTAGGGATCAAGGTAGCCTAGTGGTAGCATGTCGGCTTTCGGTGCTCGGATTGAATGCCAACAAGTGCCATTCAGTACCTCCGTGTCTAGGCCAGATATGGGCATGATAAATCTGTAGACCAGAAAGTCCCCCTATGAGGTCAGAGAAGGTACGATATTCCCCCCACAAACAGTCCCTGCGAGTGCTCAGTCAAAATTGAGGTGGCACCTGGCTAAATCAGACTCTGACCCTTGTAGTGCTATTCTAAAATGGAGCCATACCTCTTAGCCCGCTAGCCTATATGGACCTGGTCTCGAGTAAATTCCAGCCATGGGGCATTAGAAGTAACAGATATACATTTGGATAAAAAATTGACGAAGAAAGAATACCATACTCAATAGGGCTAAAATAATCTGATCGATCTGAAGCTAATATAGATTCACAATGTTAAATAATTATTATTATGTATGTAAATTTGTCATAAAAATGCATTACATTTTCTGATTGATAAAAGTGTTAACACTAAGTGAAAAGTTCTCCTTCAAAACCATGCTATACATATAATAATGATAGCCATGTAAATATTTTTGTCTACTGTTTGCAACATCTGCATAATGCAAAGCTTCCTCCAAATTTACAGGAAATATTAATTTTTGATAACTATTTTAGAACCTTTCTCAAAATTTCTTTTAGATTTACTGACATTTAATTTGAACACTTTCTGCTGAAAACCACACCATCTTAACTATTACTAAAATATACAATACAAACTAAGTCTGCATAAATATTTCTTTTGATCGGAAAATATTCAAACACTGCAAAATTATTAAGATTGTTCAAACAGTTTTTATATTTAAGGAATAGATTTTATAATATGCTTTCAATTTAAAAATTACTAAATTAAGTTTAAAAGTTTCATAAAAAGTATACTAAAGCAGATTGTTTACAAATAATCATTCATTATTATGTGTTGACGAAACCTTTAATTCCTTTTTACTTTAATGTACTACTCACTGTTCATGATATTAAAACAAGATTGAAATTTTAAACTTAAAATATGATTTGATCCAGAAAACTCTTTTCAAAGCATACCAAATTGCCGAGGAAAAGCTGCGATAGTTCTAACAAGTGATGACAATGTTTTTTGTTCTATTCTAAGCGCAGAAGAATTTAAAAACACCACTACAAAATTCTAAATGATTAAGAAAGCATTTCAACAATCAAAACAAAATTTCCTGCAGAATTCAATTTCCCATAAGTAATCACCTTTCGCTACAACAAATTCTTTTATAATTCTGATGATGACATGACATTAATACTCCAAATAACTAAATACCGAATCCCTACAAATGATCAAATTATACTTTTATTTCCTCCCACAACTACTCACTGTTTAAATTTGTAGCCTTAACAAGTGAACTTGCTTTATATGTAACTTGAGAGGAACCAAGTAATTTCAGCACATATTTTCAATATGGAACCCAAATATTCAAAATAAGTATGTCCTTTTAAACCTAGTACTTATACATCCCAGAAACAATAACAATTAGAAAAAACATAATATAAGAGCTTTTCCATTCGCTCTAACACTCTTCCTTAAAAATAAGTCTTTATGAATTCAATCACAGATTCTAGGACCCTCCTCAAAGTGAAATTACAATTCAAAACATTTATTACTTACTTGAGGAAATAAACCTGCCCTGTAGCAGTTTTCGCTTTCTCCCATCCAGGAGGAAGAGGTATAGTATCAGTTATATCATAACTCTGCTGCCTAAGATGCTGATGTTGGTTCGCATTATATGTTTGTTGAAGAGATGCAGGAGAAGAGTGAGCTCTTGGATGGTTGATTGGCAATCCACTTATATGTGGAGGAGGAGGCGGAGGAGAACTGACATTATTATTAGAATTCTGGCTCTGGTTACTACTGTTGTTTGTGGCACTATTGTTGTTACTACTGGAAGTGACCGGCTGAGGAGGAGGACTTGAATACGTATTATCGGTGCTCGATTCTCTACTGTGAGATGCCGACTTGGAACCTCTCTCAGGTTGTTGAAAGAAAGATGGGGGTAAATTCCTTAGTCGCATGGGAACACTTTGATGAACATGACTACTTTTCGGTTGCATGACAGCTTTGAAGAGATCATCCAAGTTGGTCTCACTGTCACTTCGTATCCTGAGAATTTGATTAGGTCCTTGTTTTTGTTCAATAACATCCCGTTGAAGGGACATGATGAGTTATATTATATGATACACTTTTATAATAAGTGAATGAGGAATTCAAAATGTAACGATAACCAGAAAAATTAACAGAAACAAACAAAAAAAAAACAACCGTACACCCAAAACACTACATGAGCTTCTCCTACAGCCGAATATGCTCTTATGTTTTAAGATGAATAAAACCGGAATGAGTGATTAATGAAAACATGAATGCTTCAGAGAGTTTTAATTTAAAAAAAAGTATGGGGTTTCATTTAGATACTGCATTGTTCATATTTTCTCTGAACCATGAAAAAAAGATAGCATTTTGTATACTATGTTCCAGTTATTCTTAAAAATCAGTTGATTAACATCTTCAGCTGCACGTAAAGTAAAGCTAAGGGACGAAGGTGATAGATGTTGTCTATAGGTATTGCAATGATTATCATAATAAAATATAACTTTTAGCTCTAAAAGGGCATTAACGAGAAAATTTCATTGAATTCGATGTAAAAAATGCACACCTCGGAATCAGAGCTTTTACGATCCTGTACTTTTTTTTTTTTTAACTATCACCCGTTTTGCTCAATTCTCCATGATATCAACAACCACTGCTTTCACTGTTTTGGTATTGGCAATACCAAGCAAAATCAACATCAACAAATATAATAATAAAAGTGAATTAGTCGAGTAAGTTAAAAATTTCTACTAATTGAGCCTAGAAACCTTGTTGAAAGCAAGATAACGTTTAATAAGGTTAGCAAATAATCTGTTATTGCGTGGTTTACTGGAAAGCTTTAGTGCTTGTTTATTGTACTTTGTCTGTATACCATTCTAGACAAATGTCATCAAGTGGAAATTATTATTTTGTAATTGTGGGTTACTATGATAACCCAGTATTTGAGATGGAATTTTCTCCATCGTCGAGATCAGATATAAAGGTATGTATTACTGAATGAGTGTTCTTAAGACTTTTTTTTTTTTTACCGCCCCTTTTTAACATGGTCTGTTATTTAATCTAGACCTAATGTTGAATAATTTTACTGCACTTACCACTATAATTAAATATTGACTCAATTTCTAGTTGTTTAAAAATTTGATTTCTCAAAATATATCTATATGTATATATAATACTTAAGACCGGACACATATGAGCAGTAATGTCACATATTTTTATAATCATGTGTAACAATTATAAAAAGAACAACAGCAATTGTGAGCATCTTTTGGGTTTTATTTCAAGCTTATGTCTTAAATTCTCCCTCAAAGAGTTAGATATCTTGAATACATGATAATACTTTAAGTTGAAAGAGGTGTCACTGCATGCTACACTTTTCTTAAAAATCTTTATTGATGTAGCCATTTAGATTTTCGCCATTGCGTTGTTCGTAGTCTGTCCTCATAATCAAACTCATGGAATGTGTCATTATAGAAAGAATTATTTTGCACACATAAATTACAATCCAAATCTTGAGTGAGAATAACGGAATAGATTTTCTGAAACTGTATGTTTAGTTTCAGTGTAAGAATATTTTAATGTAACCTAGTACAAAAAATATAAGTTTATAAAATGTTTTTTAATTCTATATAATTTATATTTTCTATATATTTTTAATTCTGTATGAATTATCTTTTTGAAATGTGAGTTAATTTGTTCATAGAATAAACCTGTTCTTAATTGCAAAGTATCCTTTTATTAAATGATATTTCTCTCATTTAATGCAGAAAGAAGACCATCGGCATTTGAGTCAGTTTATTGCTCATGCTGCATTAGATTTAATTGATGAGCATATGTTAATGACTAGTAATATGTATTTAAAGGTTGTAGATAAGTTTAATGAATGGTATGTATCGGCTTTTGTCACTGCAAGCAGTATCCTTTTTGTCTATTTGCATTTATAATGTAGATATTGATAAAGTAGTTCTTGAAATTTATGCATAAATATAATATGATTGATAATTTATGTATCATATTTTTAATTTTCCTCCTAAATAGAAATGTATTGCATGATCAAATTTCTCCATTAATTCTTGATAGCATTATTCCTGTGTATTTTCTTTCTAAATTAATTATTCATCCATACTGTTAATATATTTATAATATATTAAATAATCACATGTGAATAGATTCAGTTATATTTCATGTTTTTTGTTTAATGATACTTGATTCCCTATCGAGTTTGGTAATTCTTTTAAGAAGTCAACTTATTTAGTTACTTGTAAATATCCTCTACTTAATAGGTAACTTTCTTCTAAGTAATTCTAAATATATACAAAATACTTAGTATATCATTACCAACTTTTGCTTTTCAACTTTCTGTTAAAAAGCTTCAACCTAAGTTAGTAATGTAGATTGATTTTATATTAATAAAGCTATCTCTATTCTTTAAAAGAGTGTGCATCTATCCACTCTGGAATAAAAGAAGGGCAAGATGCATGTATTTGAATGGCAGTACAGCTAAACAAAAGGGCAATGTGTAAGGAAAAGTCCTTATTTAAATTGTGTTGTGATAATTGCCCATATAATTTAGCTCTGATTTGAAGTTTTAATTATTTGTTTTTTGATACATATTAAATAAGGTGAACTACTTTTAAATAATTAAAACTGAGTTTTTAAATCTTTTGTTGGAATTCTTTTCCCTTACAATCAAATAAAACTCATTTGACAAACTTTATTTTATCATTAAAGTTGTTTAAATGTTCTATGGAAATGGTGTTTTCATGTCAGTATAATGCTTAAAATTTTAAACCCTATTAGTTTGAATTTTTTAAACATCTCTCTTAAAAAAATTATTTGAAACTCTTAAGTTTGATATCTAATATTGCTATAATTCTTATGCTTTGAGAAGTTGCTTCATTTTTTAGCTCTAGCCTTTCTGGTTGAATCTATTATTCTTTCTTCAAGCTTTGTTTAAGAATTTGTAATACTTTTTTCATGACTATTGAGTAGAGTTTGGTGGCTTGTAAAATTCAAACTATAATTTTTACATTGTTTTAATTAAAACAGCAATAGATAAAGATTTTGTAATCATTCTAAGTTTAATGTTAATATGAGTGCTAATATGCATGTTTTATTTTAGATCTGGTCAAATTAAAACTGACCAGAATTTATATTTAAAACTTATATTTTTCAAGAAAGTATATCGTAAATTTATGTCAAAAAAAGGTGGAATCCTAAAGTTTAGAGTATAAAATTAGTACTGTACATCTTAATTATGCTATTAACCATAGAAAGTTAGAAGATATTTATGAGTAAAAGTATCTTTTTTCAAGTTAAGAGATTTTAGATTAACTTTCATCCAAAAGTACTTCAGTTTTTTCTTCTAATAAATCTGAGGATTAAATATAAAATACAGTGAAACTTCTAGCTGGTCACCTCTCTAAATGGCCATATTTTCTTCAGAACTGATTAAATACTCCAAAGAAGTCAATGTTATGGAAGAAATCCCTTTTCTTCAACCACCCCTCAAAACAGCCCCTTTTTTTTGGTACCATTTCTTGCTACCATAGATAAGTTTCACTGTATTAGCAAAACTGATTTTTGTTTTATTTTTTTAGGAAATATGCTAAAATTTTTTAAGGATTATACTCAAAATTGGTCTTTATGTGAAACTTATCAGAAAAATAGCAAGTTAATTCATGATAAGCTGATTTTTTGTTTCCTCTAAATTAGTTAAATATAATAAAAGAAAATTTTGAATGGATTTTTTTATATTTGATCTTAATTTTTTATCAGAGATGAGATTTGTCATGCTTCATGACCAAAAAAATGAAGATGGCATCAAGAATTTTTTCCATGAAGTTTATGAAATTTATATCAAGGTAAATATTATAGCTTCTGATCAGAACTTTTAGATATATTCTGCTTAAATCTAGATATAATTACAAGTTTGCATATAAATTCTTTTCTCTCTCTCTCTCTCTATATATATATATATATATATATATATATATATATAACATTTCTTGTTTGCATTCCATATTAATTTGTATATATTATGGTTGAAATTCCTTTATCAGACTTTAATTTGGACATATATATCTGTCTGCCCGAGCTAAAAAGCACCAAGTCCATTTTTGACATACATACTGTTTGACATTATTTTTACATATTTCTTGTACTTTTTTCAGTGGTGCAAAGCACTAACTAGTACACTTATACATAAGTGATTTATGCAGTTGGAAATGGCATCATGTCCCATTAATTTATCGAGGCAAAGAGCACTTAGTGGATTTCATTTAGCACTCCTGTCAAATTCAATTGGGACTTAGTGCCTTTTACCTCTGGTGCACAGATATATAAAAACAATACAAGACCTCTTGGGGATCATAGGGTGCTAACTCTAGTTGTCATTATGGTTAATGTTTGTTGATGAAAATATAAAATAATTATTTTCTCGAAATAATCAGCTTAGTTTAGAAAATTATTTTATTATAATTCCTTATTTTTATAATTGGTACTATTAATAAACCATAAAAACCTCCATTACCATCAAATCTACGTGAAATTACCCTAATCGAACAATATACAAATTTGTTACAACCTGTTTTTAAGTATGATACTGATCAAACAGTTTTAAAATTCTGTGCTTTAGAATCTATTTTTATGCAATACCCAGAAAATGAATGGATTCATATATATTGGCGAGTAAGAGAACTTTTGGGCAAATGCTGATTTTCCTTTCTCTCTTTTTGTTCCTATGTTTTTTCCACTGTATTTTTATAATCTTTGTATTTTGCCTGTCATTGGAAATAATATTATTAATAATAATAAAATAAGATTTGTAACATTGCCAAAATTAGAGAATTATTTAATAAATGTGCTTTTATATTGTTCAAAACTTGCTGATAATCATATGTACGATAAGATTAAATATACTTAAATTATTTTAATATGTAGCTAAATTTATTCAGGGCTAATATTTCTACAAAAAAAAGGGGGGGGGGACAAATTTGAATAAGTAAAAGGCAAGTGAAATTTAACAGTAAGTCTGCTTAATTCAAAGCTAATTATCTGTTAGTTTTATGATTTCATAACTATCAGTCTCTCAGGGTGTTAAAACACAAACATATAATTTTAGATTGTTTGAATGATATAAATGTAATTAAATGTACATATGCATGACTTCATGTATATATAATTTAGTAATGGAGCATTTTATTTCTAATTCTTAGATTTACAATACTTTTAATGGAAGAAATATAGAATTTTGTCAGCAATTTCTTAATGAAGACATCTCTTATTATTATTATTTAAAAAGTACAGTTGATAAATTAATTACAAGAGCTCCTTTTCCTACAGTGTGTGTAGCACTATATTATATAAGCTCTCCAAAGTCAACTAACCTATATATATATATATAGCTTCTGATTAAATGTGTCATCAACATGATTCTTAAAAATTTATATTTATTTTTTTAATTTTCAGCATTCTATGAATCCATTTTATGAACATAATACGCCAATAAAATCACCAATCTTCGATAAAAAAGTTCAGTTTTATGGAAGAAAGTACCTGACAAGTTAAAAAGAACAATGGATATGCAATTTTGTCTTGAAATTGCTTAATGCTACTGTAAGAACTTTGTAAATATATAAAATTCTTAATTAATTGTATATTTTAGAATTATATGTTTAATAAATATTTTTTGTTCAAATTGTAAATTTATTGTTTTAGAGAAACTTTAATTTTAAATTTCACTATTATAATATTAGTTGAAAGTTATCTTTCTCCATCTAAATTTCAATTTTTATATTGTTGATCAGCTACTAACTATGAGCTATGGAAAAGATGTTTTATATTCAATATATTATAAATAGTTTTTTTTTTTTTTAAATCAACCTCTCCCACTGCTACTGTGCTGCTTAGTAGTACAATACAAAGTAGAAATTGCTTCAAAACAGACAGCAATAAAAATTGAACATCATTCGGTCCACAGCATAGCTTAAAATGCTCACCAGTCATATTTTCCTGCCTACTCAATGTATTGCCTAAACCAGTGGTCGGCAAACTCATTAGTCAACAGGGCCAAATATCAACAGTACAACGATTGAAATTTCTTTTGAGAGCCAAATTTTTTTAAACTCAAACTATATAGGTAGTCTGCATTGTTATTAATTTAATTAGGATACTTCAAAGCTGGCCTTTGCTAAAAATGTCCTCAATCTGAATGAGGTACGTGCGTTGAGGTCGACTCCTTCCAACTCTTCCACCCACACTCGTTTTGTATACTTATTTCGTCTATCTCCATTCGTTCATCCTCTCTGTATGTCCAAACCATCTCAACATACCTTTCTCAATCCTCGACACTACATTTTCTTTCACTCCACAGTGCTCCCTAAAATTAACTTAATAAACTGTACTTAAAGTTTTATGTCTTAGTTAAACTATAGGCATGTTGAATAAAACTTGATATCATACTTAATATCGATATTATTTATAGATAAAATTAAATTGTAAAGTATCCATAAAATTAAATCATAACAATGACAGACAAACACTAATATGAACAATGACCTCGCATCTCGTAGTTCAGGGATGGCAAACCTTTTTCTAACGTGTGTCAAAAAATGTCTTGGAACCGTAGAAATTAAAACTGTATGTCACTTAAAAATTTTTTTTTTCGGTCTTTGGAAGACCTTCGGAAATTGAAAAAATTATACAATATATATTTAAAACAAAAAAAAATTAACTTTTTATTATGATTTGTTTAAAACTATCAATATCAGGATGAAAATAAGTACAAAAATGATCAAACTTAATGTGACACTTGTTGTTGTCTTTCGAACCATAATTTATTTATACGTGGTTCGATATTTGTAACTTTTAATCATATACACTCAGCAGACAAGTCGATGCCGAGGCGATTTATATTCTCACTTTTAATAAAATTCATTGTCGAAAACATCTGTTCGCAAACGTAGGTTGATCCAAACATTGTCAAAGGAGCTCTTGTTAAGTTTTTCATCGACATTAGCGAATTAGGCAACGAGTTCCATTCAGTTAAAATAATATTTTAAGTGCTTGTTGTTAAAATATATTCGTCACAATTTTCCATATCTTGTAATTTTTTTTTCTAAGTTTACGTTTAGTTCTGCAAATTTATTCCTCCAAACAACACTGTTGTGAAGTTCAACCATTTCAGATTTTAAGTTATCAATTTGATGCCAATCGAAATAGGATAATTTAAGTTTTCTCCATTTCACGAAATTGGAACAATCTTTCGTCAAGTATTTCTTTTCATTCGCTAGTACTGAAGAAGAGTGTTTTAAGACTTCTGTTCGGCAAAAAGAGGAAAAAATTAATTTCAAACAATTATATTAAAAAATTATTTCTAGTGCAAATTAGATTATAGATCTGTCAGTCCGACGAATGAAAATCAAAATTTGAAAAGTTAAATTAAATGGATCTTAAAACAATGTGATCGTCTCGCGGGTCACAGGTTTGTCATCCCTGTCCTAGTTGATTAAATGTCTGCGCATAAAGCGCGTCTAGATGAATTTTTCTAAAAATAGCAACAAACCTGTTTCTTACGACAGTCATACTTTTCGCCCCATCTGTTGAAATCGAGATAATTTTATCGAGTAGAATATGATGTTTTTCAATGCACTCAATTACAGCATTTGCTATATCCTCTCCACTTGTTTGACCTTAAGTGACAATAGTTCAACAAACAAAAAAAAATTTAACTTTTTATTATGATTTGTTTAAAACTATCAATATCAGGATGAAAATAAGTACAAAAGTGATCGAACTTAATGTGACACTTGTTGTTGTCTTTCAGACCATAATTTATTTATACGTGACAATAATTCTAAATGTTCTTCTTAGGACCTGTAGATGAAATAAATCGTACAAAAAGTGAAACTAGCGCTGTGTCATTTATGTCACAAGACTCATCAATTGCTATTGATAAAGCTGAAACTAATTTAAGATCTTAGACTTGCTGGTTGGTTATATTCGAAGACCATTTGACTAGTCTAGTGTTTTCTACGGGGACACGCTCTCGGAAGTAATACATTGTAAAACACGATACTAAGATACGACTTGACGATACGTGTTGACATTTAATCTTTCTAGAAATGTTTTCTCATTAAGTCGCTTCAGAGCACTCGCCTAAAGATAAAGACACATAAACACCAACTAAGTATGTAAAAATAGAAAGAAGAAAACGTCATCATGAAGTTTCAATCCCACTGTACGTGCACGCCCGCATGTGGTATTTTGTAGAAGAGCCACACTCAAGGGGCCAAAGAGCCACATGTGGCTCGCGAGCCATGGTTTGCCGACCACTGGCCTAAACCAATATGATATAAGTATATCTAGAGATAATTCAGTCAAGACTCAGAAACAGGCAACACCTGTTTCTCTAGGGAGAACATAGGGAATTTTCTTGTTTTTCCATTATGACAAGCCCACTTTTTGCCTCGTTAGAGTTAAGAATCGTTATAGTATGATCTTCTTTCCAAGATCTTATTTTTATAATTTGTTTGATATTACGTGAAGAAATAGGAATAATTAACAGAGTTGACAGAAATGCAGCCTTGGCTTGTTTGTCATCTCATTACGGTAGATCTCACTGGCTAGGAATCTACTGGAGGACAATATCCTGACCCGATTTCATTAAATAACTAATAGTATTTTTACAAGAATATTCAGTAGAGGATGAGGAGATAGATCTTTAGTCCAGATATGTATTACAACTTCAGATTCAATAAAAATATTTTCTTATGGCCTAGCCTCAATAGCCCTAATTGTCATTAACAGATAAAAATGCATGCTGTATTAAAGTTATCAGACGAAGATGCTAAAGGCTCTTTCATTTGAGAATATTGGGAGAATATGCCTACCCTAACATTTTGTGTAGCATTTATTGCTGAACCATCAGTATAAATATGGAACCAATCTGGGTTAGGGTATCTCTCATTTATAGTTGCCAAGGCAATAATCCTTAACTCAACATCTGAAGAACTTTTCATTGTGGGGAGAATTAAGTCAAGTCTAGCTACTGCATATCTCATCAGACCAGTAGAACAAATGAACCCACAAAAAGGTTGTCTGCTATTTAAAGGGATAACAAGCATTTTGTTCAAGTCAACCAATCTTGAGAAGAAAGTGTGCCGAGTCTTTAACCTGATTTGTGCATGTTAGTAGTCAGGCCAGAAATGTTCCTTACATTGCAACTTCTCTCAGGGCAAGTAAAGCATAGTCTTGGTGATAACCAGGTTAAAGGTTCTATACCAGTATTATAAATAATGTATATTTTATAATGTGGCTATCACTTTATGCATATGCATAAATATCATAATTATGTATAATATGCAATGTATTCAGTTTTTATTTTTCTTTGATAGAGTCAGCTAGGGGGAGATTTTAAAGTTTAAATTCTCACTTGGATATGAAAAATACTTTATTGTGTAAAATTTAAACGTAAAATGTAATTTCTGTAATGGACCAAGAAAATGTAGATAAACTAAATCTGAATGCTTTGTTTTGAAGAACTTATGTCTAGAATTCATAGTATAATGTATGATACAAATTAAAATTTACTAGTTTGATAAAGTATAAGAGAGAGAGAGGTTATAAACATTGTTACATGATGACGGCATTTGTTAGAAATTTTATTTTGATACTGTTCCAAAATAGAACATGTTTATAAAACGGCATTATGATCGTTCCTAAGTCTTAAGAACAAAACCAAATTGTAAAACACAGTGAATCGGTCATTAACATGTTATGAAATAAGTTGAAGAGTGAAATTGGTTCTAAATGGAATGTATATTGATGTGGTGTATAACAAGAAAAATAGCTCAAAGATGAAATGATCTCCCTTTGTAACTGTGTTGTTGTTGTTTCCAATACCCTTGGTGTAGGAAAGCCTAAACCAAGTCCAAAGGACTTAGGTCCTCAAATCTTAGGTCCTTGGTGAAGGGTAGTAAGCAGCTTCACTTTAAGGTGAGGTACCACTAGGGCTGAAGTCCAACTTGACCTCGAAGAACATTGGTCCCATAATTTTGAGCCGAGTAGAGTGACGAGACCGAACACTTGACTCCGCACCTCCAGAAGTAAATTTTGTAACAGTAGCTATTCAGTGGCATAAAGCAGTGACAAGGGAATCTGCATAATACTATAATGAAGAGGTAAAGGTGGCAATACCTTACTTACCTGGAACCAGTGGTACAACCAGTTAAGTCTATCCAGAAAATTGATTTTAGAAAAAATTTGAAAATTTCATTTACTTTCAACTTTTTTATTATTTCTTTATTTTGTTAACTTTCTGTTCCTTTCAATCTGTTTTAAATAAAGTTTCTCATAAATTATTATTTTTCATCACTAGAAATATTTATCTTTAATTTACCATATATTATCTATTAACTTCTATTGAAAAAATATATTTCATTTCGTACTATTTTACTTCTCATTTTTTTTGGTTGGCTACTATTAAAAGGACTATGAAACTTAAAATCTCATTTAAAAATAAGCTTTGGTTACAGACCTTTAAACAAATTACAAAATTCTCACTCTTGACTCTCTGATATTACTTTTTTTTTTTTACTCATAGAGGTAGTTTATGCCTATTATTTTTATTTATATTAAGATTAAAAATGTTTAATTTCAAACAAGTCATTAAAAAGGAATCATGATTAAACATATATTCCTCCTAATTTAGTAGCAGTTTAAAACTGCATTACTATAGCACAGTATTTATGATTTGCATTAAAAACAAAATTTTACTAAAGCTAAATGAATAATTAAAATCCTAAGAATACTTATAATGAGCAACAAATGGTCTGAAAACTAACAGAATTTAATTTTAGTTATGTAAGCTGAGAATAAGCTTAAGTAACATTTGCTTTTCAGTTCACTAATGCTGTTCACTGCAGAACATGCTCTACTCTTTGAATTTATTTATTTAATATTCTAATAACATATGTTAAGTGTTGGAATCACAAATAAATGTGCATTTTGAATGTATAAGCAGACATTCTTCTGTTGCTTCTCATATTTTGAATAGTACTAGAAGATGAAAGATATCATATATGCACACAGCACATCTGTGTGATGTTATCTCGTCAATATGCATTACTTTGTATGTAGTATACATTTTCTATAAAAGGTGCTATATCAGTTGCCATTTTCTTAAATATATATTTAACTTCAGATAGCATTTAGTGAGAACTACCAATTGGGTATGTTTTTGTGCCTTTTTCAGACCTGCCAACTTTCTGGATTTACCCCGGCAATGCTAGATTTTTATTGCATTTTCCAGGTTTCCAGAGTGGACACTATTATTAGTGGATTTTTAGTTACATAACAAAAATATCTACTCAGTTCAGGTCATCTATGTCAAGGGAAACCTTAGAAAATTTGCTAATATGCAAATTGAACCCACAAGGATGTTATGAAGAACAATTTAACAATGAATTTTTAAAAAGAGCAAAATCAGCTACATTAAATGCTATAAAACTTCCAAGATTTTCTGCAATTAATTAAAACAAACATTATAAAGAAATAGAAGTACTCAAATTATAGACTGTTGGGGTCCCTGCTAGTGTAAATAAGATGTACATTAAAATGTACGATTACTAATTCCAAATATATAACTTTTGTTTAATATTATAATTTCAAGATGTGCTGAACAGTAAGGAAATATTTTGAACTATGTAATATTATTAAAGAGATCCTATAAACTATCAGTAAGTATACATTATAATTCTTTTATAATTTTTTTCTATACTGTTATGTCGTTATGTCGATTATTTTATGCACGGTAGAATATTGCAGGATTTTTCTCTTACTGAGGTTAGCAGGTCCGCTTTTATAGTCACCTGCCTCAAAACTAACATTTGGCATAATTTATTAATAGTAGTTTAACATAAAAGTCGTCATTTGGAATAAAATCATGTATAAAACAAACATTTATGAAAACAATTTATTTAATTGAAATGTACAAGAATTAGAAACAAATTCACTTTTTATAAGAAAAATTTATAAATTCTAACAGGATGTTACAGTGGTGAAATAAAGTTATTATACTTTAACTGTATCAAATATGCATATGCATTCATTTCATTTATATTGAAATAAACAGATATATTACAATAATGTAAATTTTATTTGTACATTACATACTGGTGAAAAAAATTTTAAATTATGAACAAATTTATCTATCTTACTGCTTTCAAATACATTATTGCACCATTAAAATTTTAGATACATACACAGAGTCTGCGTAGTTAAACTTTTAATATTTAAAATACAGTGACTGGTAACATTGGAACATGCATTCTATATAAATACTCTTATTCCTGTTTGCTAAAAGGAAAAATCAAAACTAGAAACATGGGCAATTTACAAAATAACACAGCAAGCTAAGTGCAATAAATAGATAGCAAAACACATTACAAAATCTATGTACAAAAATTGATTTATTACATCAAATATACAGGCTCTTTTCTCAAACTGAATTCAGAAAAACAATGAATTGTAGAAAATCTTGTTGTAGGTCACAACTTTCAAAATTACATGATAAATAACTTTCGATGACTAACTTTTAATGACCATCAGAGCTATACAATGTGACTAACTACTTACATATTTATTTACATGTTTGTACCAGTATTGAAAAATAGGCACAAATGTACAAGGGCAGACTTACTGACAAGCAAACCTGATGAAATGAAGATGCTACTCATATTAAATATAATTTGTACTCATGAAATTCATTTAGAAACGATGTTTACAATGACTTTCAAAAATTTCTGATTATTTAAATAATATATGGTTTGGGAAGGAAATGACATATCATACAAATAACAGATTAAAAAAAGGTGAAAAAAGAATCAATGGGAAATGACTAGGGTCAGAATTTTCTTTCTATATTTACTAAAACTGCCTTTGTAATCTATTCTAAAATTTCCTTTAAAATTTGTGAAATGTTGGCATGAAGTGAAAATAATTATAAATAAATAAGTATCTTATATAATTCCACAGACTTTCAGCCATTTAACACTCAGAAACATAAAACTTAATAAAGACTTCCTAAACATATACAATATGTAGTTATGGGGACCTTTTAGCTCTTTAAATTACTCTTTTAAGACAAGTTGCTATGAAAGAATATGAACCATTTTAATAATATTGTAGCTTTAACAACATTAATGTGTATTATTATAATATATATGTTTTATATGTGTATATAATACCTTTCTCATACAAAAAAATTTTCAAGCTAAAGTATCATGTAAAACATATGAATTTCTCTTTAAAAATATGGGCATTTTCTAAGAATAAAATGTCTATATTAGATAACTTTTTTCTAGCAAAGTTTTGTTCCAAGGAAGAATTTTAGGCTTAATTTTCAAGATGAAAAAGTAGCTTATAGCTTGAAAAAATTTATTGAAAAATAGCCTTTTTTATTTATTAGTTAATGTAGATGAAGAAAAAAAAATGGCAGTTTTGAAACAATTATGTTTTTAAAATGAATACGGTATGAATTAAATATTACACATTTTAAACCAGTAAGTACTGACAGTATCACCTACTTAATATTGTACCTTATTCATAACTTTCAAAGTTCTTGAATTACAATGCTGTTTCTGTATTCTAAAATTCATTTCAAGCAATTCATCTAGCATTATTTACTCTGAGACAGAAGGAAAATTGTCTGACCTTTTTAAGTACTTTGTACCTAATGTTTAATTCTAGCATTTAGACATTTCATTTATCATGAATTGGCTGCTTCCTGACTGGTACTACTCATGTTACTAGCTACACTGGACTTACTGGCGGCACGTTGAAGGCTACCACTACCAGAGTCTGAAATGGAAAATACAGAATTAAAAATAATTCTTTCACATTAATTAAAGACTGACAAAATTGGGAATAAAAGAATTTTTTTTAAAACATATCTTTTTACAGTGTACATATAACATTGATGCTGATTTATATCTTCTTCATATAATTTTTACACATTTCTGTTTGCCACTTTTCTCAGCAACAAAAGTGATTAAAATATAAAATATTTTATATATCTCTGCATTGAACTGTTCATAACTGGTCTGACTTAATGACTTAAACATTTTCGCTTTTTATAGGCATACCTGCCAATAAAAAGTGAAATAGTTTTAAAGTAGGCTGGTATTCAATCTTTTCCAGTAATAAAATTTTCTAAGAAACATACTTTGATGTTATGGATTAAAATTTTACGTTAAGAGATTAATGGAGTTTATTTGCATGTACTAAAACTATTTAAAATTAATGAAATGCCTAAAGTGTACAAATGTGAGTGCCATTAAGTTAAAAACTTTAATTTATTATGATCATTAATATATTCTTTGCCAAGTTGGAGCACTCTGATTTTTTAAACTTCAGAATTTCTAGCAAAAAGGAACCAAAATTTTTTTATGGAAAAACTCGCCGGGCTTTGCCCATCTAGCCAGTTGGTTTAGGGACCTGCTCCCTTCAGCAATCATCGTCAGAAAATGGAAACACTAAAAAACAACGAATAAAGGTATTTCAATTTTGTGGTTATGCATCCCACATCCTGCAAACAGTTGCATGCAGAACAAAAATTCTTTTCATTTTACTCCCGGCGAGAAGTTCACTTCCCTCCACCCCTCCGCATATGGGTGAAAATTCTTCTGGATGACCTTAGCGCAAATAGAACCAAATATTGCATAAAAAAAATGGAATAATTTTTTTTCTAGAATAAAATATAAAAATTTTGGCTTCGAGGTGCACGTATTCATTGTCTGCACTATCTGTGTGCCAAATTTCATGTCTGTAAGTGGCATAGATTCGTCTGGAGGCTGCACACAGACAGACAAACACTTCCTTTTATTAGTATAGATTATGAAAAGCCTGTTCATAATTGGTCTGACATTGAATAGAATGCTTATCCTTTTTTTATAGGCATAACTACCTACTTTTAAAATAGTTAAATCATACTGTTATACATACACTGCAAGAAAATTTTGTAAGAAAAATTATAATCTATAGAATCAATAGATATGTTATGAAATTAATAGGTTATTTTCATGAGATAAAACAATATAAAAATTTAAACATTTCTAAAATAATAAAAATAAAGGTACTTATAAGTTAAAAATAAATTTTTTTTTATGATCATTAATTTTTTACATAGTAACTAGTTATTTCAAATGAGCATTTATGAGGCAAATAAAGATTTTCAGGCTCTGCATCTTTCTACTCATCTAAAAATTATGGTTTCAGATAAACTTTTACTTAAGGAATATTATTCGAGAGCTAAATAATGAAGGATATTAAATATTTGAAAGAACAAAGCTCAAATTTACTTTCTGATATTCTAATTCAGTATTATTCTAAAGCCAAATATGAAGAAGAGCATTTTTATGGGTTGTTCAGTTGTAGCTTCCGTATTCAGGTCATTTTTAAAGTTACAGCCAAGTTTGTTCAAACTGTGAAAACTTGAAACTTATGAAAAGACTTGATTGAATAAAAGTCTTTAAATCCAAAAATGAAAAGAGAGGGTTCAGGTAAAGAATGGGCAAGTAATCTGTTCCAAGATTTCACATATATATCATGAGCTAATTTTTTTATCTCTTGGAAAACAGAATGGAAATTTATCTGGGTGGATCTTATTTATTGTGTACTATGTATCTTATATTGGATGAATCTTATGTATAGTTCACAGATGGTATTTTTCGTGACTAAAGACTATATTTATGATATGAAGAAACAACTAGAAACCTTGTTAATAGATTTTACAATTACAGGAATTAAAACCTAATCAGATCCTAAGCCTGACATTAACTCTATTTAGGAATGCTAAACATCTCATGTGTTTAAAATATTTATAATACAAATTCAATATTCATAATGCAATTTATATTTCTTTGGGGGGGGGGGCACCTTGACACATCCCCTGGGTGCGCCACTGATTCACCCCCTCCCCTCCATTTTATCAAATAATTTTCAAGCTAACTATACTGTTAACAAATAGATTTGCTGCAATGGAAAAAAACTTTGATAATAGACAAAACTTACCTTGACTACTGACTGAAGGAGATGACCTGGAACCTCTTTTATTATTATGAATAGTTGGACCTAGGTATGAAGCTGGGGCCCAGCCCTGGCTACTAGAATCCAAGCATCGAACAAACCACCATCCAGCACAACCAATTTTTTCTACTTCGACTATTTGGCCTTCATGAAGAGTTGCTTCTCCAACATCAACAGCTTCATAATCACCAAGAACAACATATCGACCTTTAACCTGAAAATTGAAATGTACTTTTAATACAAACATTAAGGGAATCTTTCTTTGGAAACTTTTGTAATACAGTTAATATATAAATAATTAAATTCAACAATTTCTCCATAACAAGATTAACAGTTTTACAATGTATAAGAAGTACATGACTTCTGTTAAACTGAAACAATGAAACTACTACTTTTTCACACTTTTTATTCCCAAAGATGGGTAAATTGAAACTTCTACAGTTCTACATTTTTTAAAATTATCCTTTTCTTTCTAAATTTTATTTAAACTGCTTCTTTAATTTAAAATTAATTTACTCTATATTCATGTAATATATATATATATATATGTATATATAAAACAGTTCCATAACTAACTGACTGACACATATAACGCACAGACCAAACTGCTGGACCTAAAGGGTTAAAATTTTGCATGGCAATTCTTATAGGGTAGGGATGCACTAAGAGAGATTTTTGAAATATTCTTCTTCGATTTTTAAAATTAAATTTTTAAGCTGTTTTTGTAACATTCTTTAAAGTTTGCATTTAAAATAATAATCTGAGGGTTAAAAATTTATATCAAGAGAAATAAAAAAATAAAATTCCTTTAAAATGAAATTTTTTTGAATCTTTACCTCCATTTTCTTATTTTTGGTGAATTTTTAAAGATTAATTTTTAGAATTCAATTTATTAAATGCAGATCACGTGGTTTCTTTTCCTTTTGTGAAACATTAAATTAATTTTGCGTCACGTGCATAACAACGAAATAAATTGACAAAAAAATATTAAAATATGGTAAAAGATAAAATTCAACCACTAGACTAATTGAGATCGAAGTTTTTAAAGAATTTAATTCAAATTAGTATGTTTTATAGATATTAAACATACAAATTAATTGCATACATTGACCGTTGTTTTTAATTTGAATATTTTCTTCTGCATTATTTTGTCTATAAAAATATCCATTGTGATTTTTTTTTATAAACATATTTTTTTGGCATCAATTGACCATTGTATTTAATTTAAATGTACTCTGTAGCAAAGCACAGGTATTCAGCTAATAGATACATAGTCTTTAATAAACCTAAATTAACAACAGTTGACTGAGGTTTTTTCAAGCTGTTTTTCTTTAAACTAAAGAGCTCTGTCATACACTAAAGTTAAAATATTTTTTTTTCCTGTCATCTGCAAAAACACATTAATGAGATACTGAAATTTAACAAAAATGTAAAATTTCTCTTTGTTCAAATTTGTTTTTCCCTTCTCCCTAACTTTATACCAAGTTTATTAATTCCAAATCATAATTCTATAAGACTATCCACCATGCCTGATCTACCTTCTTGGAGGTCAATCATGTTAAATGTGCAAGATTTCAAAGCATAACATGCTTGGACATCTGAGGCAATATTTGCTGTAAACATAGAATTTAACTTTTGTCAATAACTTCAAGTCTTAAAACTCATCTTTAATGCTATGAAAAGCATAGTTAATTAATGAAGATTTTATAACTGTAAGATAATCATAGCACTGAAAGATGCGGAAAACACAAATTGAATGATATGATGAGGGGCAAATGGATTTCTTTTAACTTATGTAAAGATAACAATGCCTGAACTGCAATTAACCTCCTATTTATTCACGGAGCAGGCAAATATAATACTTAAAAATTATTATAACTATATGCATTTAAAAAATTTGTAGCTTAATCATCAAAAGTTCAGGAAGGCACCAAAGCCAAATTTAGGATAAACTGAGTTTGCAGTATTTATGCCACTAAGGAAATCAGAAGGTCCAACTGTAGGAGCAAAAAAGAAAAAGATTCCTTTAAAAAATTTAAATTTATGTGATATGAGTAAAATAACCATCGAAATAAAATATAGAATATACTTTTCATAACAGCAGTGGGAGTCAAGGATGGATCAAACACAGTGGCGTATGCAGGGGGGGGGGTTATAACCCCCCCATTGGTTCTGATTACATATATTATTTAATTAGGTTTACGCTGTGCACTGATTACTCAAAACTACTCTTTCATAGAACCCCCCCCCCCTTTGAAATTTTCTGTGTACGCTGCTGATTAAACACAGTATAAAATGTTTTCTCATAGGATTACGTTCCTCCATAACGGTCTGCGGTAAAGCAAAATTTCAGATGTTCGTCGTTGCGAGTTATAATTTTGGCAGCGTGCGAAACCCAGTCTATATCGCTTGGACAAGCAGTTAAGCAGTAGAAAAGTACCAAAATAAAATAATAAAAAGAGAGGTAAGCAATGATAACTAATCCTACGTTAATAACCCGTGGTAGTTTCATTAGAAGAGACTACCTGAATTTTTTTTCAGAATGTTAACTTCTAAAAATTTGTATACCAGTTAAAATGCCAAAATCAGCACACAACTGAGAATGCTACTTATAATAACAACAAATTAATGCTATAACCTCAGCAGTTTGAAGGAAAATGTCACCATCTTCATCCTCATCTTCTGTCTGAGATAATTCATCGGTGGACCAGCCATCATCTTGATTATCCAAGTCTTCTTTTTGGAAGCTGCCTTCAGAAGAAAATGTGGCTCTCCTTGTCTTTTCAGGAACTTTATCATCCATGATGTTATTGTTGATTGGAGGAGTGTTATCCCAGCTTTGACTAGATACAACATGTCCCCTAAAAATATCCAACAGAAAAAATGTGATTTATTTATGATACTATTTTTATAGATGCAAGTTTTCATATTTAATGGCTAGCATGAACATTTAATATAGTACTTTCTTTGTAAGGCAAAATTTTTTTATTAAAATTAACATTTATATATATATAAAACAATTCCTGACAGATATCGCACAGACCAAACCACTGGACATAAAGGGCTGAAATTTTGAATGGTGATTCTTCTTATAGTGTAGGGGCGCACTAAGAAAGATTTTTGAAAAATTCTTCTTAGATTTTTAAAATTAAATTTTTAATCTGTTTTGTAACATTCCTTAAAATTTATATCATGCAAAAGATCATAAAAATTCCTTTAAAATGAAATCTTTTTTGAAACTTTACCTCCATTTTCTGATTTTTGGTGAATTTTTAAAGATTAATTTTTAGAATTTAATTTATTAAATGCTGATCACATGGTTTCTTTTCTTCTTGTGATAATTCAAATTAATTTTACGTTACGTGCATAACAACGAAATAAATTGACAAAAAAATATTAAAATACGGTAAAAGATGAAATTTAACTACTAGACTAATTGAGATGGAAGTTTTTTTAAGAATTTAATTCAAATTAGTATGTTTTATGGATATTAAACACACAAATTAATTGCATACATTGACTCTTGTATTTAATTTGAATATTTTCTTCTACATTATTTTGTCTATAAAAATATCTGTTATGATTTTTTTAATAAATATGTATATATATTTTTTGGCATTAACCGTTGACATTACATTGACCATTATATTTATTATAAATATTTTTTTTTTCATTACTTGCATACATTGACCGTTGTATTTAATTTGAATGTACTCCATAGCGAAGCACGGGTGTTCAGCTAGTATATTAACATAATTAAAGTACAAGGATCATTTTAAAAGCTTTTAGAAGTTATCTAATAGAATGCTTACACAAATTTTTATTTTGTTATAACTCAAGAAATCTCTAATTTGTAAGTTAACAACATACCTTTTGGACACAGGTGACTGAGATATCAATCCATTCAAAGTCTTAATTTTGTCAGAATATTGTTTTTTATTTTCATCTGAAATGATATTTAAAATAACTTTAGCTTCTTCCAGATATATATAATTAAAGTAGAGTGAAAGAATAATGCTACAGAAAGCATTTAAATAAGATAATACTCATGGTAAAGAATAAGAATTCTCTAAAGATTATTTGTACATAAAATTTATACTTAGTTTAGTGAAAGCAAATTGTATATTATAGAAATATGTTTCTACTACGATACAAACTAGCAATTTCAATATATATTTTTGTGCATAATTATACTTGATATCAGCCATTTTAATAATTATTATTGAAATTTAAAATTTTTATTTTGACAGCAAAGACTAAATTTCTGAAGAAACTTTTTCACCTGGTTATTTCTTGAAACTAGTGAAATTTATGATATATATTCCTGTGTATTAATCTTAGAATGTAATAAGAGTTTAACTAAGACAGATCAAAGAAAAAGAAGCATTTCAATATAAAAAACAAACAAAAAATAGTCACTAATTCAATGAGATCTAACCTTTAAGATGTTCAAACTGTTGAAAGAGCACTCTTTTTATTTCAGTAACCCATTTAATTTTGACTTCTGGGCTAGGTGCCTGCAAAAGGTCAATATCAAATAATGTTAATGCATATGATTTATTGTGTAATACAGTTAAATCAAAATGCATAATAAATCTACCTGAAGTATATATATCTGTTTACGTCCATGTAACCACAATTCAAATTTCCGGCTTTCTGCTTTACTGCCATGCATATTTTCAGTAAGCCCAATCTGAGAAGTCTGGAATGGAAACAAAGATTAAATACATTACATAATACCATATCTTAAATGTGTTATAACTATCTATTTAAAGTATTCAGTGTACCATAAAGGCTATAACAAGAAAGGCATGGAAATTATCAACATCTGACTTTGGATACTGTAGTTTGCTATATATATATTTAAACACAACATGTCTGTAGACTTTGCAATTAGAATAAAAGATCATGTGGTGAAATGTTAACAGATAAAAAATATCAACTTAAATCTTATAACTGACTACTGTATTTTAAAAATTCATATAAACCTTTATTATCCATACTTTGTTACACAACCATATTCAAATGTAAACAAAATACATGGAATTTGCAAGTTTAACTTATGTTAATTATTGGGAACTGAACAATTAAAACTAATTTATTCTTTAATTCTGTTGATAGCAGTTACTTTAAAGACAATTAAATTTTCATGGCAAAAGTGGCAATTCAAGATTCTTAACTTTTTTTTTACAGCTTGAGCTATAATTATTTTTTGTAGTCCTATTAAATCAACGAAATCTGGAAAATACATGTAAATTGTAATTATATCAAAGATACTCAATATTAAGCATGTATGATGTCATTTACAATTATACAAATATTTCATGCAATATGTAACAAACTACAATTTAAAAACAATTATAAATGAAATAAAACAAAATGATAGAAATGAAACTGCATTTCTTACTTTTAGAGCATTTTTGAAAGCATAACTAGGGCTCTCCTCTCTACCATATTTTTTTGTTAATAGAACTAAACCTTCATAAAAGAATATATATCGTTGATGAGCTTTAAACCGTAGATCTCTTATTCTGTCTTTCTTGTTTTCAACCCAAACATTAAATGGACTCTGAAGCAAAAGTTGGCCGTAATCAGTTAAACAACCCTGAAAAATTACACAAATGGATTAAAATATTAAGGTTTTAACAAGAAAGATATACAGTTATAAATAAATTCTAAGCCAAGGTTTTATATTTGACCAAAATTTAATTCCCATATACATCTATCTTATTCTGGCACCATAGGTGTAGCGTGCTTCTAACATTTGGAGGGGAGGGGGCATGAATTGAATTCAGTTAGGGCCCTCCTGAGCACATTGACCACCGGATGGTCCTTAAAATATGAAATATTATAATTTTTTGTTAATTGAATAAAAATAGATATGATGTTTGAGTAGTATTCAAAAGTTATACAATTAGAAAAATAAATATAATATAAATAAAATGTGAAAAAATATAACATTGAATTTTTGTTATGGATCATATCATTGTTAAAAACTATGTTAAGGCTAAAGATATAATCGGAATCTTCAGTTTCATAGTTTGAAAAAGCGGGAAAAAACCAACTTTCTTAAAAGTTTTCTACAATTTTCTGATTTTAACTGAACTTCTATTAACGTTTTAATTTATTTCAAGTTGTGCCGCCTATGTCTGGCACTCATGTCTTGTGTAGAGAATATGTTTGAAAGTACCTATAGTTTATTCTTTTGCATCTAGATGTCAGTCCAATGTAACTGTAATTTTGATAGCTTTGTATTCATTGATTGGCAACTCCTAGTAATGTTTTATTTTCTGTAGAATTAGTTTGGAATTGAAATTAAGATGGTTTTGTCCCCTTTAGCTTTGTGCTAACAGTATTGGGATGCTGTTCTGATTTCTGTTTATATGTGTGAAAAAAGTACCTTGTCTTTGTGTTGTCACATGCCAGATGATTATTTACAGCTATTTTATTTTTCCTGAACATTAATTCAAGGATAAGAACATTGGCTTCTGTCATTCCAGAGTATAAATATTAATCCAAAGGAACTTGCAGTTGACCAATTTATAAAATAATGACACTTAAATAGGAATGTGTTTTAAGTTACACTTGCATTGGTTTAAAATGTTAAATATTGTAGAATATTGTGCATGATAGAAAAGACTAATAAAAACACAAAAAATCATGCATAGAAATTGAATAATAGTAATGACATACATCATTTAAATTATTCACTAAATTTGAATTTGCTTTTAGTGACATTTGAACATCATCTACATTCAAAGCACATTAATTTTGATGTTAAACTTCATTAGATGTATATTTATGTTCACTAGTAAAACATAGTTGAACTATTTGCTATAAATACAAATAATAAATTCAAAGAAATAAAGTGTTACATTTTGAGTCCTTTTAAAATATATTAAATATATTACTAATATAGAATATATTAATTTTCAATTAAATCCTGTGTCTTTCTGTAAAATCTGTGAAATAAGCATTTTAAATACCAAAGAAACAAATTAATTTTTTTTTTTTTGGTGGTCAAAAATGCATGAACTTAGAATATTGAAATCTTTCCAATCATGATATTCTTCTGATATGCTATGACATACCAATTTAAGGATTGTACAACTCTTTAAATTGTGAAAAGGTACATTATACTTATACAGGTAATTATAAACATTTCCTCATAAAATAACCATCAAAGTATTCTCAATAAAATAGATATACATAATACATTAACTAATCACATGGTACATCTAAAAAAAAAATGGTATTTTATGAGCTTCTACTACTACTATTTCTTGAAAGATTAAAAATGATTTAGTAGTACTATTTAACAATTAATAATTTTAAATGAAAATAAATTATATCACAAACTAAAGTCAGTAACATAATAAATAAGCTTTTCTGATTTTCAGCATTAATGATCATGAAACTTTCAACAAGTTGTAAAACATAGAAAACACTGTTACAATAAATGGGTCATTTTTTCTCTTCATATACCATAATACCAAATTAAAAATCCAAGTATAAACTGAGTATAAAGCTGTTTAAAAAATTTATAGCTCATTTATACAAACAAATCAAATATAAAATACAGATAAAAATGTAGCTTGCTTTTTTTTTATATAGATACTGTCAAAAATGTTTAATGGAACTCACATGAAATCCTGTAATAGCAATTTGATGCATGCTGTCATTAACATATTTCAAAACATTAAGCATAGTATCAACTGCTTCTTTAAGCTCAATAATGGTTTCTTCACAGAATTTAAGTAAGTCCTGAAAGAAGAAGAATTAAAAAGTCATTAAACATAGCACATTTTTAAAATTCTTAAAATAATCAAACATGACAGAATTGCAGAAACCAAATATGATAGAAAATTAATTACCTGTAATAATAATTGGTATTTTGTTATTCTCTGGACTGGCTTTAATAAGTAGGCACCTAGAGGCAACTTGTGACCAAGGTTTCTTTGGCATTCCTAATCAAAAATAAAAATATCCATGAAATTTCTTAACTGCGTTTATAAAATAAAAACCAAATAAAATTTAAAAAAATGAAGTAACTGTTATATATAGTAAATAATAATAAATTGCAAGCAGTAGCATCAATAAATGCCACTTTCATCTGTTATATGATTATTCTTTGGTTTATCTCTTTCCAAAATTTTAGGGCATAAAATAATTGAACAGTATAAAGCTTTTGATAGTTAATGATAGATGATAAATGTGTACATACATAACATAGCAAAAGCTATGAACTCACCTTAAAAAACAGATTGTCATCACCACATTGTCTACGGAGGGATTCAGATTTTGGTTTGTTGAGGCAATAAAAACTATAAAGCTTGTGGAAGGAATCACTCTGCAATTAATATAAACATCCAATCAGGTATTTTGCAGCAAGAAAAAGTTTAAACAGAAGAAATAATATATATGTATATATATATATATATATATATATATATATATAATAGAGAGAGAGGAATAATCAGTACATAACTATCCCAGAAATCCTTTGATAATAGAAGATATTCTGACGACTTAAAAACAAAGATTAAATCTACATCCTCAGGTATTTTAAAACATATATACTCCTCAATGAAAGCTAAGTTTACCATGTTAATAATAAAGAAAATGGAATACATAAATATTTATCAAAATCATTCAGATACTTTTTGGACTGCAACCCCAAATGTTAGACACAATTCAGCATGAAGCATTATTTAAAGAAGCCATATAGAGTAATTTATTATTGTAAAACATGTATCATGAAAACACCAATAAGGGTGTTTTACAATATATATTGCATATAATAACAAAGAAAAGAGCACCATAAAAGCAAAATTAGACTTATTCTCATCTAGTATAAAACCAAATAAAATTTAGTATGTTCATGAAAACAAACTCAGCAAATGAAACTGCCTTTTGAAATGGCACAGATAAAACCTACTGAAACATATCGCTTAGTTATACAGTCAAACCCCGTTATAATGAACTTCAAGGGATCAAAGGTTTTGTTCGCTTTATCCGGTGGTTCACTATATCCGAGCTATTAAGAAAAATGCTAGAGTTCACAAAATGTATAACTCATTAGTTGCAATGTGTTTTCAATAATGATCCATTAAAAAAATGATAAAATCTATTAAAAAGGATCATTAATGAACTGAATCAACTAAAATCGATTACATTAAACTGACACAATACTAATTAAATTACATACAATAGAAAACGGCGGGACCAAAATTTTTGTTTGTTATAACGGGGTTCAACTGTAACTATCTAGAATTTTTCTCCAGATCACCTCGACTGAAAAGCATATGGATGGAAATTATATTAATAATGTTTTATGTAAGCTCACCTTTACACTATAGAAAAGGTATCAAGAATCTAAATAAATAAAGCACACAAAACTTAAAGTTACTACACTTTATTGCTGACAATTTCAATCTGTGAGGGTTGAGTTTGATGCTTAGGGTATGACATTTATCTAGAAATGATTGTGAGTTACAACACATTGCACCTCTGCTAGTAGAGTGTTACAGTCCAAAATTTTCGATTTTGAGATAATTGCACCACAATGCTCTATAAGAAGTGCTTCTCATTCCCAAATAATTTTGTATGCCTAGTACCTACACAGTCTCCTAGATGGCACTTATTACCCTAGGAGGGGGAATTTGCTCATGCACAAAGGATGAAATTAAGAATTTTGTCAATGCCTAATGTTGTTGTATTAAAATGTTCCTGTAATAAAAATGTTCATTAATTTTTATTTGGAAAATAAATTTGTATTTTTTTCTAACCTGCTGTTCACGTTATCAAGGTGTTTTCTTTATATTGTGAAAAATTTAGATAGATTGTGCATTATCATAGAGATATGACAGTATTCCCTCAAGCTCTTCAGTCCATGTTGATAAAATTAGGTTACTAGCAGAGGGTTATATCTTGTAATTAAAATTCAAAATCATGCTTTAAAAATTGAAAACAACTTTAATAGTATATAGTTTTGCCTTCTGAAGTGGTTTGAACAATAAATTTTCCCAAAATTATCATAGGCATTCATAAAACAAGAAATGAAATTTCGACATATATCTTCTTTAGCTCTTCCTGAAAATATGGCTATTTTGAGATGTAACACTTTTCTAGCAGAGGTGCAATATTGTACTATGTCAAGAAATTATTGAAAACATCTAATATTACTTGACTCAAAATTTAAATTTACTATGGTGAAAATCCTTAACCCTTCAGAGGGCACGCCCATGTACAAAGTGCAACATTTTTGTAGTTTTGAATGGTTTGTTTTTACATGTAAGTTTTGAATGTTCTATGCAGTTTCTAATTATAGCTACATCCTTTCTAATGCAGGTCTGATTTTCTGACCCTTGTATTCCTTTCCATTCATTGTTAGTCGTGATTTAACCGTGATAACCCAGCAATTATACTGAAATACAATATGACAAAAGCAAAAGTTGATGTCGTCAATCAAATGTGCAGCTATTACACGGCATCCTGCATATCATGAAGATGGACTCGCTCATTGTTTTTTAGGTTTTTGGACATAAATAAGAATTAATTCACAAATTGTCCTTAGATCCAATAAACTGGACAGTTTCGAAATAAGGTGATTGTATCTGCATTCTTTGGCCTTTCATTATAAATAAATCTCAATATTATCAACATTTTATATCTTATCATAAAACACAGAATTTTTATTCTCAATTTAAAGAAAAAAGTTTATTACTAAAGGAATAATCAGGGTTTAAAGAGATGTTGCACTTTGTGTCACACGTGACTGCTGGTGTTCCAAAAATTGGCACTCCCGCTGAAGGGTTAAACTAAACATTCTAATCAAAGAAATGGGAGTGATTAAAATCATTGCTAACACAAAACTTTATATATTTTTTATATTATAAACTACTCCAATGGGTGGAAAATTTATTTCACGGCCCTAAACTTCCCAATTTAACAGCCAAGCAGTAATTATTCTCTGAAGAAAAAAATTACTAGCCTCTTTTGTAATAGCAGAATTTGCAGTCTTGATCCTTTGGGCACATACAGAAAACTTAATAAAACCATCACAGAAATTTAAACATTCAGTACACAAATACTTCACCTGCCATTCAACAGAAATTATCAATTGCAAAATGTATAGTTACAAAATAGTCATGGAAAATAGAATAATGTCACATAACTGTCTTGATTATCCCATTACAGCTATAATGCAGTAAAACATGTTAAAAAAATACCTCTTTTCTGCATTATGTAGAGATATTCTAAATTTGAAATGCTTAAACCAAGTTTTACTTAAAGAAATTTTTAATTCTGACGTTGTAGAACTTACTCTTTGAACAAAGCATCTTCCAACTTGTTCAGGTGTGGTACTACAATTTTGAAGATCAATTAAAAAGACACTAGGGCAAAAAGAAGTAAAACAATATAAGATAAAGGGTGACTATTTATTAAGCACAGAACAAACAAAATGAAGGATGTGTGCACACAAATATTTATAACAACTTTATTAAAAGAAAAACTACTGACATATTATTAAATAATTGAAAAAATCTTTCAGTTTTATAGATTTAAAAATAGTTTTTACATTTAACTAAAACAGATAACAGCTGATTTAAAATAATTATGATTTGATCTGACTAAAAAAAATTTATAAGTTCTGGATATGAAATACTACAAATAATACTACAAATGTGAAACACATTCAAGATAATATGAATACCCTAATACAAAGAAAAAAGTTATTTATTTACTCTCATGTAACCTCCCTTAATTTTCAAGATTATATACACATACATGAACATGCACTTTGAATTAATAACATTTATTTATTACAAATGCCTGGAAGATTCGCTATGACACCATTTGATCTCAGTAAAGGGTCAGACTGCTGGCCATTCATTTAAGGGGGCACGGTATAGACGGCCAGCATTACCCCCTACAAGCTGGTCCCATAATTTAGAACCGAGTCAAGTGGCAAAACTAGAACACTTGACCCTGCACCTCCAGAGGTAAATTTGAGAACTTGAGGGACATTGCAGCCATGACAGATTTTATGTGCAACTGCCACCATTAGTGAACACAGTGGTGGATTTTGTCAGTGACCAGCATCGAACCCGCAACTCTCAGATCACTGGCTCGACGCCTTTGCCAACTGGGCCACTGTGCCTCTGAATTAATAACATCAAAGTCTCAACTTTCATTTTTACTGAAGAACAGAATATTCTTTTGTGATAGCAAAAAGAGGTATTTGTATCATTAAATAGTCAAATTAATATTTCAGATTACTAAAATATTAAATTTCAGATGGTTAAAATTTCCTTTTTGGTATACATGAAGATATTGACAATCTTCTCTTAAATGAGAGAAAGAACAATTCTGAAGTCATCACAAAATATCCTAAACTACAATTCACTGGGTTTAATTAAGGAGAGGTATACTGTTACTTTGTTTGGCTACTAATAAAGATATAAGAATTAAAAAATTGTTTGTTAAAAATAATTTTAAAACTACCTTCTTTACCTCAAATTTTCCATTTTCTAAAGCATGAGATATATATATATATATATATATATATATATATATCAATATTTCAAAAAACAAAAAACATTTTTATTGTAAATGAGATGGTGATTCTGCTAGATTCATAACTACAGATTGGTTCAAAATGCAGTGCAATCAGTAGATTTAAGATGTTAATACCAAAACAAAAACTTACGTGCTATGAAAAACATATATGTCCTCCATATTACCAAACAGGGTTTCCTTTTGGTCAAAAAGGACAGTGGGAACTAAGTCTCTCATGGCAGGATTATCAATTTCTCTCAAATAACCCTGAAATACATACACAGAAATAAATTAATCTTAAATTAAAAAGAAATGTGCTGAATTAAAAAAATATATATATAAAACTACTTACAGTTAAAATACTATTTAATTCAGCAACATATGTTTTCTCTGTTTCAATTAATTCTGTCATGACATGTCTAAAAGGAAAACCACACAATTTATCTATAAATTGCTTTTACAACTTCTCTCTCTCCATACGTATGAAAATAAACTAAAACTTAATCTCATGCAACACAACAAGATGAGGTTATATTTCTATGAAATAGTTATTATATTGGCCATAAGTAAAAATTCCATACTGTGAAAGATACTTAAAAATAACTAAAACCCACTCTAGAAAAATACTTGCAAAATTTGCAGAAAAAGTTGAGGGATATTTCAGTTAATTATACATAGGCATTCCATTGCCTACCATATTTTCAAATTTTCAATAACTTCTCCCAACCTATACCTGGTGCAGCTTGTCCTTTCTGGACCTTAAGCCATTAAACCCAAAATAACCAACCAACCAACTCAACCTATACCTTGAAAGTCTCATCTTAGTAGCATGATAAGTCTGCCTTTTCTTATATTCTTGGAAACTACATTCTCCATACATAGATAACATTTTCTCCCACCTCATAAACTAATGGACTTTTGACTCCAACAGTCAAAGGTTTCATTTACAACACAACCGTATTTTTTCAGGCACACATTATGCTTAGCTCACCTAATTTCCAATAAAATAAATCTAATAATCTGAGTGCTCTCTGGATAATACATAAAAATATAAATATGAAACCCCATTTTAAGAACTAAATGAATACCATACAATACTACTATTTGAAGGCCTTGATTAGTGGTCCAACTCCATTCTTGTTCATTTTGAAATATAGAGCCTTAAAGTCTAATGAGTGCTGAGAAATAACTGCTGAAGTCTCATTTGTAATGCCCTCTGGTGGCAGCAGAAATACACTGGAGATGTAGCAGTTTTAAAATCAGATAGAAATGACTTTATGAACATGAAAGTGAGGCTAACTGCATTTTTTTTTAAAGAGTTGGCCCACTATTCAAATAAGGCCTTCATTTATACACTGATATATATAAAAAAATTTCCCTGTTAAATGCATTAGAGCACTTAAAAATTCAGTTAAAAAGTAGTTTAAATATCTGTGGATTCATAAAGTGTCAGCAGAAAAAATTCAAAAGAATTTTTAATTTCTTAAATAATTCTCTCCATAACATTAAAGGTGCAAAGAAAAATACTAAGTCTAATGAAAGGATTACAAAAATTTCTACCCTCTTTTAAGCCTCAATATATCAGCACTATTTCTTTGAGCAGGAGTGCTAACAGCTGTTTGGATTGGACGAAAATATATTGATTCATTTTCCTCATTCTCTTCAAAGCATATCTCAATAGAAGCCTAAAATTAAGTAAATTAATGATATAATGGTTAATTAAAAGACAAAAAATACAAAACATGATATGCAATAAATGTTTGAATTTCTGATGTAAATAACTGATATTTAAATTTCCATGCTTAACTAAGTGTATTAATTAAAAGAAAAAGAAAATTTTGCAATTCATACATACATACATACATACATAAAATAAAAAAGCACATTCGATACATATTCAATACTAAGTGATCAAATCTTCAAATTTGATCAAAGAATTATGACTTATGCATTACGGTGCATATTTTATTCAGTAATACATTAATTAAGAGAGATTGCTTCACTAAAGAAAATTAATATTTTGATTAAACAAATACATTAATGCACAAAAATATGATAATTTCTCACTCATTAGGAAGGTTTTGTTGTAAAATGTATCTAAGAGCTAATTTTTAATTTTCATTGTATTTTAAAACTTTATGATACAAATGTAAGTGTATTCCACTATCACATATATTAACTAAACAAAATACAATAAATATAAGCATTAAAATACATAACAAAATTAAAAAGTCTCAGTTAAAGGAAATATTCATTTATTCTTTAAATAATCAATAGTTAATGTAAAAACTATGAGATACATAATGTAGTATAAATTAACATTTTCAAAACTTATTAAGAGCTTCTTTTTCTTAGTTACCATAATTGGAAAACTAGTAATCATCTAAAGATAAATGTTTTCAGGTACTATATAATTTGAAACATTTATTTCCATATTAAAATTTTAATACCTAAATCTGCAGAAAAACCCGTCAACAAAAATAATTACAGTAATGGAAATATTAATCATATTTACTTATTTCTATTAATTAGTAATAGGTTCATCTATGACAGAGGAAATTTGCTCCATATATATGTGATTACTAGCTGAAAACTCGTATTTCGCTACAGAGTACATTCATATTAAATACAACGGTCAATGTATGCAATTAATGGCAAAAAAAATATATATATATTTATAATAAATACAATGGTCAATGTATGCAGTTGATGTAAAAAAAATGAAAAAATATATTTATAAAAAAATCGTAACGGATATTTTTATAGACAAAAGAATGAAAATATTCAAATTAAATCTAATAGAACATACTATAGAACATACTAAAGTACAGTTTGAGGAACATTTCTTTTACTGTATTTTAATATTTTTTTGGATAATGTCCAATCATCTGCCGCATTAGAAAGGAAAAAAAAAAAAAAAATTTTTTGTCTATTTTGTTGTTATGCATGTGACGCAAAATTGGTTTAAAGTATCACAGAAAGAAAAGGAACCACGTGATCAGCATTTAATAAATTGAATTCTAAAAATTAATCTTTAAAAATTCATCAAAAATAAGAAAATGGATGTAAAGATTCGAAAAAGATTTATTTAAAAGTAATTTTTATGATCTTTCTCATGATATAAATTTTATAACCCTCGGATTATTATATTAAATGCAAACTTTAAAGAATGTTACAAAAACAGCTTAAAAATTCAATTGAAAAAAATCTAAGAAGAATTTTTTAAAAATCTCTCTTAGTGCACCCCTACACTATAAGAAGAATCGCCATGCAAAATTTCAGCCCTTTAGGTACAGCAGTTTGGTCTGTGTATATGTCAGTCAATCAGTTACAGAACTGTTTTATATAAATAGATTAAATCCAACCATCACATATATTAGTAATTTCTATATTTTACAATTGTACACGTTAAGAAAAGATTTGAAGGCAGAAAGGAATAAAAATGTTCTATAATTATGCACTTATACTTGGCATGCAAAGAAAATCCAAGATTATTATTACCTTAGTTCCTTTCCTGTAAAGCTGCTTTTTATCTCCATCAGGAGAAGCACGCCGAAGGGGTGGATGAGGATTGAATTTAGGTTCTGGGACTACAGCTTGTACAGGGCGTACTGGTTTTACTGCTAACTTTTCTAGACTAGATTTCCTTTTTTCACAAACAGTACGCATGTCTTCAAGCCTCTTTATAACCTATATGAATATTATTGTGGTTTAGATAATTAATGTGTATTGAAATATTCTTATAGAAAAAAATATGTAAAAATTTTATGCATATTATAAAATTAAGGTAGCTGATATTATTCTAATGCTTAAAAGAATATTTATGCAATCTATAAGAATTCTTTCACATTTTCAAAAATTATTACTCAAATTACTATTTTTTTTTAAGTTATCACACTTCCTGGTCAAAAATACATTATTATCTTAATAGAATAAATCCTTTTTAGGTTTAAACTTTTCCTTACGGGGTGGGATAGCATGTATCCCAAGAATATACACATATACATATATATATACACACATATATATATATATATATATGTTTGTATATGTATATATAAATATATATATGTATACATACATATAACCCACTTAATGGCCATTCTTACAAAGGGGATATGCAATTTCCCATTCTAAAGAGGGAATCGGAAAAATAGGTCCCGTAATCTAAAGGTTAAAATAATTTTTCATAAACCTTTAACACCTTACAAGTCTAAAATTTTGTACAAGCCTGTGTTCTATCATAATAGTGAAAGGACAGTATGATAGCATGTTGTTTACTATCGTAACTTTCTCATTCACTAGATATTGGGCATTAATGATCTTGTATTCTTTTTATTCGCTAGTTTACTTTCAGTAGCAGTATAAAGCAGTTATGATGAATTTAACCTTACTGTCGCCGGCACGAGATCTGCAGTTTAGTTGAGTGGAGTGGCAATGCCAATTTTTGGCTTTGAGACAAGGACAGTTGAGCGCTGAGAGCCACAATGTGCAGACGTGTGTCTCGGTTTGAGATTTACAATCACCTCACCTTCTGATTTCAGTATATATAAATGCTTTGTTTGTGATTTATGTGCATTCGTCTACGTGTGAAATAAAGTGTACTAAAGGATTACAAAGGTCGAAGCTCTTCCATGAATTATTTTAGATATCGAAATTTGAGTAGATAGAACACTTACAGAAGAACTACATGAAGAAATTTAAGGCACTTTTGGTATCTTAGAGTATAAATAACAATTTAAAATGATCATATTAAACACATTTTAGTAACTATTGCATAGTATCTATTTTACATTTTTCATTCATTTTAAACTTGAAACATTAGTATTATATGGTTATGATATAATATATAATTATTAAGGATTCAGTTATCATTCTAATGATGGAATATCACAATATTTTTTTCTTCTTTAATTTCGCCCTAACAAGCAAAAAATCTGATGTTAAAATAAGAGACCTATTAATGCTTAACAATTTTCATTACTCTGATTGCTTAGTTTAGAAATAACATTATAATTTAGTGTCTCCAAAACTGAAACAGACATGTTTTTCTATTTTGAATATTAACTATTGTTAAATGGTCATTTAAGCTAATGGAAAGAGGTGGAAAAATGTAGAATAGTGAGTGAATATTCTTTTCATTAAAATACAGTTTGAAAGAAGAAGAGACAGGAAATCATATTTATCTCCAATTGATAATTAAAACAGAAGTCAAAATGTTTAATGTGTGACTTCTTTTGGCAATTAATAAATTTTCACCTCATAATATGAAGAAAATTATAAAAAAAAAAAAACCCTCAAAATTATTATTTTTAAGGCACAGTTCTTGTTAATTATATGTTACATCTATACTAAAAGCACAGTACCTAAGAATAACATTTCAAGAGTAATTGCTTTAAAAGTATAATTTAATTATACACTTTTTACCTAATAAAGGTAACTAATAGAGTACCTCTGCTGTTTTATACATGTAACTAAGCAAAACAACTTTTTGGAATTGCACAATCTCACAAGCATAAACCAGAGATAATAATCCATTCTGCCATGTCAAAGAAACACAATGGGAACGAACAGTTTTCAAATACTTGCTTACTGAAGAATTACTGGACAATAAAAGCTAATAATTAATTACCTGTTGTACAAGGGCCCTTGTTTCTGGGGAAACAGTGGATGCAAAAATGGAATGATTTTCTAACTCATCACTTATTTTTAAATCCTGAGCTTTTTGCAGAAATGAATCTACATTTTGTAATGCTTTAGATGCAAACTCATAACATGTGCATTTTTCAATTTGATGAGATGCTAATAATTCAACTCCTTCAGAACACCAAGAGTTGGCCTAAAAATGAAATTAAATTTCAATAAAAATAATTTTCCCAACTATGAGTTAAAAAGCATATCCACAAGAAAGCACTTATGTACATTAAGTCCTTCATAAAGACAGCTTATAATTGAAAAGAAAATAAGTATAAATAATTTAAAATAATTGATAATAGTTTTAATTTTATGAAGAAAGGGATATCCTGTTAGGATGGCATCAAATACAAATAAGATGGAAGGGATGAATTTCATTTCATAAGATTCTTTCAATTCATCCTTATATAATGCATTTTGCTAGCAATAAAACTATATATAACTTTTATGGTTTCACATTAATAATTATGTAAAACATATGTTACACATTATATCAAGAATAAAATTATATGCTTTTCAATGCTCAATAGTCATATTCAAGTCTCCTCTTTTCATGAACTAAATGACATTCCAGACATAGATAGATAGCTAATTTTTACTAGTTTTGATTTTTAATCTAAATTTTTGGTATAAATTATTTCAGATGATGCACAAACACAGCTACAAGGAGCCAAAATGTTTTAATAAATATATTAAATTTAATTTTTTTTCTGAACAGAAATGTAAACAATGTAATATATGAGGTTTAACCATAAGCAATGAACTAAACACATACTAAAAGGTTCCTGAAAAGGAAAACAGGGTTCTACGTATGGCATGCTAAAAGCTCATAAAACATTTTTACCATAACTTAGCTTATAGTTAAATAATTTCAACATCATACTATCATTTTAAAATAAAGTTAAATTGATTAAAATTGTGTAATGATCAAATATGCTGAATCCAATCAAAAATAAAATTAAAAGAACAAATAGAAAAACTGAGTATTTAAACAATAAAGACTATTACATATATTCATAGTGAATGCATTTGGCAATTTTATGCATATACACTGAAGAGCCAAAAAAACTGGTACAGGCGTGCATATACAAATAATGGAGAAATGCAACCAATCAGCATAATGCGATGCGGTCAGCAGCACCTATAAAAGACAACAGATGTCTGGCAAAGCTGTTAGATCAGTTCCTGATGCTACAATGGCAGGCTATTATGATTTATGTGACTTTGAGCATGGCATTATAGTTGGTGCATGAGAGATAGGACATATCATCGAGGTAGCAATACAATTTGGATTTTTGTGCATGTCCATTTCACGAGTGCACCATGAATATCAGATATACAGTAAAACATCAAATATCTGATATCAGTGCAGCCAGAAAAAAAAACCCTTGAAAGAACAGGACCGTTGACGACTGACGAGAATCCTTAAATGCGATAGACCTGCAACACTTCCTCAAATTGATGCAGATTTCAATGCTGGGGCATCAACAAGTGTCAGCGTGCGAACTGTTCAATGGACTGTCATTGATATGGGCTTTCGGAGCTTCAGGCCCATTCGTTTACCGTTGTTGACTGCATGGCACAAAGCTTTACTCCTTGCCAGGGCCCACCAACACCTCCATTGGACTGTTGAAAACTGGTAACATGTTGCCTGATCTGATAAGTCTCGTTTCCAGTTGTATCAGGCAGATGGATGTGTGTTGCTATGGAGACAACCTCATGAATCCATGGACTGTACATGTCAATGGGACTGAAGCTGATGGAGCTTCTGTGATGGTATGGGGCATGTGCAGTTGGCATGTATGGGACCACTGATATGTCTAGAGATGACTCTTACAGGTGATGGGTACATAAGTATCCTGTCCAATCATCTACACCTATTCCTGTCCATTGTGCATTCCGATGGACTTGGACAATTCCAGCAGGACAATGTGACACCCCCCAACATTGAGAAAAGCTACCGAGTGACTCCAGGATCACTCTTCTGACTTTAGACACTTCCATTGTCCACCTAAATTCCCAGACATTTAACATTATTGAGCATATCTGGGATGCCTTGCAACGTGCTGTTCAGAAGAGATCTCCACCCCCTCGCACGACTATGGATTTGTGGACTGCCCTGCAAGATTCATGGTGTGAATTGCCTCCAAGATACCTTCAGATATTAGTCGAGTCCATGTCATGTCGTATTCTGGCACTTCTGCGTGCTTGTGGGGATTTTACATGATATTAGGCAGGTATAACCAGGTTTTGGCTCTTCAGTGTAATATTAAAACTGTATTTCTATAGATGCAAATGCATAATGAACATGCATGTCTTGCATATTATCACATCATTTTGCTATGTGTTTCAACCTCATTAATAGTTTTTTCAGGACTACATAGATAGTGGATATTTTAACATAAGATATATCAGAAGCAGCAAACCTACATGCAGAAAATCTTCATATTTTTAATGACAATTTATTCCCATAATTTTTTTTTCACCCACAAGAAATAACAACCAAAGCTCCAATATGGTATATATCTAAAAACAGTGAATATGAGGAAAATGCATGAGGATGCACTCATAGAAGTTAAAAATCACTAATACTATAAAAATTAATCCATTGCAAATCACAGAGAAATCATGAATTGTTTTGCCTTAATAAATTGATATAAGAGAGACACTACAATTTATCTTCTGAGTAGTGTATATATATATATATATATATATATATATATATATGCTATGTTGCTCTAAAGAGAAACCAGATTAGGACTGCTTTGGGATGAAAGTAATTCAAACTTCATTTATAAACGCTGACTAAAAGAACAAAATCATGCAATTTAGAGAAAATCATATTCAGAAAATATTCATGTGGACAAAATAAAATGTTACAAATACAAGGCTGTTAGTGAACAATGAGCTATTTCATTACAATAATCCATAAGCAAATTATCATCACCACATGCAAACAGTTGAAACATGGATGATAAAAAAAAGGAAATAATATATTTACTTATGTAAATACATTTGTTCTATTATAAAATAAGATACAATATTAAAAAGTTAGTATTTTTTTAATTTCAAATTACTTGCTAGATGCCCTTTTATAGCATGCAGAATAATTTCAATAATTATGTGTTGCAAAACAGGAAAATGCTCAATCTCAACATGAATTTTTTAATATGATTAATGTTAGACAATAAAAGAAAAATACCTTTTCTATTTTTTCATGCAGGTCACAATATTTCCTAAGAATGTCAAGCTTATGCTGAAGCTGGTGTTTGAAGTCACCTACCATCTTCTCCAATTCCACACACTTCGGAGAAATAGAATCAACTGCATAGTGGTTATCTTCAATAAGATTTTGACCCCTGGACTGGACTTCATTTACCTTTTCCAAGTCAGCCTAACAAACAAAGTCATATTTGGTGAGTGAATGCAAAGATTGAGTACATTCAAGGGTATCATTTTACTACATTATACGAAAGGTAGAGTAAATATATAGGAAAACAAATTTTCACTCTATGGAACATCTACTTACTTCAGAACATTGTTGGAACTCTTCAACATTTTTCAAAACTTCTTCAACTTGATTCAAGGAATCACCAGAAGTTGGCATGTCAGACAGTTTATTAATACAAGATGACAAGACTGATTGAACCTAAATATATATTAATGTCTTTTGTGAGATTTATTTTATTTTTCCAAGATAAATTATTTTTATTTTACTATACCATTAACCCTTAAAATTCTCATACATTCTAAAATATTTTTACAATCTCATACATAATGAATGCAGGATGATTTTAAAGAAAAATACATGAATTTCAAAAAGAATCATTTTTTTGTTAAATTATAGCTTTAATTAAAAAAAACAATGATATTAGAAAAAGTGTAATAACTAAATAGGAGAATTAAAATCTTTTGAAGACATCATGAAAAAGGAGCAAAAGCATACTTCTCTAAAATCTTGTTCAAAATGCCTGAGTTTCAAACACTGTTGGAGCTTTTTCTCATGATCAGTCCAAAATGCTTCAAAACTTTTCTCTGTTTCATCTAGTTGAATTAATAACCTATACACATAAAATTTCAATTTAATTTAAAGAAGCTTGAATAATAATACAGTAAACAAATAGTTTTTATATAGAAAAGTGTCATTTAATAAATCTTGCATTAAGCAAGCTTTTTTGGCCCTGCAATTTCTGACTGCAATGCACAATCACATTTTACATCATACTGGAGTATACGGCTAGACAAAGGAAAAGGATGCTTGGTGGTATTGCATTGCATAGTGATATATCATTGAAAATTTAAAAGATAAAAAATATTTTGAAAATGCTGTATTACAAGTAACAGTTATCCTTTTCTATGTTATATCACAGAGGGAGAGAATGAATAGGAAGCATCTGCGGGTAAATGGCTACTGATGAAAAGATCTTTTATCTTGTGGAAGTGAAACTTTCATAACCAAAATATCAGTAGAGTAATCAAGGTGTGGCATCTGTAATTTTCATGGAGAAAAATCAATGTCTTATGTCAGTATGTTTTGAAGAATATTTTAAGTGATAATTTCTTTTTCTAGCTTTTACAACAATGTTAAAATGAGTCAAGAGAATGTATGATAGATTTGAACGTGAGATCCTAACTTAATAAAAGTACATATATATTAGTGTCAGTGAAGGTCTTATTTTTAAATAATCAGATTATACGGTATTCTCTCTGTGAATCTTTAACCTGTATATTTTAAAAATAAAAATTAACCTAAAAATAACAACTTTGCATTTACTTCAAAGCAGATGATTTTATTTTTGGTTGAAAAATTTGCTTGAAATATATTTTAAAAGTAATTAAATGACAAAATTATGTGTTGAATCACATTTATTTATAAGTCTTCTTATCTGTTGAGTGTTTGAAATAATGTAGAGAAATACATGTTATTGTAAAAGTAATTTAATTTCTTTATGAACAACCTTTGTAAATTAAATACTTTGAATGTACAATATAAACATCAATTACAAGATTTAATTTATCCTTAATAATATTAAAAATAATGTATTCTTATAGTAGAATACAGTCATTTAGTCTTCAACATTTATATCTTCAATCTTTCAACCCTAGTTTTGCAACATATGCTATTTAATTTAAAGCACAAAAGCTTCATGTAACATGAAATACATTTAAAATCAATAAATTTAAAATCATATGATTTTAAACTTCTAAAGAGACTGTACTGGTACAGCTTATATTGAAAGTAAAACTAAAGATTAATCCTACATTGTATTTAATGTGATTTACTTTTGTTAATTACAAACAAACATTATTATAATCATTTCACCTTTCAACAGCTGCAACATTAATTAGTTTATCAGGACATAGATCAAGTGAAGCTTCTTCAGACGATGGTCTACGAATGCAACTAAGAAGGGTCTCTCCATGCCTAATAGCACTATGTAGATCTTCTTTCAATACATTATAATTTTTGGTATGTTCCTCTATCAAAACCATTGTTGTTGGTACATCATTGGGTAACACACAAGCATGCCATTGTTCAATCATATCCTGCAAGGTGACAGAAATCTCTTTTGTATTCGTAGAGAATCTTTCAACGGCCTGGAAAGTATTAGGAAAAAAAAATAACATTAGTATTTCAAGTAGACATATTTTATATCTGCCTGAAAATTTAATGACTTTATTTGAATTATTTTTTTTATATAATCATTGGTACCAAAAAAATATTACATTTACTAACTAGAGGTTATAATGACAATTGCTTTTTAATTAAAATGAACAGCAATTATGATCCAAGAACATAAAAGAGGTTATTTAAAAATATACTTCAATCATTTCTTTCTATGAAATATAATTTGAAAAGAAACATAACAGTTATCAATTAGGATTATTTGCATAAGCTGATTTTGACAAATTAAATATATATTTTCCTAACAATATTTTATACAACATGGAAGACAAACATTTAAACTAGATATTTAAAAAAAAATTAAGAATTACCGTTCGTTGTTGAATCCAATCACTATGATCATAAGATATAGTTCCACCTAAATCACTAGTTAACTGACTGACATCTATATGACTATGAAGCTCTTCTATACTAGAACAAACCATTACCTATAATATAACAAGCAAATTAAAAATTTCAACAAATACAAAAAAGAACAACATTAATTTCACTTTTATGTTAAAGGAGAATATAAAAGGAAAGACTGAAAAGGAAAGGAAATAATATTCTGGTTAAAAAAGAAAGACTATAAGGTAAAAAGTAAATAAAGCTCTTAAAATTTTTATCATGCAGTCAATCTGATTATTATTCCAAAGGAACAAATACAGTGAACAGTGAAGGGCTTTAGTTATGCAAAAACTGCTTTTAAGTCATTTTCTAGACTCTAACCTTCATGATAGGAGTTTGAATAATGCAAAAAGAATTTTTAAATGATGTAAGTAATTTTCACACGACAAATGAAAGAATTCTATTATTATTGTATAACTCTCACAAAATGTACATTTGAATGTGTCATCTGTTATAAAGAAAATATGTTTTAGAGTAAAAATCATAAATATATTGGACCAGATTAAAATTTCATCATTGGGTTTGTAAGTTTTTCCTCGTGATAAAATTATGCATCATCCTACATTATAAATCTCAAATCAAGTAGTAAAAATGTTTATAAATTTGGGAAATTATAAGGATTCTTTATTGCATTTGATAATTTTACATAATTTTAAACTAGTCTTCTGCTTTTTGCACAAGACTAGTTTAAACAGCATATACTTCCTTTTGTTGAATTTGCCATCTATATGCACTTTAGATATTGAATACAAATCATGACTTTATTACACAATATTGATACAGCTTAGTCAAAAATGTTTAATCAGTGAGATAAAATAAATAATAAAGATGATCAATAACTCAAAGAAAAAGGAAATAAAAAAATTTTACTTAAATAAATCTTTTGTGACTACCCATCCCTGAAAACTATAAGGAAATATGCTTAACGTTTATATAGCAAAATGCCTGTAATCTTTTTAAAATTTACCTTACATTGGAAGCAAAGACACAGAGAAAAATGTTGCACTGAATGAAATAAACATGCAAACTACTAATAATTTATTCCCAATATTTTTAAATAAACCAGAATTTTTTTGCGTACTAGCAGTCATCCTCTGGAAAGTTCACAAACTTACATAGCATGTTTATTTCTCTGCTTTTTGAGGGAGATACCCTTTAAAGCAGAGAAACATGTTACACCAGATTCAATATTAAATGTAAACATCCGGTTTTAAACGGAAATCGACGATTCTATTTTTTTTCTCTCTTAAAGGTTGGGGAGGTGGGAGAGAGAACATCATGAAGTTTTATCAAACATCATACGTACAGCAGAATCAAAATTTCCTCGAGAGTGTATATTCTTCACCCATGAGAGGACTTGGGAGGAGAGAGAGAAAAAAAAAAAAAATATATTTCAGGTAGTCTCATTTAACGAAACTACCGCGGGTTATTAACGTAGGATTACTTATCATTGCTTACCCCTCTCCCTCTTTTTTTAAAAATTTTTTATAACGCATTTTGGTACTTTTCTGTTTGACTGTTTACTGCTACTGGGTTTGGCACGCTGCCAAAATTATAACTCGCGACGCAGGACGGACACTTTTTTTCTTCCCGGAGGACCGTTATTGAGGAACGTAATCCTAAGTTAAAATGTCACACTAATGGTGCAGTTTAAGACCAAATAAACGCAATCCTAAACCAAATAGTTTTCCCATTCCTTCTGACGTGACTGGACGTCATTTTTCGCAAATTCGGAATTCCGACTGAATCTGAAGTTTATGTGCAATTGGTTTAAATTATTGGTATTATAACGTCTTGATAATCGGATATTGTCTGTTGGTAGGAGATGTTGATGTAATATTTGTGTAACCCATGATCATAACAAAAGGGCGCCCGAAGACCGAGTTCTCTCCCCTTACGTTCCCCCAGCGTTGGTTTAACATAAAATAAATGGACCACTGGTTACTCGCTGAGAAGTCCCCTTATTATCCCTCCTCATTACTCTTAGTAACCTCTGCTTGAGTAACAAAAAATGTCATTTGGCAACATTTTAGGTTGATTTACTATTTTATCAAAATGCGAGAAAATTTTCCAACCTTATAGCCACGTTACCGAGTAGGCGACGTTTTCCAGAAAATAAGTTTGTGAAAACAACAAATTCCTTTTTCGGCCACTGAAATTTTAAATGAATGAGCAAATTTTCGTCTAAATTTAATAATGAATAGACCATAAAATATAAATAAAAACACCTACAACTCCGTAACTCTCGCCAAGTTTATAAGAAAATTAGTTTTATTTTGTTTTTATTTATATCAGGGGTACTGCGCACTAACTTTTGTGCTTGTCAATATTGCGTTCTGTTTTTAATGTTGTTACTTATCCCCCCCTCTCCCCGGCTGGAAATGTATTCCTGACCAAGTCCATATAAGCTTGCGGGCTGAGACACCGGTTTATAATGACACCACAAGGGTCGGAGTCCAACAGGTGCCACCTCAATTTTGACCGTGCACCCCAGGGGTGACATCTGGGGGGATCATACCGTCCCCACCCGCTGACCTCAAAGAAGGACTTTCCTATCAATGGATTTAACGTGCCCATATCCGGGCTAGACACGAAGGTACTTTACGGCGCTTGTCGGGATCCGATCCGAGCACCCTCAGTACCAAAAGTCAACACGCTACCACTAGGCTATCTCTGGCCGCTGTTTTTAGTCTACTGAACTATGTAATATATATATATATATATATATATATATATATATATACATACATACAGGGCTCAATTTATAGAAATAGAGGTGCCGGAACTGTAACCTTTCGGGGTGTGTGGATGGTATTCCAAATTATTGGTCTGAAAAAATAAATCTTTGGTTATACAAAAACTTGAACATTTTATTTATTTCCAAATTTTATTTTACAAAACAAGTACAAAAATAGTAAAGTAGTAAAAGTGATTAAATAAATGTTTAACTATTTGTAATTTTTTTTTCTCAAAGAGAGGTACCGGAATGCCGTTGCGGCGCGTTCCGCCTCAAATCGCCATATATTATTTAATAGATAGTATCTAAAATGGTGCAACTGGAATTCCTTTCTAGATTAAGTTTACCTTTATCTGGAGCATGGATTAGAGTTTCGTGGTAGTGGTAGTGGTGTGTATGAAAATTAACAAATACCTCCTTTTGTACCAGGTTTTATGCTTCAGGATAGGGTTTGATTTTAAATCCTCATGTTATCTCTAACTGGCGGCGGATTGCAATAACATCATCTAACATTATGAAAGTTCCAAACAGTTGTTGAGCACACAGAAATTGGCGAATTTCGAGGGTAAATGCGCACCGAAATATATTATGCAAACGCCAAAACTTAATTTTTTAAAACTCGTATAATCCTCGGCTTATCTTCCAGAAATTATAGTTTAGAGGAGACTTTAGATAATACTAGCTGTACCCGTCCCGGCGTTGCTCGGGTAATGTAATTACCAATTTTTTAGTAGCCTTAACCCTTTGTTAATGGGCATCGCTGTCATCCTTTTCCTCACCACGATACATTATTTTACACATATAAATTTAATCCTTTCTGGCACATTTTGGCAAAATTTTTAACATAGGATTACTAATCGAATATCACTGCAATAGTAATCGATTTCCTTGAAAGCGAATATATCACATCCTCCACATGCTGAAATTCTTTGAAATCTTCATAGATTTTTTCCACAAATACACCACAAATTATATGATATTAACTAAGTGTTGGCCAAAAAAATTACGGCATTACTAAATGTGATTTTTTAATCGATTATCACTGCAATAGTAATCGACTTCCTTTAACCACCCAATCCCTCATAGAAAACAAACGCCCCAACACATCACGTGCATGACGTCGAAAAAGACACGCCTATTTTCACCCGCTTTACCTTCGTCCGGAAATGAAGAACGAAATCTCCAAAATGAGATTTCTCGCAAGAGTTTCCGAATCATAAAATAAATTATTAAAAAATAACTACAATTTGTAAATTAATTTTGGTTCTGGCTTTCGAAACTGTGATGTCTAGGGTCTCTGAGATAAAAATTTCGTAAAAATGTAACGACATTTACGTATCGATTCGACAATTTGGAAAAAAGGGTCACGGACAAAATCGCGTTTTTTTCCGAAAAACGGGTGCGTACAGGCGATCGAAAAAAAAATCACAATTAATGGATAAATTAAGACAGACAATTTTAATTGTGATTTCCGTATAGTGTCATCTTTCCCGTATAGGCTCGTCCGAAAGGAAAATTCTTGGACGGATACGTTAGGATTTACGGAGCTTTTACTCGTCCGGGAGCTCCAAATCGCGACTAAATATTTAATTACGGAAAATCTAATTAAAAAATCGAAAAAAGGGCTTCGAGGTGTATAATGAGACCTCGGGAGGCATCTTCGTGTCGAATCTCAAGACTGTCCGACCTACCGTCTTTGCGCTGCGCCGCGAGCAGACAAAATCTCGGTCACACACACACAGACTTTGCCTTTTATATATAGAGACTAGCTGTACCCGTCCCGGCGTTGCTCGGGTAATGTAATTACTAAATTTTAGTAGCCTTAACGCTTTGTTAATGGGCGTCGCTTTCATCCTTTTCCTCACCACGATACATTATTTTACCCATATAAATTTAATCCTTTCTGGCACATTTTGGCAAAATTTTTGACATAGGATTACTTAAAACGTACAAATTCCTGTTCAATAAAATAAAATTATTAAACAAATCAAAACTACTAAACAAATGAAGTCATTGTTTAAATTCTTCACACATTTTTTCAAACAACAAAGCGCAAGTTATATGAGAATAAGTAATTGTTGACAAAAAAAATAAGGCATTAGGAAATTGGATTTTTTAATCGAATATCAGTGCAATAGTAATCGATTTCCTTGAAAGCGAATATGTCACATCCTCCACATGCTGAAATTCTTTGAAATCTTCATAGATTTTTTCCACAAACACACCACAAATTATATGATATTAACTAAGTGTTGGCCAAAAAAATTACGGCATTACTAAATGCGATTTTTTAATCGATTATCACTGCAATAGTAATCGATTTCCTTTAACCACCCAATCCCTCATAGAAAACAAACGCCCCAACACATCACGTGCTTGACGTCGAAAAAGACACGCCTATTTTCCCCCTCTTTACCTTCGTCCGGAAATGAAGAACGAAATCTCCAAAATGAGATTTCTCGCAAGAGTTTCCGAATCATAAAATAAATTATTAAAAAATAACTACAATTTGTAAATTAATTTTGATTCTGGCTTTCGAAACTGATGTCTTGGGTCTCTGAGATAAAAATTTCGTAAAAATGTAATGACATTTACGTATCGATTCGACAATTTGGAAAAAAGAGTCGCGGACAAAATCGCGTTTTTTTCCGAAAAACGGGTGCGTACAGGCGATCGAAAAAAAATCACAATTAATCGATAAATTAAGACAGACGATTTTAATTGTGATTTCCGTATAGTGTCATCTTTCCCGTATAGGCTCGTCCGAAAAAAATTTTTTTTGGACGGATACGTTAGGATTTACGGAGCTTTTACTCGTCCGGGAGCTCCAAATCGCGACTAAATATTTAATAATGGAAAATCTAATTAAAAAATCGAAAAAAGGGCTTCGAGGTGCATAATGAGACCTCGGGGGGCATCTTCGTGTCGAATCTCAAGACTGTCCGACCTGCCGTCTTTGCGCCGTGCCGCGAGCAGACAAAAACTTGGTCACACACACACAGACTTTGCCTTTTATATATAAAGATATAAATATCAGACAGTGGGAAAGGGGCAATAGAATCCTTACGGATGCTATTGTTACACGATTACAAATTTTGAGATTGAAAACTGCTGCCGTCATTCCAAAAACTCTAGAGCAGTGGATCCCAACTGGTAGTATGCGAGAGCATTTGAGGTGGTACGCAGAAGGGTTCAGTAATAATAAGTGCAATGGTACTGAGCTTGAAAAACGATTACGATTAAAGATAAGCACTATTGAACCTGATATAGAAGCTCTAATAAGAAATAAGCAACAGCAAGTTTCTCGTTAAGCCTCAGGATAATGACATTTTAGTGTTGGGAAACTGTATTTGCCATTTGTTAATAACAATTGCGTTTAAACAGCCTTTACTAGTTTTATGGATTTATTTTCTGTGTTGTGTTTTATTTACACTTCAATACATTTTGTAAAATTATTCACATGTATATATAATTAATTTGACCCCTCAAAACGTTAAAACATAACCAGTGGTACGTTACGACCCTACAAAGTTCTCAGGTGGTACTTAAGTATAAAAGGTTGGGAATGACTGCTCTAGAGATTCACTAATCTCAATTTTTAAGCCCCAAAATTCTAAGCATTTTAAGTTAGATTATTACAAATTATCAATATTTGGTACATAAAAAATGTAATACCTTAAATTTAAATTCTTCCTTGAAAAATTTGTTGCTAACACCTGATATTGCTTTCTGGATGAATCCCGCCGGCCTCAGAACAAATACAACTTGAATAAGAGCAGGGAAGAAATCCTAGAGCGAAACACAAAGTAATCTTTAATGCCACACTGAAGAAATTTACACGGAACAATGAAATGAAAAATACACCCTCTTTTATTTATAGAAATATGATAATTTAGTAACATATTCATATACACAATTTCTTTAATCCTACCACACATTTTAATGCAATTTACACGTAAAAATGGGTTAGTCTTTAAAAGAAAATTTACCATAGTTTAACATTAAATTGACAGATTTATTAAACTGCAATCAGGTATTTAGTTAAAATATTTTTAAAAAAATTATGGAAGAAATAATCGTTAAAAAGATAAACCGTAACGTAACCCGATAGAGCAAATCATTATTAAATGATAATATTTTCCAGTTTCCACCCTGGCAATTATTTTTTAAACAGTTAAACAGAGACACAGACACAAAATAAAAGATTAAAGCTTACAGCAATTTTGAGTAGGACAGTTTTGACAGAACTCCACTTGTCAGTCCTCCTGTCAAGAATAAGAACAAATCCTCTGTCCGCATCTTGCATACTGACAAAAATAAAGTTTATCACCATTAGAAATTGCATTTTTCAAAAGGTCAATAAAACAAATATAAATTTATAAACTATAACACCAAGCTGTAGATTTTCCCCTCTTAGAAAATCATTAGCATCAAATTCCCGCTTACGAATTACCGTATTTTTCGGACCATAAGACGCACATTTTTACATAAAAAAATAGACTTAAAATTGGGGTGCGTCTTATGGTCCGAAAGCAACATTAAAATAAAATGAATATTTTATTACATATGTATTATGTGTATTTTATATATACTGCTGGCCATTAAAATTGCAACACCAGGAAGAAAAGAAAATAACAAAACTTTACTTATTGTACGTATACATCATAGCAGGAAGAAAACATGATAAAATTTGAAGGCAATTTGGGGGTATACAGGGTCCGAAATTAGTACACACAGCTGCCGCCTCTGGCAGCTAAAACGGCTCTAAGGGCCTGTTCACATAGGAGTCCGTTGCGGAACGTTAAAGTATTGAAATATATTTAACCAATGACAAACCTCCAAACGATTAGCAATGAAATTTTTAACGTCTATGATTGGTTTATTTTCGTCTCAACGTCATCTTTCCCTTAACGCTACGCAACGGACTCCTATGTGAATAGGCCCTAACACGGTTAGGCATCGAGTCGAACTGGGCTTGGATGACAGATACGAGCAAGTCATTCCATGCTGCTTCAAGTCTCTGCTACACTTCATCAATCGTAGTGGCTGAAGGGCGGTGGCGGCACAGTCTCTCAACCTATGACCAGGTGTTTTCAGCGATTAAGAGATCTGGAGAACGTGCTGGCCAGGGCATCAGTCGAACACCCTCTGTGTCGAGGTAGGTCAGGACACGACGGGCAACATGCGGTCTTGCGTTATCGTGTTGAAAGATGATGTCTCTGAGGCCTCGAAGATAGGACACAGCTACCAGCCTTAAGATTTGAGAAATTTAACGCTGGCTGTTCAGATTACCGACGACGCGAACAAGAGGTGTAACTGTCGTGTACCCAATGGCTGGCCATACCATCACACCAGGTGCAGGGCACGTATGACAATATCGAGTGCAAGCAGGCCACGTGCGTTCCGCTCGGTGCCTCCATACATGGATACGTCCATCATGATGCTGCACGCAGAACCGGGACTCTTCTGAAAAGGTAACGTGGTGTCACTCCTGTATCCAGTTTCGCCGTTCGGCGCACGACGACTGCTGCAGTGTCAAGGGAAGCCACAATAATGGTCTCCGTGCAGACAGTCCGTGCTGCTCCAGACGTCGTCGCACTGTCCGTGCGGATACTTGTGCTGCAAACAAGCCCATTTCCTGACTCAAGGTCCGCGATATGGCTGTACGATCCAGCAAGGCCGACCTGACAACATGTCTGTCCTGTCGGGCGTTAGTGGCGGGAGGCCGTTGAGATCCTGCATGGTGTTCAGAATGACCCTCCTGAACCCACCGATTCCATATTCGCATGACAGTCGTTGGATTCCAACCAATGCTTGTAGCAATATCGCGGAACGATAAACCACACTCTCGATAGGCCGCGATCCTGCGGCTATCAAATTCCGACACGTGCTGGCAGTCGTTTCTCCTTCTTATACGAGGCATAATATGATCTCACAAACAACCGGCATTCAAATGCGATTTCCGAATGAGAAACTCGTTACGTAACTATCTTTTTATACAGAGTTTGAGATGCCGTTTCTCCCTCCTGCGTCGTCCGATTGCGCTTAAATGCTAATTCATTTGCATATCCCAGCATCTTTTTCCTTTCATGGGAATTTGACATTTGTGTCATCTCTCCTTCATGGTGTTGCAATTTTAATGGCCAGCAGAATAATATTTGCATTAAACGAAAAATGTCCCAAGATGTAAAATTTCTTTCTCGATTACAAAGTATAATAATAATAATAATAATAATAATAAAACGACTTTAAATCCAAGTCGGTAATCCTTGGACAAATTTTCTTCATAGGTTAACATTGAGGTGAGCGAATCCAATAAGGTTAGTACACAGCAGCCTTAAACCTCCCTGTATTACGAAAAACAAAAGTATTTTCTTCGAAACGTAAATAATTTTAATATCGACGACGAAAAATGTATTAGAACTGTTATGATATTAATTATCAGGTAAATGCAATAATATTTATCTGAAAAAGTCTATACGGGAATAAAAAACTAGTTTTAAAAACCATTAAGTGCTGCATAGAATAAAAAGATGAATCAATGTGGCATTCAACAAAAAGCAAAAAATCTACTATGCATAGATTTAGAACATTTATCCCCCCCCCCCAAAAAAAAAAAAAAAAAATAAATGAAATAAAAATAAATAAAATAAGAGATACGATGTCCTAAGTATTGATTCTACTTACGATGGAACACTAGTTAAATAGAGCATCAATCTCTTATATTCTTCATCTGACAGGTTGAGGAATTCCACAGCAGAGTCAGGGAATGTAATTATCGGAAACCCATCTAAGGTTTTCCCTCCTAGAATAAAGAAAATAATTGCCATATAACAACGACTAAAAGAAAATGAAAACTGACAGCAGATTTCAATACAAATTTCCGGTTAATGTTGTCGATATTTCAAAGCTCCAAGTACAAAAACAAAAATTGAAGTGAATAGAAAATTTAAATCATTTTCTTAGGGAAAAAAAAAAACAAACCTTGAGTAAATTGAGCTCGACAGTTGATTTGAAAGCTTAATCAAAGTTTTTCTTTTTAAAGAGGAAAAATACTTTGAAACACGTGAGTGGCAAGAATATGCATAAACCATATTTTGTGCCCCAAGCTACTGTTCATCGTCTGAAAATCAAAAAAGCTATTTTATCAAGCATTCTAAACATCTACTAATAAGTTGTTTGCTTGGTTTGCTTTTAAGAACACTACGGGGTATTCTTTTGCTACTAATTGAAGTCGATTGAAAACGGCTGAAAACACCTATGCCAACCGTGGGACTCACAACTCGCTAGACTCTGGTATAGAAGGCCTGCATACGCCTTAGATAGCCAGCAGATTTTGTTTCTATATACTTATTTACTTATGCCAGATGTATTCTGGCATGAGTATTTGTGATAGCAACTCGGAATGCTAATTGAGCTAGGGGCAGCACCCAAGAGTCGGCAACTCAGTAAGCCACAATTATACTGGCGTGAACGTTTATGAGTCGGCAACACAAAAGACCAATTGGATAAGCGTGAGCATCCATGCGTCAGCGACTCGAAATGAAAATAGCACTAGTATGAGCATCCATGCGTCGGCATCTCGAAACGCCAATTGCACTGGCATGAAACCATGAACATGCATGAGCTTGCAACCTGGAATGCCACCTTTGTAGGTGTGAACTATGTGGGTGATTAGGAAAGCCAAACGGGGTTGGACATGCAATATTTTTTCTAATTAGCTTATCTTTTGTAAGTAAAAAAAGCATAGATAAGGCCAACCCTTATATTTCCTTCTAACCAAAAACATGAAATACATCGACTTTTTTAACGTAGGATTACGTTCCCCATAACAGTCCTGCGGAAAGGAAAATTTCAGACGCTAAAACCGTCCGTCCATCCGGCCTCGCGAATTATAATTTTGGCAGCGAGCCAAACCCAGTCTATCGCTTGGACAGGTTAAACCATAGGCGTAGCGTGCTTCTAACTTTTTAGGGCCCTCCTCAACGCATTGACTAGCGGACGGTCCTTAAAATGTGATAAAATATGATTTTTTGAAATTTAATAACAATAGAATTAATGTTTGAGTAGTATTCAAAAGTTATACAAGGAGGAAAATAAAAATATAAATAAAATGAGAAAAATAATATTGCATCGAAATATTGTTATGGATCATATTACTGTTAAAAACTATGTTAAGGCTAAAGACATAATCGAAATGTTCAGTTTCACAGTAGGAAAAGGAAGAAAATCAACTTTCTTAAAAGTTTTCTACGATTTTCTGATTTTAACTGAACTTCTATTAACATTTTAATTTATTTCAAGTTAAGTTGGGGGGCGGGGGGACGTGCTTGAAGATATTTACCTAGTGTCAAAAGTAAAGTGCCTTAGTTGGATTTTTTGTAATTAAAAGACATGCACAGGGTACAGACTTAATAGAATATTTTCATTTAGGCTACTAGTTAAAATACAGTAAATTAACATTTTTTTTTAACATCATGCCACTAAAATATTTCCTAATATCACCAGAATAATATCAATATAAAACTCACCAGTTATAATGGCATATCTGTTCTGTAATAGATGTGCAACATCCTGCACACACAAAGAACAGCTATTTTCTTCCATAGTTTCATCTATAATGATAAAAAGGAGTAAGGTACAGAATACGTCGTTTTAAAGTTAGGCGTGAGTTAAGATAAAAACACAATACAGAGTTAATTGCGATGAAATTTAAGAACTTTAATACACACATTAAGGTCATACTTTAATGTGTGTTCTGAGCAGCACGAATACAACCTGTCAGAAAATACTACTCGTGTCTATATCTAAGAGGGTCCGACAAAAACAAGGACTTGAAGTAAATTATTAGATAGACTTAAGCAGTTCGAGAAGTAAACATCCGGTGTCATCCGGATTCAATGAAGCTCTAACTTATCTCATGTGAATGATTATGCCAATTATAGTACGGGTATTATGCATTATACTCGAGATGATTAAGGTTAAATTCGAAAGAGTTAATTTCAAAAACCGATGATATCCAAATAAAATTTAGCATATTACTACGAGTATAGCATAAAAAACGAGGATATTTTAAAATTTATTAAAACCAGAGAAATAAACTAGAGTTTGAAACCCAGAATGCATTTGTGGCTGCAGTTTAAATGTATCTTTGATACATTTATAACAAACAACTACGTCTGATTAAAAAAATGGGTTACAAACGCTCAATTTATAAGCATGAATAAATAAAACACTATATTGCGTGTACTGAAAGAGTAATTTAGCACATTTCAAAAAACGGAAATACTTGGTATATTGCTGATTTCCTAGAAAAATGTCTCTGATAGTGCATGACCACTGAAGTCATGGAGTGACAAGTATACAGGCCGCTATATTCTGCTGTTCAGCAAAAATTGTTTGCTCTTTAAGGGCCTGTTCACATACAATATGTCAGCGTTATTCGTATTGACATGTTTTAAACCAATCACAGGGCTTAACAATTTCTTGGCTAATCGTTTGGCGGTTTGTAATTGGTTAAAAATATTTCAATAGAGTAACGCTGACGGATTCTATGTGAACAGGTCCTTAGATAACCAGAGAGATGTTGCTAAAGATTAAACGTACATATACCTTATACACAGTTCTCACTGTCATAATTGTATACACTTAAAAATATACAAAGAGAGTCTCTTAAGATTATTTTGATGACACACTAGCAACCATTACCTTAATCCGATGCATTAATTATTGAAGTTCATTTAACAAGAACCTTTTTTTACTCAGCTTTTCAATACACCACCTTAATTCACATCGTTCTTTTTCCAATGCGGATATTGTAATTAGTCGTCTCTTCTCATTAAATAAAATTTGGTCAGTTTTTTTTCTTCTTTTTGAGAATGGCGAGGAACGTTGCTATTTTAAACCAGTTTATAACTGGCGTATTCTTTTGTAGTGCTGCATAAAGGTTCTGTTTTACGTGATAACCGCACAAATGGAATAGGCCCTCCGAACTCAACTACCCTACTTGCACTACTTGAGAAATTAATTCGTTTTTTCAGCTGCATCAAAAACTCATTCCGGGAAAGAATTAAATTTCATTAACTAACAGTTGAAATAGTAAAAAAGTCAACAATAAACGCAAGAATCGCGCTCTACTCCACCCAGTTAATTATCTAAAATCTTAACATTTGAATTCAGCAGGGACAAAGGTGGAGTGCAATGCGCCACCGTTGTGATTTTTAAATTCAGAAGTAAAGTGGGCTTGGCACAGGCACCACCATTAAGTCGAATCCGGCCTGAATTGTAAACTCAGGAAGTTCTTTTCCGAGTCCCTGCTTTTAGCTCAGCAAGAAGGCCATAGATTTCACGATTTGGGTTCTTTTTGAGTTGGGACCACCGGAGAGAGAAGCACAGATTAATTAAATGCGAAGATGACCTCCCAGGAAGTAAAGGGAAGTATAATATTCTACTTCCATAATTTTCTACCAGAAGATAAACTAAACTAGCACAGACGCGATGAACAGTTTAGCAGCCCTTCTAAACAATATTAGTTATTTCTTAAAATCTATAATTCGGTTCTCACTCTTATTTTAATCCAAAAATTTAAATACTTTGTAAGTACTTTTATGTACCGTTTTTAGAAATTAACCTTCATTATAACCTATCTAAAGGTCTCACTTATAGAAAATATTTCTTTCTGCATAAAAAGCAACTTTCCATCATTCATACAATTATACGTTTGACATTTATTTGGCGCTTCCTAATATTTTCTTTACCCGTCAAATACACATATATTATTTACACATTGTTTAATAAAATACTAAAAGTAATACAGTACACAAACGAAGTATGCCAATGTCATCCACGTTTAAATTATGCAGATGTGACCTATAACACAAAATTCACTAAAAAACACCTGATAATGTCAGTAAATAAAGTGCATTTAGAGACGCTATAAAAACGGCTAACACAAAAAAAAAGGCTGAAAGAAGGACGAGCTGAATAGTTTCCTATCAAATTAGCACTTGAGCTATTAAAATGTTTAACATTAAGTTTTCGATGATATAAAGAACATTATACAGGATATTATGTATTTTGCAATAGGAACACGTAGATTAATTTCGTTCAGTAACAACGTACAAGCGAAATGAAAAAAAAAATCATTGTTTTTGGTTTGAAAGAGCAGGTCTCGGATGTATATATACGGTTTCATTGAACATGAATTATTGCATAACACAAACACCATCGATCAGGGCCGCCGTCAACTGAGTTAGGGCCCGGGGCAAAATAATACAGCGGGCCCCTCTCTCCACTCAATATTTGAACATTGTATACATTTTTTAGTAAACTCTAATTTAACCGGGCCCCCTGCCAGCCCGGGCCCCTGGGCATTTGCCCCCTTTGTCCCCCCCCCCTGTCGCCGGCCCTGCCATCGATACTACCAAACAATGTGAGTGAAATCTCCAGCTTGTTTTATGCTATGCTTTTGGAAATTGGTAATATTGTAAGTGAACTCTTGGAAAACACATTTATTAGGCCTTCATATGAAGATATGCAATAAATTATGCATTGTGGATGGCCTAAACCTGTTCTATAATAACTTAAAATTCATCTCCAGGAAAAGAGCCGATCACATCCTAAAAATTTTAAGCGCGTGACACCAAAAATTACTTCGGTACCTCGATCGGATTAATCCGATCGAGGTACTCGAATAAATTGTAATGCTAGCTTGTTTTACTTTGATCGACTGAAGATGCTCCTAGCGATAAAGCCAGTTTTTGTAATTCATGTTAAAAAAAACTAGTTTCATTTTCAGGCGTACTGTACAGGTAAAAAAAAAAAAGAGAAGCTTTCCTGAACAGGTAAAAAAAAAGCTTTCCTGTATAGGTAAAAAAAAAAAGCTTTCCTGTATAGGTAAAAAAAAAAGCTTTCCTGTATAGGTAAAAAAAAAAGCTTTCCTGTATAGGAAAAAAAAAGCTTTCCTGTATAGGAAAAAGAAAAAGCTTTCCTGTATAGGAAAAAAAAAAAGCTTTCCTGTACAGGTAAAAAAAAGCTTTCCTGTACAGGTAAAAAAAAGCTTTCCTGTACAGGTGAAAAAAAGCTTTCCTGTACAGGTAAAAAAAGTGTTCCTGTACAGATGTTAATAAAAAAAAAAGATTTCCTGTACAGGCAAAAAAAAAGCTTTAAATCTGAAAATTATCTAATGTTATTTAGGTAATAACCTGTACGTAATACATATTATATGTGTGCGTGCGTGTGTAAAGTTACTTCTATTTATTTATAACTGAAACATATAACTTATAATTTTTATGTTGTGGATGAGGAATAGCCCAGGCCATGGCCTCAAGATATGCTACTGACATTTACCCAATAATTTGCTAAATATTTTATCAGGTTGTGATGTTACAGTTAAAATCCACTTCACTTAAAGGATTAAGGTCCCCTATGTACAGATGTGAGTAAAATTATATATAAACTCGCGGATTAAAAATATTAAAATGCAGAAACCATAGGTATTATAATTTAAAGAGTACAGATCTATGACACAATTTTTGGTCTTTCGCCTTTTGTTATTCGGTACTCCACTTAATTTCGACGCCTCGAGCAACTGTCTCTATCTCAGACTGCTTCCTCCACGTGCTGCGATACCATTTGAAATCAGAAGAAAATTTTTTGTCGATTAGCCTTCGAGTTTCCTCAAAAATCAATCGTGTCCCACGCTGTCTCGTAAAGCTAAGTTTTTGCGAGTGTAGATAAGAAAAGAAGATCAAAATAAATTTCCAGACTAATCGAACACGATGGCATCAACAAGAAGACATGGAAAAACGGCACGGCGCGTGGTAAGAAAAAAAGGCATCATCATCATCTACAATCGATAACGTGGTACATGCAGAAACTAACGAGATAATGCACCTGAACAAAAAGCGGGCTTTCTTGTAAGCTTACCTTGCCCTTGAGCGAGAATCCAGGGAAGCGAGCGTAGATGAAAACACGTATCAGGAGATGATAACGCCATTTTTTTTAATTTTAAGTTTGTCCCAGGTAACAAGTTTTAGTGTTTTATCTATCGTTTGAATTTAATGATCATTATACAAATACTAGAAACAAAAAAAAAAAAAAAGGAAAATCATATTTCATTTAATTCAAAACAGAATTAGGTTTAAATTTTCAGTTTGATTTAGAGGACAATTAAGGAAAAAATTCGAATATGGCGAAATTATTATTTTGTGATACAGGGTTGAAAAAAGAGACATGGATCATAAAGGGGATAATAATGTGGTGTATTCTAATTTTCAAAGTTCATGCGAAGAAAATTTACAACAGATTTGAATTAGGTTATTAATTTATTGCGGATCTGATACGTTTTCAAGACAAAAATGAACATAAGCAGGGCCGTGCTTAGGGGGTGGCGAACTGGGCAACCGCCCAGGGCCGCTAAAATTTAGGGCCGCTAAAAATTTAGGGCCGCCATTTTTATTCCTCATCGCAACAATTTTGTAAATGTTATGGTTTTTTTTTTTTTTTTAAATTCCTCATTTTTTGCGGTTTCCATAATTCAACTTATAAAAAAAAATATGTTCCGATTTTTTGAAAAGAATCGTAGAAAAGAATCTTAATTGACAAACTACCCTTTTGGTTCGAAAAATTTCTCGGTTAGAAAGACATGATTTATCTTCAATTCAGTTATAGTAAAAACTTGATTATCAACCCCTTTTTTCAATATCAGTTTCTACTATCTGTCAGTCACTACATACAGCCATTTGAAGAATTATAAACCGTTTTGTTGGAATCTGTCCGATTTCACGAAATAGTTGCAAAATACCGAAAGTTGAAAAATTTTATTGCCAGTAAATGTGTTTCGCCCAAGGCCGCTAAAACCCTAAGCGCGCCCCTGAACATAAGCAGTAAACCAGAGATAAATGGACAAAGAGTCTGTAGTTAGTAATTTTAGCGAAGCTCTAGGAGTGAGGGTTCCAATTCCACCAAATTAGCAACTTTTAAATAAACTTTTCAACGTTTATAAAGACATTCACAATATATTTCAGTGGAATAAATAACAACACTTATAAAATTATTTGCTTCTATTTATCAGGCAACCTGCAAAAACTAAAGGAATATAACGTTACCTTTATAAATATAAAACGAAAAGAAATATTTGCAACTTAATGATGCACCATTTTCGTTCAATATGTAGATAGCGTAATTTAGCGACAAAATATCTGTACCGCATAATTTGGCTTTAATAGTTTTAACAATTGTATTTTATCGTGTGGGTGTGTGTGTGTTGACGCGTATGAAGCAAGCAAACAAATATCATATTAACCAAAAATATTATGGTATACGTAATAATCATTTAGTTCTTGACTAATACATCATTTAGATAAAAGGGAAAACAAACCTTTTAACAGTCATATAAATAAAAAAAAAATTATAAAAAAAATTAATATCAGTAACTTTGTTTTTGATATTAAACTTATAAAGCACAGGTAAAAAAAAAACTGATGAAATGTAAGGTACGGTAGATTTTTTAAAGTTTTGCATTTTAAATACTATTGCACATGCACACAATCAAAATACGCTTTCTTTTATTAAAGAACAAAAATGGCGGAAGGTCAGTCTTGGTTTATAGGCCTTACCTTGGAGAAGGCAAACGCGCGGGAGTAACGACGCAAAAGAGAGAACGCGAAATTATAATTTTCAACTTGATTTTTCCGGCAACAAACTGACAGCGCAATAATTCTAAAAAAGGGAATTTACATTTTTAAGACGACATCTGTCCGTGGGTAATATATATATATATATATTTTTTTTTTTTTTTTTATGAGCAAAACATTTGCCAGGTGTCAAATCAGGTGAAGAGCTAACTTCCCAAGCATTAATTTTGAAATAAACGTGATTGAATTACTACTCACAGAATCTAAGCTGCATAGATATCCTATGCGGTGGTCGTGATTTGTGATTTATGGCAGTAATCATGCTTCCATCCCATACCTCACGGACTTCGAAGATCGTTAACACAACAGCACGAATTTCATTGAAAAAAATGTTAAGATTTAAGGGAAATAGTAGGAGGAATTTTTTTCTTCTTGGATAAGCTTAAATGTGCAGGACATGTGATAAGGATTATTTAGAATTTTTAGTTAGTGAGGGTAAGAAGTTTTTAATTGCTCAATTTATTACAAATTTTTTGCATTAATAACTAGGGGTACGTAAATTTCGCATAAAAAATATCGAAATTTCGCAAAAAAATTACAACATATAAAATTTCTTATTTATTCGCAAATATATATATATATATATATATATATATATATATATATATATATATATATATATATATATATATATATATTTCTTTTTTTTTTAATTTCGCAATTATTTAAAAAAAAATCACAATTTTACTTACTTGTTTAGGTAAGCATCAAAATCCTTAGTTAAAAGCTAACATTGTAGTAGTTTCCACATTCTCTTCCTTAAATCTTTAGTAATAAGCAAATTTCGAGAGTGAGATCTCTCAGTTAAAGACCGTGGGTGGTCTTAGATAAAGCAATTATGTTAATAAATTATTACTATTATTACCTAATTTTGCTTAAAAAGCCGTTTATCACCAAGTTTTCGCCGAAAAGTAGTAAAAAAATAATTTTCGCATTTATTCGCTCATATCGGTAAATTTCGCATTTATTTCGTAAATACGAAAATTACGTATCCCTATTAACAACCTAATATTTTTGGACGATGAGGAACTGTAACCCTCGTCAGAACGACTGAAAATTCTGGAGGCTAGGCATCCACATATATTGTCGACATTAGATAAAAAAAAAAAATAAGAGCTCAAGAAATCAGTGAATATTAAACAGGTTTAGGTGAGAGTGCCGCTTTCATCTTTTGCTACACAAGGACTCTGTAGACCTGGACCTACAGTTTAAAGCCGATTTCGAAGGGCTCCACAAACATCCACGCCGACAGCGGGACTGGAACCCACAGCTATTCGACATCGTCCAGCCGAATAGGAAATATGAATAAGAAAAACTTAGCAGATTCACATGAGAAAAAAAGATTATAAAAATCTTAAAAACTACGTTAACTATTTAATTCAGCGAATCCACTTTTCTATTTTTTTTTAAAAATACCTATTCCCAACCCTGTTGAGTTCCCGAAATCAAAATAAATTGAAATCTTTCAGAGCCGCATTCCCTGGAAGCCTGTTAAAATTTCCTTTAAAGAGCTACTATCAAGTTCAACTGTTAACTTAACTACAGATTTTAGGCAGGCCCAGATTTTCCATTAGGCCCGGTATGTCCGGGCCCTCAAAACTTTTTATTTTAAAAGAAGAAAAAAGAAAAAAATCCCAATTCGATTTGTTTTAAATTTTATCTTTTTTAATAATATCATATGTATGTTATAGTGTGTATAAGGGATTAATAAGTTTTTCTGGTTGCATTGTATTGGTGTTTTAATGATGAAGTTAATGTTGTATTGCTTTTTGTTATTTGATAATGTTCTAGGCTTCTATGCTTCAAACAGTCAATTCTTGGTAAAATGCTACTTTCACAATGATTCATGATTATTTTTTTCGTGTGTCAATTTTGGAATTTTACGCCCACATCAGTGTTAGGGGGCCCCCATCCCGAGTTGTGTCTATAGTCAAGAATTTTCGAAATCGGGCCCTGATTTTGGGGAAAATATTTTCATTCACATTAAACACAAGTTTAACTATCAGAATGTATGAGAAAAAAAGTTCATTCATAAAAACAAGTTTAATAGGATTCTGCAACAATTTGGTTGCATTTAACAATTGCTTTTAAAACTTGGCACGTGTCAAGTGCCCTCTCAGGCTGGCACTCGGCGACAAACCCCCCCCCCCCCCCCTCCCAATCCTCCAACCCACTACTATGCCTCTGGTGACCTTCGAATAGTAAATCTCTCAGAATTTATAAATAATTGTTTTTATGGTTCACGAGATATACCACTTCTCTAACAACTAACAAAATGTTTTAAACTCTCGCTCGATGCAACGACCTTTCAGTACAATCAATCAAATGCAAACCATGGCCAGGGCGGGCAAACTGTAGTTAATGCTCTTATTCTTTCTTGTTTATGTACAATATTAAGTGAATAATGAGTCTTCCATTTGCCACTATTACTCAATTAGGGGGAAGGTCTGCGGCTAATTCCTGTTACACGCGATCGATAGAGTCATGTCGACTACGCTTCAGGGCGGAGAAAAAGAAGCAAGAGTAGCAGAATCAGAATATCGGAAAAGCGATGCCACCCACACTCGCTCTTCGCAGGTTTCAGTCAGTGGCGACAAGAGGCTAGAGAGGGGCATTTTTACGTATTTTATCTTAGAAAATCTTTATATATATATATATATATATATATATATATATATATATATATATATAAAGTTCCGTAACTGACTGACTCACTGACTGACATACAACGCACAGACCAAACCGCTGGACCTAAAGGGCTGAAATTTTGCACGGCGATTCTTCTTATAGTGTAGGGGTGCATTAAGAAAGATTTTTGAAAAATTCTTCTTAGATTTTTTAAAATAAAATTTTTAAGCTGTTTTAGTAACTTTTTTTAGGTTCGCATTTAAAATAATTTGAGGGTTATGAAATTTATATCACGAGAAAGATCATAAAAATTCCTTTAAAATGAAATCTTTTTCGAATCTTTACCTCCATTTTCTGATTTTTGGAGAATTTTTAAAGATTAATTTTTAGTATTTAATTTATTAAATGCTGACCACGTGATTTCTTTTTCTGGTACTTTAAATAAATTTATCGTCACGTGCATAACAACTAAATGGACAAAAAAAATTTTTTTTCTTGCTAATGCGGCATACGATTGGACATTATCCAAAAAAATATTAAAATTCAATAAGAGATATTATGTTCCTCAAACTGTAATATATTCTTTATTATGTCCTATTACATTGAATTTGAATATTATCTTCTACATTACTTTGTCTATAAAAATAAGCCTTACGATTTATATATATATATATTTACATCAATTGTATACATTGATCGTCGTATTTATTATAAATATATATATATATATATATATTTTTTTTTTTGCATTAATTGCATACATTGACCGTTGTATTTAATTTGAATGTACTCCGTAGCGAAGTGCGGGTTTTCAGCTAGTTCTCTATAAAATAAATGTAAGAGCATGCGCAACAAAGAAAATGCAAGAAAGGAACCAAAATTGGTACCTTCTCAAAACACACTTGAGAAAAAAAAAAGAAAGGAAAAAAGGATACAATTTCATATATCAGTATAAAAAATATTCTGGGTCTTCCACTCGTATACCACAGCCACTCATATCTCAAAGAGTGTGCCTAGCGACGATAAAAATATGCGCACAGTCTGAAATATTTATAACCCATGATTTAAGACTAATTGTTACATAAGAGGGTGTGGTCCTTCGAACCAACCCGTTTTCATATCGCTTTCGAAGTCTCAAAAGATTTAAAAAGAAATATTTCGTCAAACTTTTGGCAACTCTTAAATTTTATAGATCTTTACTGTTTTAAGATCGTCAAGTTTCATATAGTCTTGAGAATAAAAGAAGAGTTAACGTATATACCAGTTAGCAAATCATCAATAAAATGTGAAAGATTTAAAGCTAGAAAGGGGCGGGAAATAGATGCGAAAAGACATAAAAATAAGCGCTCTCAAGGAAGTCACTGAAAATAACACTATCTCACAACATTTCATTTACTATACCAGTCTCGAGGTTAGCAGACCAGGGTTCGAATCCCGGTACAAGTCAATAACCTACTGTGTGTTTAAGAGAGAGAAAGATAGGAAGAATTTAAAAAGAAGTTAAAGAATGTTAAAAAGTGTTAAAGAATTTAAAAGCATGTTGTTGGTCACTTTATAATGGGAACACTATATAGGTGAACCCAGATTTTCCCTATGAGTGAACAATGCAGACCGTCCATGACTTCACCGGAATGCGAACTCGAGACCACTGTGTGGAAACTAGTGACGCTAAATGCAACACGATATGGGCGTCACACATATGAAGTTCAAGCAAAACTTTTTTTTATTACAGAAAACTATTTCAAAACTATCTATCAGAGATCGATAGTTTTGAAACATAGTACATAGATAGCATACGTTAACGTAATTTTTAACAAACGTATAAGTTGACGAAAAGTCCCTAAATTCATAGTTTTTTAATAAACTCTAGGAGTAATAAGCCATTTCACTGCTTTATTTTCTATTCCATTCAGTTTAAACTCCTATTCTCATGTACACACTAAATTTATAGTAATGGACATCGATCAAATCAATTGTACTTACCGTTTGCACAATGAAACAGAAAAAGAAACTTCTTGTGCCCCTTCGGTTTATTTGAGAGTAAGAATATTTGTAGACTGACCACCCTATTTTGTCATCTACGGATCTATAGAGTCAATTTAGCAAAGCTCATAATCACCATTTCTTTCGCGATTATTAAAGAACTTCACCATTGAACCATATATGTAAAAAAGAAACTATTTGACAGATCTCGATTCTTAGGTCAATACGAAATAAAATTCTCCAACACTTAAATTCTAATTACGACTTTTATGCACATTAATCAATTCATTTCTTAAATATTCTATTTCTCCTTGGTAATGAAAAAAAGTATGTACTCCTTCATTGCGCTTAATTATAGAAAATAAGTGCAATCGATTTTAGATTTTTTTTTCCCAGAATGGAACTCGGGAGGAGAGATTCGACTTTTAGGAGAATGTCCTTAAAGATATCATACGGTGATAAGTGCCTAATATTGATTTTTCAGTCGTGACCCCGTTTGATTCCACGTCTTGTAAGAAATACTAGAAAGTTTCTCAAGGGTGGGTTACGGTACTTCGGATTTAAGAGTACATTTTATCAATATCCTATTCACTTGGAATGACATTTGTGGAGGCATGAACATACAAAAAAAAGTAACACGTGATACCACTAGAATTGGACGTCAACATTTTGTGTTGGTCAGGTTTGCTGCGTACATGTGGTTGCCACGTTCAGTTCGTGTAAAGCAGGGGAGTCAAACTCAAAGGCTACCTTGGGCCAAACAAAACAAGGTTTAACTATAGGTGGGCCGCAAAAAAAATCATATTAATAGAAACGTAGGTTTATTTACCTAATTACAGTATATTCAATATAAATATATGCATTTTGTTTAATAATAGCAAAAAAGAGTATCATTAAAAAAACATTTAGCGAATTCTTCCTATCTTATTATATTCTGCATCGGTTATTTTATTATATATTATTGTGTGCCAATATATTGGCCGGGGCCGCAAAAATATTCGTCGCGGGCTGCATGTGGCCCGCGGACCGCGAGTTTGACACCCCTGGTGTAAAGGACAATATCGATGGTTCGTAAAGTTAAAGATTATCCCATTTAAAACAGATATAAAATTTGCAAATAAGTTGATGCAAAACGTTAAAATGAGTTAAGAAATGAAACTAATAGTACATTTTTTTACGACAAACTGACCTCTCGCGGATACGTGTTTCAGGGCAGGGGCGTAACTAGAGGGGCCCCAGGGACAAAGACGCAAATTGGGGCCCCTGGGTTAATAATGAAACATTTTTCTGGAGCCCGGGGCATTGCTCCGGTTGCCCCAGCCTAGTTACGCCCCTGTTTCAGGGACTGATCAAACCAGACATGCAAATGTGAACGTCGCATAATTGAGAGATTATGTAATTCAAGCACACATTTAAAATTTGAAAGGATAAAATAAAAACATTAGCTTTAAGGCTACAAGGGACCTTCAGATTGACAAAAATATGTCCCCAAAACGATTTTTTCTTCTTTCAGAAAAATGATTTTGCAACTCATCAGCTTTAAATTAAAAAAAAAAAGTTTTTGATCCGATCATTATTAACCGAGTTATAAGTATTTTTTCAAACGTAAACAATGGAAATGTTAGTCAAATTAAAACTTTAAATGATATTTTCTCAAAACAATTTTTCATGTCTTTTCGGTAAGTTCGAAATGTTCCATGCGTCATAATTTTTCTTGAATTTTCATAAAATTTCATAAATTGATTATTTATATATGTTAAAATGAAACTTACTAATAAATTCATTATACTATTTTAAAACAACTTAAAATTTTTACGATAAATTTTTTTTTGATAAAATTTGCATAAAATGACCTATTTTTATCGATTTCTTTTCTAGTTTTTATAAATATGACTGTAAATAAAATATTGCTACTAACTTTTATTATAACTATATAAAGCTAGCTTAAGAGAGAAAATTAGATATCTGAGACAAAAAATAATGCGCATGGAGCATTTTTAAATAGAGTAATTAAACTGATTTTAATTAATATCTTAATTAAATTCCGATTTTTTTTTATTATTTAGAATTTTTATCTCTAAACAAAACTGTATAAGTATACAAAATTTCATAGCAATTGGTTAATAAATAAAAAAAAGTTTTCAATGGTCCATTGTCGCCTTAAAGAAACTAAAGAAATTTAATTAATCTACACGCATCGACGATAAGGTTGATTTCCAAAAAAATTTTAACGAGGTCAGTTTTAGAAGATTTCGCATACTTTGTTCATTTTAGCTATGTTCTTCACAGCAAATTCTCTTCTGAAGAAGCGATACCAAGTAAATTAAAAATGATCGATTATCTGACTAATGCGACAGCTTACCCCAGATTTCTTCTTCACGAGGCACACGAGACGAAATATCCGCATTATGATATAAACCAATAAATGGCGAGCTGTGTAGGCCTGCAGATCACAAAGAGGGAAGATGACAAAGACTAATAGCTATGGGAATAAGATTAATTCAAAAAAGGAAAATTCTAAAGAAGGCTGTAGAACAGACTAACGCCAGAAGAAAAAAAAAATGTCTTGGAATAAGATTTTTAGAAGACATGCATTTTGGGTAGATATTAGCACAGGAAATTTCAGCGACGTATAACCGTGAGGTCCTTTTCAAGCAGACTTATGATTGAAAGTTAAATGACGTTTTTTCCAATAACCCAGGCTGAGAACATCAGAAATTGACATTTAAATGAGAAAATATAGTTTATCATTTTCTTATTCATTTTGCTCTTACTTATTCTTTATAATAAAAAGAACATACATTATTAATACTGCTGATAGTAAATATCGTAGTATAAGTAGTATACTTATCGCATAATAAACCAAATCACTCACCGCTATGTAACTGTCATGAACAAAAAAAATTTCAGATAGTCTCTCCTAACGAAACTACCGCGGGTTATTAACATAGGATTAGTTATCGTTGCTTACCTCTTTTGTATGTATATATGTATGTATGTGTTATGTATATATATGTATCTATAGATATGTACGTATATATATGTCAAAATTTTGAAACTTTTCTGTTTAACTGTTTACTGCTTGCCAAGCGATACAGACTGGGTTTGGTGCGCTGCAAAAATTATAACTCGCGACGACGGACGATTTTAGTGTCTGAAATTTTGATTTCCGGAGGACTGTTATGGAGGAACTTAATTCTACGTTAAAAAGAGCTTTGAAGTTCTTAATGACAAACAAGTAACTAGTGAAATGTTTAGAACATAATGTTTTACCATTTAAATTTATTTTGAAACGTTTTAACGAGTTTCTTTTTCTCGTATCACATCATACTCACTAGCAGTATGTATCAGTCGCAGTAGCAGTATTTTAAATTTTTGATATATTTGTGGGGGTTTACATTTCAAATTTCTACGCATAAACTTTAGCGTATGCCTGTCAAATTTAAATTAGTGTAAACACATAGGAAAAAAAAAAACATATCTAGCAATGCTACTTAAAGAAAAATTTTTTTTTCCCTTCTCTCAATTTTTTTGAAGTTTATGTGTAATGCTATCCTGTTTCTACGACACATTAGTATACAAAGGTTGCCCAACCGACATCTCGCGTCCGAGATCTGCTGCTAATCATATAAGCTTTTTAATCCATTATACGACGGAGACTCGGTCAGTGAGACTTACTTTTCCACTTCAAGGTACCCCAGACTTACATATAATCCACCATGAAAAGCTTTCATTGCCAGGGACTCAAATCTGGGATCTACAGCTGACAGAATCACCGAACCCTTACACCAGCGGGACTCGCTTTCTAAAACTCGCGCAGATTGTTGGATACACGACAAATTATGAATTTTGTTCCAAACAGAAAAATACAGCAAAATTTCGCGTGTTGACGAGTTTACAGGAATTTGCACGATAGGAAAATCTAGCAGAACAAAACCTATCTTTTTAGACTTTTATAGGCCCAATAGGGTTTCAAATTTTATAGCTATCACAGACCTTTCCCATTAGTCAATAAATTGGAAGTAAAAGCAGGGCAGGAGAGTAAAACTGCAGCGTTTGAATGGAAAATAAATGAGGACACTTGAAAGTCCGATTTATATTTCGCTATTGATACCGTAGCAGTGAATTGCAGATTAAGACTCTCAAATGGATTACGATAATCGTACTAAAAAAAAAAAAATGGGAAAGCGTCATATAACGAAATGAAACTTCAAATAATCGGAACGAATTTCCCCCTCGATCATAGCTGACTAATTTCCGGATTGATGAACGCCATCCTTTTGTGAGCGAACGCCTATACTTTGTGAGCGACTGAGCAGCATTAAAAAACTCATCACGTACCGTAAGTTGATTATAATGCTTAATAGTGGTGGCATCCTGAAAATCCTTTCGTCACTTTTGAACGCTCGCTTTAGGGAATATTCAGAGCGATCACTACTTACTGCGGTTTTGTAAAAATAGGTCTCTATACCAAGAAAGGGTCGCTGATCTGGTTACGCAAGCTTAGGAGTTTCTGAATAATACTTTAGATAACACTCTATAAGCAAAAAAATTTGATTAGTATGAGCCAACACATCTCTCTACATAATATGAAAACTCTGTGCTTATTGGAATTTCAGTGGAGGAAAAAAAAGGGGATACAGTAGGGCATACAATAGGGCGTATTTAAAAGTACGGTACCACCTATCAGAAAGAGAACCAGACCGAAACTCCAACCATATCTAAGATTCGGTTCCAGGCTGCCGAATCATAGATATTTTTCGTGGCAGCAATACCAGTTGCCTATCGATATGGTGACTTAAAATAAAAACACTTGTGGCAGATGTTACATGACGATGCCATCTGTTGATCATCGTTAAATCAAAAACCTAATGCAAAAGGTTGGCAAATTTCGCGAAATACCGACCCCAAAACGAATAAAAACTTGAATGGTAGTTTATAGGGACCTGTGAACGAATGTTTGAATAAATAATAAACACATTATTTAATTGTACCTATAATAATGAATACTTTAGCTACCGCTCAGTCTTACGTGAACGATAATCGAGGTGAGATGTGTCGTTTTGGAAAAAAAAAAGGGAAGACAATTTTGATGGAAAAGCTTTCGCAAAAACATGTTCCCTGCACACTGATTCTAGCTCTAAGATAGAAATGACCTGCGATTTTTTTTTATTTTCTGAAAATCAACGCAGTCTCAGTAACGAGGCTGTAAGATGGGCGAAAAAGTTTATATAAAGACTTTATTCTAAGTATTTTTTAAAAGGACAAAGGAATCTAAAATGTCATAAAAAAACACTCTTAGCTGAGCCCGGACAAGTTACTTCTAATATATTATGAGGAATAATTAATTCCTAATCTTGAATAAAGGGTAACACAGAAATGTTTAAAAAATTATCTAAAAAGTTATTTAGTGCGATGCCAAAATTAGTTAGAATTCGCCATAATCTTGTAACGACCACCTGCGAGGAGTAGGACTCGGACATTCGACTTCTAGACTGCGAAGCCAGCGTTCTAGTTACCAAACGGTCCTGACATTAAAAAAAACAAGTTACATTTTCCCTGAATACCATACCTTACTACTTATTAAAAATATTTAACAAGGGGTAAATAGTCTAGTATAATATTAAAACTGAGTTTGTCTATCTGCTATTAAACTGATCAGAAATGACGCAGATTAACAGAAAGAGAATAAAACAAATTTCGTTAAAATATGCCAACAAATTACCAAGCTATAGGTATTTTTTTTTTATTGTATCTTGCAGCATTAATCTTCTTGCGTAAATTGGCAGATTCATCTGAAACTTGTCGAGGAAAAATCTTTTATTTAAGGACGATATTTTCTTGGTAAAACGGCACTAACTGGTAAAGTGGCTCTAAGCAGAGGAAAAAGAAAAAAAAATGCCATCAACAGCATTCTTTGAAGAAAAGCAGACATCAGAAAAGTAACATGAGGAATAATCAGTTTCGATTTTTCAGATCTGGACAACTCACAAGGAGTATATACCTCCGATATGAGCAGTAAAAGTTGGAAATATAGTAGTCCATAAGTACAGAGCAACTTAGCAAGGCTTTTTTGTGAGAAAATTTGCGTTAAACGCTAGCGAAATCTCAGAAAATTATCCAACCCACCATCCGATAGGCGTGACCAACAGGGTCCAAATGTACAGCAACAATTCCCAGTTAATTGTGTCAATATAGAGCTCGGTAATTTGATTTATTTGATTATCGGCTACGGTAATGAGAGTGAAATTCTGCCAATCTTTGGCGAGCCTTAGAGAGTGCTCTACCATTTTCCAAATCATGACATTATTTCTGACGCCCTAAGGTGGCATGGTTATAAGGTACCTAAGTTGACAGAGGGTTGAAGAAATGATATGTCAAGTAAAGGGAGAATTTTCGTCACACAGATTGGAAAATACTTAGCTTCGAATTCTGTTTTTTCTCTCTGTCATAGTTTTTTTTCATAATGCGGAGGCACTTTGCCGTGAGACATCCCCCTGTTGTAATTCACCGCAGTTTTTGCGGGCTACTTTATTATGGGAGCCCCATTTAGGTGTGCTAGTATTGTTCCTAATGAGGGGACGACACGGTAACGGCCAAGCCTTATTCGGATTTGAAACCCAGGCCTACAGCGTGGAACAGTACGACGCTAACAACTATACCATGTGGGCCTCTCTCATACAAAGTAGACTATTAAATAATGGGCACGTTTTTAAAATTTTTCAGAGGTTCAATTTTTTTCGACCGGGAATTAAATTATTTAAGTATATTGCTTACGAAATTAAAATTGTTTTTGATTAAAATAATTTAAAACAAAAGAATTTTTGAAACACACGCACACTACATTTAAAAGATCTGTTTTCAAATGAAAAAAAAAACAGTTTTTAAAAACTATGAATTTTTTGTTCTATGTTTAAAAAAATATTCAGAGAAAAATTCCGTACAGCTAAGCATGGAGACTATACGTCTGCGATACCGTTTTAAAAGAGTACTTTTAGTCAAACAAATGAAAGAGGTTGAACTCCGTGTATATACAGTGATATATGAGAGCTCTTGTACACCCTAGAATTAATAAGACCTTATCGACGAGACTTCACCCACCAAGTGTTTGGGAAGATTGTTGGCATTGATATAGTGGGTGTACCTATGCCAATTAGGGCATTTGGCTTACTCGTAGATACATCGTCTAATATTTGTTGTGCGTTGAGCACAGCCTTCTATTATTCGTAACGCTCAAAGATGTTACACCTGATGCATCAGGTATTTTGTTGCCCACTGTCGCCGAGCGAAGTCGCCATTTTGACATATTGCTTATAGAAGCGTTATTTACCCCTTGAGTCTCTCCTAATAATGACCTGTTTTTGCAGAGACAAATGTATTTAACTGATATTTTAAAGATCACTGAACAGAACTATTTAAAATTATGCTCCTCCACACCCTAAAATTTGAATTATACCTCCAGTAAAATTTATATCGCATAAACAACACTCTTGTAAGATCTTTTAGTTATACGTTACATACATTGACAAAAATGAATGTAACATATTAATTAGTTCAAAGAGAAAGATTGTTGAATTCGTCGAATAGGTAAGTTTTGAGATCGATGTTTTGTAAAGTGGCGTTGAAACAGCAACAGGAGGTATACCATGACATGTGTATTGTAATGAGATGTGTATGTAGTCGAAAAGGGGTGATTATACATCGATGTTTTGTAAACTGCCGTTGAAACAGCAACACGTGTATAGTGAGAAGCGTATATACCTGATTTTATACATGAAAAATGTTTTAAAATGTTTGATGGACCTCCTGTTTATCGGGGGAGGGGGAGGGGGCAAGATGTTGCAAATCGAAAAGAGATATTGTTTTGACGTACTGGTAGCGCCACCTGGCTGCTTCGTGGTTTGTGCGAAGCGTGTATTTGAAGTTAGTGTGTTACTCTTGAACGAATAAAAGTATGACGCTCGAAGCCTGATTCTTGAATTCTTGGTTATAATACATTTTGAATTCCTTCAGTGTGCACTGGCATGATTGGAAAAAAAAGATGGAGGCTATGGAGTCAACTGATATTTTAGGAGCTGTAGTTTTTCAAACGACGCAGTGTTTTTACACTTAGCCTATAGTCATCTCTGCTTGGGTGTCACTGTGTATCATTTGGAGCAATTGCTTGTCTCTTATTTGTTTGAACAGTTTAATGTTTCTTTTGAAAAATACATTGTTAATTCATTGCAGAGAGCATATTTTTGTATTCTGATGCAACTAATTCTTTATTCCAATCACAGACAGATCCGAAAGAATAATTCATATCCTGAACGAAATCAAAAGCACTCAGGTTTGCTTAACGTCGATTAGTTTTAAAGGCAATTATTTATTTGATTGGTGTTAAACCACAAAGTAAATACTGAACGAGTTAGATATAACCCAAAGGGCTAACATTCTACTTGATCCCATTGTAAAATCAACGAAAGAATCCAAACGTGCTACGTTAAATTTCCGGCCGGGAAATGTTGGTGAACATGCGTATTCCATTAAGAGAACCATTCGAGCTAGGAAATGTCAGTACACAGCTCGTCTAATCAAGATGTACGACAACGAATGTAGGTTTTAGATGCGACAATGACGAGGCGCCCAGATGCCTCGACGCACTAATGGTGGAGAGGGGAGCACAAAAAGCAGAGGAAAAGAGAGCTACAAAAAAGTGTTACTAGCATCCGGGAGAAAAAAAAAAAGAACACGTTCCTCCCGAACAGAACGTACTGTAAAAAAGAACGGGAGAATCGACTATCATGTGATTTGTAGAATGTATAATGGAACTATGTAAAACATGCTAACGTCGGATAGAGAATTCAGAAGCATTTTCAGCTCAATGTCACTGAACTTCCCCGCCCTCAGACGAACACATATTCGAGGAATGACTATTTTTGCGCCCTAAATGTGTAATGCAACACTACGCATGGATTCCACTTGAAGATGATGATCTGAGGGTATTTACTCAGCGCATTACACGGAGCTCGAATAACCCGATTTAATTGGGTTCTACCTCAATACTTTGGCTGCTATATAAACATCGATTCTTTGGGACGCATTATGCGAGTAAATGAGGAGGAGGAATTTCATTTACTTTTGGGAATGTAACCGGGGGGAAGATCTACGAAGTAATCATAGATTGGGTCTTTCCCCGTAACGGAAAATGCTGATCCCATGATCATTATTCCGCTTACTCCGTCACTATTAATTACAGAGTTTAAATTTGCCATTTTTGGTGTCGGAATAGAAGGTTAGTCTACCTGACAGTCTTTCTCAAGTGAAACAGTATCCTTAGATTCCGAATCCCGTATCTTTCCAAATGAAGGTGACCGTTATGAAGAGTCTCGAATAATTCTACGGGAAATGTTTTTGAGATCTAAAGGAGTCAAATTTCGGAATTTTGTATTCGTGGTTTCTTTTCAAATGTAGATGTTAATAGAATTTAGTTTGTATCAAATGTTGTTTACCAAATTTCTTAAAATTAATGGATGCTTTTCTATTGTCAAAAGATAAATATTTTATCTTACCATCTGGTCATTATCAAAATACTTTCTATACATTTGAATAACTCCTCCATTCTTATCAACTTTTCTGCTTGATAACAAACTACAAAACTAAATTCAAAAATGATCGTAGCACTCTAAACAAATAAACGACCAAAATAATTTTAAAAAGCATACAATATGACATAAACGCTTTTCGCGATATGGATTTCATTGACATGGGAGTTTTCTATTGTTGATCCGCTGATGCCTCAAGTTGTTACCAACAAGGGCTTCGAGAGCCGACGTCTCAACACAGAAAAAAATAAATTCTTATCCGACATTTAGGTTTTAAAGCTATAAAAGCTCACGCGACTAAGAATGAATCTTACTCTGTCTTCCCGTGCGGTCTCGTGGGGCTTGGTTATCAGATCTATTAGTTCTCCGTTTTTAACTTATCTATACATGGCAGGGACAAGGACACCTTTTACCATCACCGGTTGTACTGCTTTCGGGTAAAGGTTAGACAAGTGCTTTGAACATGGGTGGCTTTTCGGCAATTTGTTTGTGGGAACGAGATTTGGATGCACCGAAATTCAGAATGGGTGATAGTCTTTTATGTCCTGTTTAAGAAAATGTAATCGGCAATAGAGGACATGAACTAATCGCACGTTCATTATTAAACATGAGATGTAATTTAACATCCCCCCCCCCTAAAAAAAGTAAAGAGACAAGGAGCTAAGTTACAGATGACTCTGCTAATGTAATAGCCACTTTCTACCACCAGTGGTAAGAAAAGATACGGGAAAATCAAGCAGGCTGGGGAGATGCCGTTTTATACGTCTCATAACGTTTCAACTTCATAAACTATTTTATTACAACTTTTTTACCCCAATGCTGCAGACGCTTGTCTCTGACAGTAGATACTTCTTGACATTGTTTCATGAAGATCCGCGGTGTTTTGATGGCTACTTTAGTGTACTTTATTACGGGATCACCATATAGGTGAACCAAAAATACTCCTTATATGGAGACACCACAAGAACGTCCATGACTTGGCTGGGAACGAAACCCGAGTCAACTTTGTGGGAGCTGGCGACGCTAACCACTGTAAGAAATTCTAAACTTAAAAAAAAGAAAAAAAAAGTAAATCTCCAGAGCTAGTGAAAAAAAACTCAGAAAAACAAAATTAGCTAACAGGTATCACTATTGAAGTAACTTATTATTCACTTTTTGAATTTTAGAAGCTACAAAATGGCCTTCCTAATGGCCCTAAATTAACGACTTCCTTTCCAACATTTTTCTACCTTTTTTTTAAAAGTACCCTACTTTTTACCTTTTAAAGCGATAAAAAACTGCATGGGATTAAAAATTTAAATATTTGAACGTCAAATATTAAAAAAAAGTTCCTAAAATATTATTTTAGTAAACTTTTCCACTTCTCAAATGTTATAATTTTCAAACAAAAGAAACGACAGTGAAGGTTAATGCAGAAAAGTCACTGAGAAAAAGAAAAGAAAAACATAAGAGAGAAAGAACAAGGAAAAAAAAATTCTAAATCACTTCCACAACAAAGCATAATAAAAGCCGAAAGAAATGCTACTAACTTACCCATAAAAAAGGAAAGAAAAATACGGCAAGTTCAAACATCTGACTAGGAACAGACAACTAACTACTGTGTTTTGGAGTTTTCTCCCGCCCCTCTGCTCAAAATTTCCCGTCTGTGTAGGATATTTGGCTCTCTTCTATCGAAATGAAGACAAATAAATGAGATGAAAGACTTCAGTCATACAAGTCATCAACTAAAGCTAGGAATAACAATTTCAATTAGAAATTTAAAACCACTACGGACGGCAGCATGAAAAAACTTGGGGGGAAAAGTGTGGAAAGTGGAGAGGATAGCCGGTACAGAGTTAGAGCTATAGCCGGTATGCAACTAACTGCCTTATTATTCCTTCCAAGAAAGACATTAGCGCCTTAAATCTCAGCAGAAATGTCTCATAAAACGAAATACTCGTTAGTTACTCAATTTTAAAAATGTGTATAACAAGTTTTTTTTTCAGTGCACGAAGTGAAGAGAATGAAATAAATTAACTGTCATACCCCGCATCTGGGATCATTCATTCCGTTGGTTGGGCTGAGCCACAAAGCTTGTAGCCGGACAAAAAGTAGCTCCTAACGTGCTATCCAAGCTACGACTTTCAAGTAAAAACTGATGTATTTAGATATGTTATTTGCAACGTTATTAATTACAAACTATGAAAAATATTAATTTAAAAAATAAAAAGCGTTAATGCAAAAAATTTGGATATGAATGAAAGAGAATTCTTTAAGAGATACAAAATACAGGAAAAACGATTTTTGTGGAAGTAAAAATTATTTATTCACCCGTAAGAATTTAAACTTTTTTTTTTTTTGATGCGCCGAATTGGGCTTGTAGTTCTACGTTTGAATACCTAGCAGATAGTACCAAAACTAATTTTAAATTTTAGTATAACTTAAGTGGGTAAAACTGACAAATAAATAAAAAAACACAAATTTTCTTTACAGCCAGATAATTTTCTTTTAATCTACGTTAGCTTTCTTGGTGGTATATACGATTTGAGTCAGTTTACGTCGTTCTGTTAATTCAAATTGTGACTTCAATATCTAATTAGCTTGCTCTGTGTATGTGAATCAGAAGTTTTCTTAAGCATCAGTTTGGGGACGGGAGGGATTACAGTGTGAAAAGGGTGCTTTTAGAGACTTGTTTTCAGAGGGTATTTTTCGACTACAGTTTCAGCGGAAGACTTCGTAATTAATAATCACTTTTGGATTAAAAACTCGAACCAAAAAATGTATTAACAAAGTAGAATACCCCAGGCATTCTTCCATAAAAGCAGCGTAATTTTATTTTATAAATGTAATTATTTAACAATCAGCAAAATATCATTAGAAAAACTTCAATGTTTTCCCCCATGCTTTGTTTCCACCCTTCTCTGCCCTTAAAATGAAATTTGATACAGTTATAAGCAATTCTAAGCTATTCAACAAAAGATTTTTTTGCCGATACAAAAACTCAATAAGGAAATGCACTTAGTGGTTAAAACACTGACCGCAGGTTAAAGTGGGGAAAATACGAACAAAGAAATCGGGCTGTTCGAAATCCGAGTACGAGCCGTGATGTTTATTTCTTCGGAAGGCTATAAGGGAAACGTTTTCAATCGATTTTTCTATTATGTTACAAAAATACGATACCTCTTCTCACCAGTTCCAACTACCAGTTAGTTATTAGAAAAAGGTGTCTCAGTGTAATCTTTATTTCTTCTTTTTTATGAACACTTCAAGTTCATAGCTTTTACTAAGGAACTATTAATCATTCTGTGTTTTCAGATTATACGTATTTTATATAGACTGACTACCATTGACTGATTATTTCCAGGTTGTGGTGACAGTTTTAAAAACGTGGATTCTAAGTATTTTGACCTGTATCATTTATAACGAAATGTATTTTGACGAGGATTCCTTTAGTTGAAAGCAATTATAGCTACACCTATGTAGAAATTTTTTTTTAAATCACACCAATAGTAGAAGGTGATTTATTGCTGGCTTCCGGCTTCGGTAGAACAGCGCTTTGAAAAAAATTTATACATTGAAACATTCCTCAAATTTTATGATTAATGTAGTTTTGTGTCAACGCTCTTTCTTCTCTCATGCAGCTAGCGAATTTTTGCCTTTGAAAGTAGACTAGGAGTCTGAATCTAAAGAAAAGGCGTTTATAGATAAAACATGGCGGGGATACAATATTTTCATTGATTCTGACAACAAAAGAAAAATATGACACACTTCTAAGAAAATTATAAAATCATACAATTTCCTGTCTTACGAAGGTTACAAAGTCCCTCTGATGATCAACAGAGATACATTCGAAATTCACCATTGGAGTTTCCTCCGTAAATTACAAAAATATACGCCGAGATACCTTTTAGAATATTTCCATGCACGTTATTTATTCTAACAGACGTATCATCTTAAGACTGCTGTGTACTGACCCTATTGGATTCGCCCTCCTCAATGTTAACCTATGGAGAAAATGTGTCTACTATTTTCAGCTACATAAAGGCTGATAATCACATAAAAATGGTGTTTTCAGATAGCCTGCACTTTTCTGCATCTTGCAACAGGATTCGTTTATCAATTTTGTCCACCAAAGGAATTTATGAGCGTTTAAAACACACTATACTATATTTTTTCTCGAATAATATAAATTTAAAAATTTTTCATTTAAAAAAAATCGAAAAATGTCCCTAGGTGTAAAATTTCTTTCTCTATTACGGAGTACAATTTAAAAAAGGAAATTCTTTAAATCCAAGCCGGCAATCCTTGGACAAATTTTCTCCATAGGTTAACATTGAGGTGAGCGAATCCAATAGGGTTAGTACACAACAGCCTTAAGTAACACAACTGAACAAAAATAATGTATATTTTTTAAATGCAACGACATATTTCATTTGTAAAAATAATATAAATTTATTTTAATGACACTAGGGATTTCAAAAATCAGAGAGATGACTTTATGGTATGTGTATGTAGAAGGGAAAACTCATAAAAACTTCTTCTGAAATATCTTGAGGAAGCCAACTAAAGCGAACTAAACTAAGCACACTCCAAATAGCTCCAACGACACATTCCCGCACCTTCACCCTAAGTCACCAATGTGCCGGATGCCAAGTTTACCAGACCTTGCTTTATGAATTAAGAGAATCGACGCTGAACTTCAAGCGAGGATGAAGAGGGAAAAAACACAAGCCAAGGAGCTTGTAAAATCAGTGAAAGATTTATCCAGGATCAGGAGAGCAAAATCAACTTGTAGTATACGGTTATTATATTAAGGCTGCTGTCTACTTAGCCTATTGGATTTGCTCGCTTCAATGTTAACCTATCGAGAAAATTTGTCTAAGGATTACCGAATTGGATTTAAAGATTTCTTTATTTTTAAATGTACTCCATAATAGAGAGAGAAATTTTACACCTTGGGACATTTTTTGTTTTTTTTAAAATGCAAATAATATTTTAAAATTTAAATTATTTGGGGAAAAATCGGGTATAGTGTGTTTTAAACGTTCATCAATTCCTTTGGTGGACAAAATTTAGAAAATAAATCCTGTCACAAGGTGCTGAAAAGTTCAGCACCTTGTATGCAGAAATCTGAAAATAACATTTTTATTGGATTATCAGCATTTATGTAGCTGTAAATAGCAGACACATTTTCCCCATAGGTTAACATTGAGGTGAGGGAATGCAACAGGGTTAGTACACAGCAGCCTTAATATACTTTCCACTATCACCAGCACATTCATAAGTGTTAATCTGTCGAAAAGTCCTCATAGCGCTTAAATATTAGTCGAAGGGTGATCTTGAGTAGATATTACCTTTATATATATTAAGAAGGATTTCAGAGTTTTTTTCGTACTTTAAAGCTAAAATGATCAAGTTTGCAATTAAATGCGCGATCATCAAATTATGTAGTTTAAGATTTTTAATGATAAATCTTGGTAAATTTGAAAAGAATTTTATGTCCTGCACTGTTAATATCTTCTATCTTAAGAATGTTCAGACTACGCGGATAGTTGCTGATTAATGGGGTTGTACGTTCCTGCAATGATACCTTTTCTCAGTTCATAATAATGTTTTTCAGTAAAGAGTCGATTGTTATTACGTTAAAAGCAATGTTCATGTTTTTTTGCAACCTGAGAGTTGATTCATACGATTTTGGGAAGCCCGGGAGAGACTTAAAAAGAATTATGATTTATTTTTCTTCAAATGTGTCTCTATATAAAGGTATAAAAATATTTGAACAGTTTAAAAATTTGTTTGAAAAATTTCAAAATTTCCAGGATTTTCAGTTTTTGATAAATCGGCTGAACCTAGGTGAACGTAGATTTTGCATAATTTTACGCGTACATTTTACATAATTTTTTCCCCTTTTTGTACGTAACAAAAATTTAAAAAAAATTGTATCCTCGGTACGTATAAATCTCATCGAAAATGTTTATAAAGAGCAAAACAATAAGAGACTTTGTTGGTAAATTTTTCTTGAGGGAAAATATTTTCAGAATCTCTAATCTGAATCGGAAATCCTCATGAGAATTTAAAAAGAAAAAGGAACGCTGCATAAAATTTCGCAAGAGACACCTTGCAAGGAATTTTAGATTTATCCTTTTTAAAATGGTAAATCATGAAAAATTCCCATTCCAGGATAGATGGACTTAGTGGGCAGATTTAACAAAGGGCATGCAAAGACAGCACAGCGTAAAAACCGTTCTCTGACAATGCAGTGAGTCATCGTAGACACAAGTGATTAAGCGTTATTTGATTCTAAAAGCTCTGCTGTATGTTTTAAGCTAAGAAAAATTAAAAGAGTGTTTTAGAAAATTTTGTGTCCCGAAGCCCCTTAATTTTTGCCAAATTTGCTACCCGGCCACAGGTTTCTGATGTGCATGGCGTTTTCATTTTTGTCTCATTGTCAAGGAGTTTTTCACACCAAATTCGGGAAAGCTTATCTTTTGCCAAAAGGAAAAAAGTTTGAAGCAAAGATATTTTGCATTACGAAGTGAAATTCACCAAATTTCTTTGGAATTTCTTCATCATCAATGTAAACTATATTAAAGACGTTTTAAACAGCAAAATATTCTAAATTTGACCGCGAAGCAGAGAAACGGAAAACAGAAAAGAATGTCCCATATTAAAGCAATTGAAAATACTGTTATTGTAGTTCAGGCGAACTCAAACAACATATCGCTCACTCCTTTCAACAACGTCATATCTCAAAAATCGGCGATTTTTAGCTATGCTTATTTTCAGAATGCTCTGAAAGAGTAGTTTATCCCTGCAAGATCGTTTTATCTCACCGCTCAGTAGTTAGCCGCTAGAGAGCAGAGTTAAAATTTATTTTCAATACATTTCAATGTATTTTTCAACTTTCAAATCACTCCCCTGAAAAATCTTGTTTGAGATATGACGTTGCTGAAAGTAGTGAGCGATATATTTAAATAAATAAATAAATATATATATATATATATATATATATATATATATATATATATATATATATATATATATATATATATTTTTTTTTTTGCTCTTCTACCAATGTTTTGTAAATATATACCCTAAATAAGTATTACACTAAAAACGAATATTTATTATAAAGTTACATGGAATATATGTTACAATGTTATACAGCTAGAAATGCCAAATTATAAAATCCTTTTTAAAAAATTATCTGTGAATTTTGGGTGTCGAGTTCTCATTTACAATGAATTTTCTATGAAATACCCAACAAAACATATAAACAGTGTTCCACCGCATATGCATTCACAAGAAAATACACAAAAAGAATCACGTGTGTCATGTGTTTTAATTCAGTTTACTCCAAACATAAAGCGCTTCCAGATGGACAGATGGCGTTATAAATCAGAATTCTATTTATTGTAATAAGTGCCAACATTTTTTAACAAAGGTTAAATTCCGAATAACGTTATAACCGTAAAACATCCCCAATCGCGTTATAGCATGGAAGGGAAAAAAATTAGTTCAATTAGTTAAAGCACTAAATGGAAAGAAAAAAAAAAGGACGGGGGGAAAACCCACCGCAGTTAAAAAAGAAAACACTAAAATATTCCGCCGAAAAGGTCCTTGCTGCTGCTCCCAGTGTCAGCGAAGCACGTAAAGCCAATTTTACACCAAGTCCTTGCTTCCTGCTACGATTCATATACGCAGTGCTAGGAAGTGTTTAAATACCTGAAAGTCGTCGTCGTCTCTCTTTTTTTATATTTATTCCCTTCTCTTTCTAATAGGAGTCGCAAAATATACACTTTTTCCGTTTCTACTGTCCCAAACCAAGGCCGGTAAGTCAGCGAAAGATGTCTCGTTATGCCACCGAAGAGGGAGTAGAGACGGAAAAAAAAAAAAGGCTATTTTTAGTAGAGCAATGTCAGTTCCTCGACACCGGCAGAGCCCATGGTAACACGGTGTCAGGTATCTAGCAGAAAGACAAGCTGAATGATCGATAGGTTTCAGCGATTATATCACGATAAACCACTGGAGGTAAACATTAAACGACAGAAATTTATATTGGCCATAAAACCTATAGCAGATTTTTAACAGTAGATAAATCATTCGGAACTGCGGAGTTCTTTTGCGAATGTTTCCGGAAATTTTTCTGAATTAGATGTTAAGGGGATGGTGAACATTGCAAAGCAATTTTTGAAATTTTTACCTCAGATATATGAAATTTTGCATATATATATATTCATTAAAGTATAACTATATCAAACACCTTATAAAATTTTATAAATATTAAAAAAAATTATATTTTAAAAATTGAAATTCTTATGTTTTTTTAAATGCTCCTTGCTATCAAATTTTTAACTTCCCCCCTAATTTTGAATTCATATTACTTATAAATACATTTTGAATAGAGTTATGTATTATTTTGTGCTTTCGTTGAATAGTTAAATTTTTGGAAATATTTTTATGCTTGTACTCTGAATTTTCGTGAAATTTTTGTACTTTTTTATACTCAAGTTAAACTTCGATAATCTTAATGATGTCGAAACCTGAAATGGATACATAACTTTATTTTAATGTATAAGAGGAGTCTTTGTTATAAATTTTAAAAAATGTCGTCAAAAACTGTGACGCAAGGAGCATTTTAAAGACTTGCAAATCTGGAAATAACTCATTTTGATAAAGACATTTAAAAGATATTTTTTTCACCTATCTTTAATATTTACTTTTCTAAAGCCACGAAGTTTTCATTTTACTGTTCATTACATATTTTAAATGCATTTTATTCCATTATTTACATATTTTTAAAATATTAATACACCCCCAAAAAATTCTAATTTTCGTTCGATTTTTGGTAATTTGAAAGTCAACCATCCCCTTAAGGAAGCTGACAACGCTGAAATTTTAGTGCTACAAATCGCTGTCTGATTTCAAAAATACAACAGAAGGCAAATTCTTAATTACACGTTAAAAGATTCATTCGGCATTGTCGTCTTAACTGATGTTTAATAATGTTCTGAAAACCCCCCGCTGTTTCGAATGACTCTTCTGTTAAATGTATTATGGGACCATTATATAATTTTGTACTTAATAAAATGCCTAGCTTGTAATACTAACAATGTATCCTTTTTCTCAAAACTTGAGAAGTATGACTGAAAAAACAGATAAAATTACGGCATTTAATTCGAAAATAATTTAATATTTTTTAACGCAAGATGCAATTGTTTTGATAAAATGTATATTGCATGCAATAAATGGAAACTAGTGTTACATTTATTGATAATAAATATGAAAATGATTGCATATTTTAGCGTTACATTATGCTATTTATAGATCTAGTCACTCCCTCTTTATGGATTATGAAGAATTCAAGCTAATTTTTACATTTAATATTGATTTCTTTTAAATATTATGAACTTTTATAACAAAAACTAAAGCAAGTGAAAAAATGTTGAGTTCCTTGATTTTTTCATAATAACGTTTTTACTAAAATATTTTTTAAATACCTGCTCAAACTTTTAAATATTTTAGCATGTAGACAACTCATAATTTCTCCGATTTTATACTTAAAATTCAAAATTTAAAGTTGTTGTTTTATTTGAAAACTTACGTTTGATTTTTTTATTTTGGGAGGTATTTATATTTAAACCTTAGAACAGTTTAGTAGGAGTAAGCAAAAATATTCCTCTATCAGCAGACAGATGGCCGAAAGGAAATCTTGAAGGCAGGCGATATTCCGTCAAGCCAGTTTAAACCTGATGAATCATTTGTTTGTTTGTTGTCGTGTGTACAAATAGTGCAAAGCACTATTCATAGAAGAGGGGTGCCATTGCCTCAAGAGAGGTTGGACTTCTATCTGGTCCGCGAATTTTGAACCGAGTCAAGTGACGAGACCGGGACCAATTGACCCCGCACCTCCAGAGGTATTGTTTGGAAAACTTGGGGGACATTGCAGCTACGACAGATTTTTCCCGTGCACCAGCCGCCATTAGTGTACACGTCGGTGGTTTTGTCGGTGACGGGTATCGAACCAGCAAATTGCAGATCACTGGCCCGACGCCTTTGCCGACCGGGCCACTGCGCCCCTGATGAATAAACTATGAAATAAAATTAAAAGTTTAATTGGTAACCCTAAGCATGATTTCAAAGAAACCTATTTTATCCCTCTGCTGCTCGTTTTAGGCGTACTATATTTTTACAAATAAAATGTTATTGGCCATCTTTTTCTTTTTAACAAACTCAAGAATATAAGTTTTATATAGATTATTTTCTAATTATATTTTAGCTAGTAGTTACACAACAGAAATAAAAAATATAACTTAAATACTAAATTTTATGCATTAAAATCACGTTTTTTTTGGCATATTCTCTCACAGACCAGAACGCAGATACAGCAATTTATGTCGTGTTAGTTCATTAGCTTAGCATTAATGGAAAAGCACATTTTAGTAGATAAATGAAAGACTTTGGTATTTGTAGAGGAAAAATATTTAACTATAAAGTATCTTTAACAAATTTACAACTATGAAACTACTTTTAAATAAACTATCATAATTTAACAAAACACCAAAAATATATTCTTAAGGCTGCTATGTACTAACCCCATTGGATTCGCTCACCTCAATGTTAACCTATGGAGAAAATTTGTCCACGGATTGCTGACTTGGATTCAAAGATTTTTTTTTAAAAATTGTACTCAGTCATAGAGAAAGAAATTTTACATTTGTGTACATATCTCTTTTTTTTTTAAAAATGCAATTAATATTTAAAAATTTAAATTATTCGGGGAAAAAATTTGGTATAGTGTGTTTTAAACGCTTATAAATTCTTTCGGTGGACGAAATTTATATAATGAATCCTGTAGCGCTTTGCAGAACAGTGCAGGCTATCTGACAATACCAATTTCATTTGATTATCATCATTTATGTACCTGTAAATAGTTGACAAAAATATATTTTAAATAAAAAATTTGGGGGCAGCGCTTAACCCCCCTATAGAGAAAGAGCCACTACAATCCTTCAAAATGTCAATACTAAGGGGGGTGGAATTCTCGAACTGTCAACTGGACTCCTCCCACCAAAAGAGTCTGCAAGAAGAGGAAAATGGAATTACGAATTTCTTTTTTCTTAGTACATAGCAGCCTTAAGGGAAAAACTGAAATGTTGTTCAAGAGAAACTTACAACGGTATCTAACATTTAATCAAGGGTCTTTACTAAGCCACAAATCGTTAGTAATGGCGAGGCATTTTTGCTCCTATGTGGAATCGTATTTCAGCCCATTTTGCACGCAAAGCACAAGCATGCAAAAATTGAAACTTTGCTTACGTCCAATGGCTGCAAACCTGAACAAGTTGGCGGGCTCAAATTCTTCTTTGGCGAATCGATAGCAGTCCAGACAGTTCTCAAATGTATACTGATGACTGTACCTGCAAACAATGCACATAAGTGGGTCTATTCCACAACGGTCAATTCCAGGCTATATCAAGTTACATTAAATGGTATGTGTAAAATTTTTTTTGCAAATTTTCCCGTTAAAAAGGCTAATACTGAGATGAATATTCTTCTTTAGACTATTAATTGTAAATAAGGGGCAAAATATAGTCGACAGTAAACTATGTTACTTTCCTCTACGAGAAGAATGGATACTGATATATTTTAAATGTTTTGCGGTTACACTTGTTTCTGGCTATGGCCCCCCTGTGCCTTTCACACGGGGGAATATCCCCCCCCCCCAAAAAAAAAAAAAAAAAAAAAAAAAAAAAACTTTGCTTCCCCATCATAAGACCTCTCTGTACCTTTTGTTTGCTTTATCATTTGTAATGCACGTTTGGAGTAACTGGAAAAACCCCAAAAAATTAAAATGAAGTTATAGTATCGTACCTGTACGTTGTAAACAATTTGATGACGTACCGGTAGACCAAAAATTTTGAAATGGGGAATAAAATGCAATGGAGAACAATAAATTAGGATATATAAGAAATCATTTTAAATAAATCTTCTGAGTTTAATACACTTACCTTAACAGCTTCTTAATATTTATTAATAATACAATTACTATTAATTAATAATATGCAATTAATTTAAAGATGTTTCAAACACAAAACACAATTTTTAGTAGAACTCAGACACAGTTATAATTCGCAAACACAGTTATAGACACAGTTATAATTTGCAGGCGAGTGCCAAATTTTTATGGGGTGGTCATAGATAACACATTCAGGTGTAGACGACATCTTTTGAGATTAGGTAAATCCCAATAAAGTATTACAACATAAACAATGGATAAGAAATTCCAAACTAAAATATTAAAACGTATGGATTATTTGTTATTATAGCCATTTCCTTTCTTTTTTCGTAATACAGATTTTTAATAGATTTTTGTTTTAAATTGTAAAATCATTTGCGTACCGGAAGCTGCTTGACCGCGTACCGATACTGGTACCCAAGGTTGGGAACCACTGACATATAGTATATCAGTGAAAATATTTAAACTTATAAATTTTGTAGCATCATGACATATTTTGAGCCAAATGCTTACTACAGTTGTGCTGAACAAAAATCAAAGTCTCTTAGTTTATTCTTAGCAGAATAAACTTTTTTTTTTTTCTCTTTGGCAAAATAGTCTCACAATTCCTCATGCACGTTTCAATAGATTAATTAAAACAAACGATAAACTTGTTAAAACAATCTTAATGCTGTCTGACAGTGCCGCAACTACCCATTCCTGTGCCCTGGGCGAGAATTTGCATTTGGGCCCCTTAATTAATTAGATTTGGGAAAATAAAACAAATACAGCCTTTTGGGCCCTCCTTCCAAGTGGGCCCGGGGCGGATGCCCCTGTTGTACCTGCCTAGTTACGGCACTGCTGTCTGAGAAGGACATACAATAAGAGTGCGAAATTATGAGCAAATGTTAAGAAAAATTTTTGGTGAAAAAAAAAATGAACATCTTTAATAAAAGAAAAAAAAATTCAGATAGTCTCTTCTAACGAAACTACCGCGGGTTATTAACGTAGGATTACTTATCGTTGCTTACCTCTTTTGTATGTACAGTCGAACCCCGTTATAGCGAACCCGGTATATAACAAACTCACGGATATAACGAGCGAAAATTTTGGTACGTAATTTAATTAGTAATGTCTCAGTTTAATGTAATCTATTTTAGTCGATTTAATTCATTAATGATCATTTTTAATAGATTTTATTTTTTAATACATCATTATTGAATACACATTGCAACTAATGAGTTATACATTTTGTGAACTCTTAGCATTTTTCTTAACGGTTCGGATATAGCGAACCACCGGATAAAGCGAACAAAACCTTTGGTCTCTTGAAGTTCGTTATAACGGGGTTCGACTGTATATATGTATCTATATATATGTACGTATATATATATATATATATATATATATATATATATATATATATATATATATATATATATATATATATATATATATATATATATAAATGTCAAAATTTTGACGCATCTTGGAACTTTTTTAACTTGTCCAAGCGATAGACTGGGTTTGGCGCGCTGCCAAAATTATAACTCGCGAGGACGGACGGACGAATGGTTTTAAGAGTGAAATTTTTCTTTCGGGAGGACCGTTATAGAAGAACGCAATCGTACGTTAAAATGGCGAAGAGTTAAGTTTAACATGGTAAGAATAAGCGAAAGAAAATCAAATCTGCTCATCAAGGAGGTCACAAATTCAGCCCTCTTCCAGCGGACAATAAATAATCAAACTGATCCGGAACCGCATGTTTCTAACAAGATGGGATCCAGAGATAGCCACGGTAGTCAAAGCGTGCACGAGCGCCTCAAGGACGCGCAGCTTTCTTTTTAATTGTAAATCTCTGATCCGGTACCGTGAAAGGTGAAGCATGACCAACGACGATACAAACAGTCTTGTTCTGCATTGGAAGCGTAAAAATGAATACAAAACAGCGATGCCGCTTTTTTACTTTCAAAGGCGTCATTCATTTAACGCGTACATCCTGAAAAGACATTTTTGGAAACACGCTACGCAGACAAACTAGATCAGAGTCTGGCGCAAGGCTGTTCGTCAGTATTAATATCCACTACTCAAAATATTTTTTTAGTAATCTATATACTGTATAAAACAGTTCCGTAACTGAATGACTGACTGACTGACTGACAAACAATGCACAGACCAAATCGCTGGATCTAAAGAGCTGAAATTTTGCATGGCGATTCTTCTTATAGTGTAGGGGTGCACTAAGAAAGATTTTTGAAAAATGCTTCTTAGATTTTTTAAAATTAAATTTTTAAGCTGTTTTTGTAACATTCTTTAAAGTTTGCATTCAAAATAATAATTTGAGGGTTATAAAATTTATATCACGAGAAAGATCATAAAAATTCCTTTAAAATGAAATCCTTTTCGAATCTTTACCTCAATTTTCTGATTTTTGGTGAATTTTTAAAGATTAATTTTTAAAATTTAATTTATTAAATGCTGAGCACGTGATTTCTTTTCTTTTTGTGATATTCTAAACTAATTTTGCGTCACGTGCATAACAAAGAAATAGACAAAAAATATCTTTTTTCTTGCTAATGCCGCAGGCGATTGGAAATTATCCAAAAAAATATTTAAATACAGTAAAAGGTATGTTACTCAAACTGTACTATATTCTATAGTATGTTCTATTAGATTTAATTTGAATATTTTCTTCTACATTATTTTGTATATAAAAATATCATTTACGATTTTTTTATAAATATATTTTTTCGTTTTTTTTTCATCAATTGCATGCATTGATCGTTGTATTTATTATAAATATATTTATACATATTTTTGGCATTAATTGCATACATTGGCCGTTGTATTTAATTTGAATGTACTCCGTAGTGAAGTACGGGTTTTCAGCTAGTTTAAAATAAAAGGAGCCATTCGGGTGCAATCATTTTACCACTTAATTAATAGAAAGCAGTGTGGAGTATCAGTATTTCTAAATCGTGGTTTCAATTAGGTAGTTTAATATCGAGATATAACATCCCTTCTGACTCGATCAGAGGCGGTGCAATCAATATCCTGGGGCAGCAGATGCCTCGAAGCATATTCTGGAAAGCTGAGATGCATATTATTTCGATGTATGATTATTCGGCAGTTCGCAAATAATATGCACTTTCTAATGTCGAAATATGACTCCTGTAGAAAAAGAAAGCTTTCCCGATGTTTCTAACGGTAACCTTAAAAGGAGCGATAAGGGATAGTTAAAATATATACAACCCTAAAATAAAGAATTAAAGCTACGTTAACTGATTAAAAGTGTCCAGACATGCCCACAACCTACAACTTTAGCTTTAAAAAAATCAATATCAAGTATATTCATCCTTAGCAGAGAGGACAAAATAGGCAACATGCATCCACTATCGCCGAGGTTCATGTAGCTCCTGCAAAGGTTTTGTGTTAATTTTTAGATGATACGCAAGCGGGTGGTTGCGTGATATAAAGGGATAAGAAAGGGATGATCACCCCTTAATGGACGATAAGGACTCTGTTGTGATCAACCCTCCCTACCCCCTTTGAAACCCTACGTGTTGTGCTGAGTGAATTTTTGTCGTGTGCTACGGGCTTCAAGCCCCTATCAGACAACCACAAAAATCCACTCAACACAACACGAAGGGTTACAAATTTGATCTGTAGAGGGATGACGAAGGGTTGATCAGAAAGGAGTAGTTATCGCGTATGCTATCTACGAGTATTATCTTGCTTCTGAAGCAAACTTGTTGTGTAGAGCGGATTTTTACGGTCTGAGGTCTGAGAAGGTCACAAGCTCCCATGGTTGTAAAAAGATAATTAAAAACTGAAGTTTATATAACGTGTCACACTGACTTTATCACATGCCAATTTTCATTAGATTTTTTTTTTTTATGATCGGTATATACCTCTTCTTTAATACTTGTCTTTTGTATCGTTGTTAGTACATACATACACAGCACTTCCTTCAGATGTTGTACAGAACAGTACTTGTACAAAATACAAAGGAATCTGTGGCAGAGTGATGGTGGTTGCTGCTGAGACTTCAGGGCACTTGAATGTTAGTAAATAAGAGAACAGATTTTAAATCTTATCAGGTTTGCAGACAGAAAAGAATTTTCAAAATCTCCTCGTGTAATTCATTTTTAACTCAAAACACAATCAGTGTTTTGTTGTAAACAAAACCAAATAGACACAAGTACAATGAAAGTGAAAAACTATTAAACTATTACTTAATTATAAAAGAGAAAATCAAATAATGACAAAAATTTAAAAGGTGTATCAAATAGAGGCCTCAAATTTGGAGATGCCAGTTGGAACCTTGCCACCTTTAACAGTTTCGAAAGAGCTCCGTGACGTAATTTTCGAGGAAAAGTTAACATCTCTTCAGAGAAGGCGTTTAGAAAGCATAAAGACGTAGAATGCACATGAAGAGCCCAGACCGGCTGACGATGCGTCACGAGGAAATGACAAGCAAAATTCTTGCTTTGGAATAGGATATTTTAGCTCAGAGATAAAATAATATTTTTTATTTATAAATGAAATATAACGATAATGAAAATATAAATAATGAAATATAAGTATTCTGAAATATCCAAAAGAGCATAGCCGTCTTGCTTAGAATAATTTGGAATATAAAATATTATTAAGCTGGAAAAATGCAAAGTTTTTCCTCCAGATTTCGTAAAATACGATTATTACATAAAAACCATCGCTTATTAGTACGGCCTATTAAGGAAGTAAAATTAAGGGTTTTTAAAAGAACCCCATGAAAAACACGTTTCCAATAGTGCTTTGCGTGGGGTTCGATTTAGAACTCTATAAATTTTTGCAATACAAATATTGCGTTATACACTGATTTATTTATTTTTTCAATAATATTATAAAACAAGATTAGAAAGCATATGGTAACAAAATTATCAATAAATCAGTTTTAATTTCTTGTTATGAATTCACAAGATTTAAATTCGCTGTTAAAAGCAGCATACTACACAGTATCTTTAAAAGTCTTTCCTTTCACCCATTTCAACCATAATACAAGGGAGTAAACACAAACAATCTGAAAATACGTTCTCAATCACGGATCTACTTTGGGCGAGGGACCACTACTTTAAAGATCCATTAAAGGTTTCAGAGGCTTTGCTTCTGAAACCTTAAACAGATCAGTGAAAATAAAAATTTCAGAAACTTCATGAGCTAGTCCTGAAACACACACTAAAGCCAATCCATTCAGGAGAATTACGGGTAAAAAAAATTCATTTTGTCAAACACTCTGCCAGCGAAGTCATGACTTCATTCTCTCGATCAAAATAAAACTAAGGCTTAAGGTATGTGTGTTTTTGTAGTACTACGGGAACCACGTGTAATCTTACCCCGGAATTTTCCAGAAGGAAACAGAAACTTACGGAGTAAAACTAAGAAATTTAAGGAAAATTACGGAGTTTAGAAAAAGGAAAGAGTTTTAAGGGACATAAAAAATTAGATCCAGATTCAAGGAGTTTTGAAGCGCCTTCAGAAGTCCGTTATCTTATGGGTCAAAGATAACTAAAGTAAGGTGAAACGGGGCTAGTGCGTACCAACACTCACAAATGCGTGACTGTGTAAAATTGGTTTTAACAGCTAGAAATGTGAAAGTTTATACAGAATATACACAAAAATCTTTTTCAAAATATGCATTTAAATCTTCAACATTTTCATATTTTCAGAACCGAAAATATTTGTAAGATCCAAGGTACGGAATTGCCCGCTAAAACGGGTAAGTGCGTATCTGGTCTTTATTTATTGCCTGTTTTTCTCTGTAACGACATTGGGGTAAGTGCAAAGTTTCCCTAGTGCAAGTAAAATAAACTTTGCAACCATCCTTTTATGTTATGCTTAGAGCTAACGAACTTCGGTGTCTATGATGTGAGAGAGCGTATCTTTTACTACACATTCCCAAAGATAGCAGGACTACAAGCTTAAGATCTTAGAAGTAACGTGTGCACTACGTACTTGCCCCGACTACACATATTTAAAACAATGTTTACCAAACGTAGAAATTTAAAATAAATTCCAATTTAATGTTTGTGTGCTTCTGTAAACTTGCTTTTGAGGATGAGAGGATATTAAATGTTATCTCTTTACTTTAGGGAATCGTTAAAACAGAGCATAGGCAATTACCATCGTTGCTAACCAGAAATTAATGTCACCTAGGCCTAACCCAAACCTTCCCATCCAAAATAAACCGGCGAATACCCTACAGAATTAATCTTTCGTTCAATAATTTCGAAGAATTAAACTTTTTGCAGCTACAAATATTATGAACCCAAACTGTCTCTACAGTTAGAAAGAATATACTTACAAAGCAATGTAAAATAGGTCATTTTAGAGTTCAACTAACCGTAAAATTGGTTATAAAAATAACTTTCTAGTTCTTTGAGAAAAAAACAGTCTGACGCTAAAATCTATAATGGCGTTTTCCAATTTTAAACAAAATGCCGTTGACCACAACAAAAACATTTGTCCGTAGTTACACATTTTACAACGAACATCTGCTGGGCGGTTTTAATGGGATTTGTGCCGTTTAAAGTTTTATAAGATTAAAGTTATAATATTAGCAGGGTTTGCTTACTAATTAGTGATTACCCATTACTAATAACTAATTACCCAGGTTCGTTTTAACCCCAGCATGTAAACACTGTAGAAAAGATTAGACACAACTTAAATGTTTATATAAATGATGAGGACCAATATTTACAAATTAACAACGAATATTTATTACACAAATAAACAGTTAAATTACAGTATTAAAATGATTATCCAAATAATTACATGGATAATAAAAAATGTTCTAAAATGATTAATAATCTTTCAAATAACAAATTGGGTCCTCACCGGATAAAACAAGGTATGTATCATTTACGGGATTTTAATTTAAATTTAAATCTTAAAATAGTACTGTCAACAGGCAACAGAAATGTAAAGACTGACTTACCCCAAATCGGCGTTGCTACGGGAACATTAACATTGTTCCATCTTTTTCGCAGGGGGGGGGGGTGTTCGAGAACCCTACCCCAGAGCGGGGCCCGAAGGCCCTTCCCTCACTGCAAAAGAATCTCGTCTGATCTCAACTCTCTCTCTAACTCCTGAAAACTTTTCCTCTCTCTATATCTGTATCATTTCTACCCCTTAATATTTATCTCAACTTTTTGCATACATGTTTTCACCTTCCAATCACACTATTTTCTTCTCCATATAAACTCCACCTACGTCTTAAAACCCTTTTCTAGTGGCCCTAATATTTCTCTTTTATTAAAATCACACTTCTCATTGGACCTATACTATTTCACATTTTCATATTCTTTCACATTTTTCCCCTGCTCCTTTCTACATTTTTCTTATATTTTATTTTCTAACACCTGGTCAGTTTTATAACATCTTTTCCTGACCATGATCCGACAATACTGCTATTGTTGCGTAAATTTCACTACAATCCTTTCAATTCTTATTCCTTATTCTAAAGGGGCTTTTTCGACTGACCCTCGTCCAACGCAACTCTTTTATCATGGGGGTCTTTTAACTAGCCGCGATTCTAGCTTACTACTGGGCCTTCTTATGGGGGTAATTCATCTGTTACTAAGTCAAAGGACACCGCGCTATTCTGCAACGTTTTCCCCTCTTTACCATAAATATATTTTTATTGCGTACCTTTCCCTTTTCTAACAATCTTTTAAACTTATGTAAAAGGCCTTTTCTTATGCTGACTTTTTCTTATCTCTTATTCCCCTTCACAACGCTTCATAATGGATAAAAGAATCTTGAAAGGGCTTGCAGCTTTTAACAAGATCTCCGAAAGCCTTTTGCTGGCTTAAAGAGCCAGCACATCAACATCATTACGAAATTTCAATCCGTAGAACAATAAAGTAACAACACGCATAAGCGGCATTATGTATTGTTCTCTCTGTTCGAAATTTATCGAGATTTTGTCATATCAATTCCTGAAATCGGCGTTTTTAACGTTAAAACTGGCGACCATGACATCGTTTGATGGAAAATTCCCGAATCGGGAAAATTAGTTTGTGCAAAATAAAGAGGTTATTCGGCTGTTCGATGACCAAAGAAAAGGACAAATGACTCAGAAAAATTTCAATCCTGGGGCACGAATTGTTTAAAGCATCTTCCTTATTTTTTGGTCAAAAGGAACATTAAGGAGGTCTGGCACGCAAAATTGTAATGATAATATATATAATGAAATAAATAAATAATAAAAAATTCCACTTAAGTGTGACAAAGTTTTATAAATAAAGTTTTTATAAATCTTAAAGACAAATTATTTTGAAAAGCTTCTTGTGGAAAAGTGAAAAAAAATATGTAGTCATTAGTTCAGCAGATATATAAAATAATAAACTTGAGAAATTTATTTAGATTTTTTATATTAAAATTTCCCAGTCTATGTATTTTTGTATATGTATAGTTATTATAAAAAGTTATGTTAGATGAAAAGATATCACTTAAAAAAATAGGTCTAAATAAAAATATTCTTTTCCAGACTCCCTTAAAGGAATCTAAAAATGTACTATCTGACATGATAATATTTAAAATCTTGACATTACTGATAAACCAAGTTCTAATTAATAATTATAATCGTTAAATCTATCGCAAACCTAATATATCACCGTACACAGGCATTGTTGTTGTGGTAGTGTTTATGAATAGTGTAGATCAGTGTTTCCCAAACTTTTGACATATGTGTACCCCTTCTATAATTTTCGTAACGCTGAGTACCCCTCGTCAAAAAAAAAAAAATAAAAATGGATGTATTTTAATAGTTGATTGTTACTATAATCATTACTTTCTTTCGGTGTAGTAGTTCCAGATTTCAACCAGCGATCCATAATCTATGTTAGCGATAAAAATTATGTTTTATAAAAAATAATCAAAATCAGTGGGACTTACTAAAGCACATAACAAACATTTCCTATAAGAAAAATGACACATAAGCTAAAAATAAACAGGCGCCTGGAGAAGCCACTAACTATTAACGAAGTAAGTTGTTTCTGTAACGAAGTGTGGTATGTTTCCGCCGTGTCACACCGGACCATCTCACGCCTCACAAGACTGTCTTGACTTGACTCATGAGAACGTAGAATTAGGCGCAGCTAAGCATGGTGCAGTGCATATCCCCACAAAACTCCGGTGCAACGCGTACCCCCACCAAACTCTTCCCGTACCCCTGGGGGTACGCGTACCACACTTTGGGAAACACTGGTGTAGATGAAAATAGTCTAGAATAGAACCAAAACCTACAGGGGCATTTTCATACACATATCGCATCCCGACAAGAAAAGTGACATAACTGAAAAATGCAGCATTTGAGAAAAATCAACTTAAAGAATACTATACAGCTTGAAATAGCATTACAATAAAACTGATACAACTGCCCTCAGGTGGACAAATTGCGAGATATAGATGTGTCGCTTTTCGTGCACGATGAAGGACTTCATACAAATTTTTCAATGACATAACCTCAAAATTGCCATTTTTTGACTTGTGTCACTTTTCTTGCCGGGGTCGTGAAACGTGACACGAGGAAGTATGAAGAGGAGTAAATATCCATGAAAAATTTCGAAATTAATCTTTCTCAAAAGAACGGACACTGAATAATCGAAAACAAGATTCTTGCATAACTGAGTCAACACAAATTCCACAACTTAACAACTGCCAAGGTGCTCCTAACCAAGGTACTGCCAAGGTGCCTTGGGAGGTGCGGGGACCATCAATGGCAGTTGACTGAGATCTCGAATAGTTTACAGATGCCAACTGTTCCGGTGCCAATTAAGACCACGATTTAAATGTGCAAACAAAAGTAAAGTCAACTGATAATCAAAGATCTAGTTTAATTTGGGTCTGGCATGCATTCGAAAGAATTGAAATACAAAAGAAAGAAGCGTCTAAACAAAGTGACAAATCCATGAAAGAAAAAGAAAATCTGGTAGTTCACAAAAACGACCACTGCTTCCATTGCTGACAGGAACTCGAATCTTAAAGGATACACTAGAAGTATATAAACGTTAGACCCAAATTCCTTCTAAGAACGAGTCAGCAGACAAATTTGAGCAGTTTAAAAACATTGTTTTTGACATGGTGTTACTTTGTAATGGCGTAGATAAGCGACTTATTTTTTTAAAGATAAGTTTTTCAGGAAACTATCTGAGAGAATTAAGTTTTCAAAATTAACTTAATGTGCTGCAAATATCTAATAATTAAATAGAACTATCTTGATCTTTTTTAAACAATACTAATCTAATTACTATATAATTAGATAAGTACCAAGCTATAGAGACCCAGCTATATTTACGTGAAGAGAAACTATATTCATGCAAGAGGAATTTTTTAGCACGACAAACGTCTGAGCACTGAGCATGCGAGGTTCGAATTCATTACCCCCATAATAAACATGAGATTATTAAAAATACCTTATGGGATATGAAATGAACGAAATTTTTGAATATTTTCAGTTACCAACCTTCTTGAAATCTCCATCATGCCTTTCATGTCTTTTACCATAATTTTTCACAACACGGTGACGTCATAAAAACATTTAAAAAGACTGACGAGTGAACTTATCCAATTTCCGCCCAATTCGTTTAAATAACATCTCTTTCACGTGTAATATATTATCTATCCGACATATAATGTGAAAAATTCGGAAGTTTTATGGCCATAACCATACATCGATTAATTCAGTCACTTGAACTTCGAAATCCCGCGTCAGCTGAAATGCGATGTAATCCACTTTTATCATTCTAAAAAACTTCATTTTCAATATAGCTTATCTTTTCAAGGATGAGAAAGAATAAACAGCTGCAATCCACTCGTAATCCGCAAAGACAGACTGCGTGTAATTGCGTGTAATTTTTGAATTTCCTATAATCCGTCAAAATTTAAGTACAAAGTGTAAGGAAAACCGTAACGCGGTTAATCAGGATATGGCCTTCCAGACCGTAAAAATGAATCATTAAATTTCTAAAGAACAATTAAATTTTAAACGAATAACACATACCGCTCCGTAATAGACTCAGTTAAAATTAAAAACTTACACAGGACAGGTTTTCAGTTTTTCCTACGGAAAAATCCCTTACATTGTTTTAATTCGGATACTTTATATTTTATATTTAGTCTTGAGCAAGACCTTTAATGGCCTTTCCAAAGGTACACGTGAAATTGCAGTTGCTGCTTTCAGAATTGCAATTGAGCACGACTGTCTGCCTGTGCATTTAAATAGAATGGGAATTTTTTCTCTCACTATATGCCCACTTCCAACAATAATGCAATTCCAACAGTATGGATATCATGTCATGCCCTGACTTAAATGGGATTTCTCTGTACAAACGTTATTGGGAGGCTTGTGATCGTATGAGAATTTTAACTTAGTTGCTTTTCTTGCTTATGCATTTTCCATATTTTACATAATAATATTGCTTATACACAATACTTTGCAATTTTGTGTCCCCCCTTTTTTTTCTGTATACCAAAGGACTTCGTCCACATGTTTCTGCATTAGAAATAAAATTATATCTAGTCTTTCTTTTCCAATGTACGGATAATGCACCCACAAATACCCGGGAGTTCACTGAACTGCCATCATCATGGTACCAAAGCACACTAGGATCCATTTCTACAAATACATGATCGAAAAATTTGTGAATGTCCTAAGAACGTGAAAGCGAGGATATAATGATAAACCATGGTAATTCTGCACATTACTTTTCATAGTCACTGTTTAAGTAAAACATACAATCTAACGAGAAAGTCTAAATAGAAATGTTACACGTTGTACCCTTAACTCAAACGGAAAAGATGACAAAAGTTGGACAGCAGTGCTTAGTCTAATTTATTGTTCCACATTAAGTGGTTCCAAACCAATCCTTTAGAGGGCAAAAACAGGTATTTTGTGAATAAAAAAATATCTGTCACAAAGAACTTTTAAAAAAAGGTGGCTAATAAAGGTAATAGAATAAAAATAATTGAACGTAAAAGTAAACTTTATAGCAAACATAAAATCCTATGGAAACTTAAAAATGAATGAGATTTTTGAGCTTGTTTTTGCGTTAATAGATGTAAAATGGCTGCGACTCCCCCGTTACGGAAAATATATTAGGGATTTTAAGCAGAACAAAATTTTTTTTTAATACTCGAAACGCCAGAAAATGGTAGAAATACAGGAATTTTCAGCATTTGAACAAAAAAAATTTTCTTGCTCCAAATTTTATAAAATTGTTAAATTCTCGGTTATTTCGAAACGATTAAACTATTTTTTTTAAAGCAGCAATGCTGACTTCGCGGACCACCTCTTGGGTTCTCCTGGACTACCTGTGGTCCGCAGACTGCCGGTTAAGAACCACTACTACACAGGGATTTATTGCAGCCTTTTTTTTCTGCTTTTTGTTGCTCTTTTGTTTTTGAAAGGCATTGATATTTCATTTTCAGAAAAATCACTGAAAAGCATTGTTTTCACAATTTAGATACACTGCCCAAAAGTCTTGGAATTTTAACGAAACACTATGATCTGTTTTGCATAATGATGATGCAACAGAGACACTTCATTCACGCCAGGGAAAGTTTAAACACAGACAAATATCTGAGAGAACGGGGACCGGGTGGCTTTGTTTTGGTTTGGCGGGCTGCGTCATCTTTGCAACAAGAGACGACGACCAAGCTGACAGATAGTCAATAAGCAACTAACAGTGCCAGATATATGGAGGAAAGTAATGTTTGAGAGGAACAACAACACTGAGAGGTTTATACTAAATTCTAGCTTAGAACGCGGAAGGATTCACTGGATAAAATCGGCATTTCCCTCATCGCTAAGTAGTATTTGGTTTTTGGAGCGCTACGGCCATATCTTGCAACACGATCATCATTATTGTTTCGTTGAGATCACTTACATTTGGAAGAAGATACCATCCCTCAGGAGAGCCTGTAACCCCTAGAGAGCGCGTTCCCAGGTGGCAGATAGGGGAGAGCCTCCACTGTAATTTCGATTGGGTGGTAGAAGGGCAATAAAATACCTTCCGCGGACCAACAAGTAGAAGTTCAACCTCTTTCGAGGCAATGACACTCCTCTTCTAAGGATAGACCATGCTATTGCGTCTGGGGCAGCCGACGCGCCATGTACTGAAGTCCGGGTTCATGGTAAGAAGTATGCGACGAGGACCTTGAATATGCTACAGCTTAATATAAATGGAACCCAAAGAAAGCGTGAAGAGCTTACAGATTTCCTCCGGAAGAACAATGTACATATTGCCTGTCTTCATGAAAACTAAACTAAACCCAAATCTGAAGCTGAACATTAAAGGATATTTATTTATTAGCCCACAGGCACCTGATATGGCAACTGCTATTATCCAGGCTTTTGGTTCTATCTATACCTTTTCTTCTGCACTATTCGTAGACACGACAACAACAACAGAAGATAACAGGCAATAAGGATGACTTTCGTGGAGGTCTTTCGCAGCGCAAGTTTTCCTCATAAGCATAACATCCAAAGAAAACCCTGGAAAATGACTGAAATTTTGTCACTTTCAAGCGTAGAAGTTAGAACTTATGACATCTGCGTTAGCAACTCCAACATTCCATTACTAATGACAATAGACATTTGGTTGTCAAAAACCATTCTGACAGGGATTTGGTCGGCTAAAAAAAACTCGTTTCTAATATCATACTAAATTTAGCAAAAGGTTTTTTAATGGATAAGGATTACTTTAATGCTAAATTGAATTCTACCTAAGGAGGGAACTACAATGGATTTGACCTCTAACACTAACTTTTTTGGAGATCTGCTCAAGAGTTAAATCTTCCATTGCACGTTCATGGCAATCTCTTCCAGCACATGACTGGTACTGTGGCACACAGCCGGGAGGAGCTATAGCTTTTGTGGGCAATCGTGCTCAGCAGACTGCTTTGTCAAGACTCCTAAGTGGTCACCTGAAGTGCCTTAAATTTTATCAAGGCAATAAGATCTTCCCCATTTGTGGAAAATGTAACATGAATCATTCCACCCCTGATCATCTTCTTTCTTGCTTGGGGCTTGAAAAGGAGGCTTTGACACAGAGTTCCCTCCTTGTCTTGGATTTTTTAAATGTTATCGGTCTCATGGATATGGTCTAGCCTATCGTCTAGATCAGATAGGATTAGTAACAACAACAACGACGACAAATTCTACCTTAACTGAAACAAACTAAGCAGGAACACATAGCTTTTTATAGCTTTAAAAATTCACGAATTTATCAACGAAAACACAAGAAAAAATGGCACGGCAGAAAAAAGTTCATAATTGAGGTAGCAATAAGATTAGTTTAAAATTGAAGAAGAGTAGGCACAGTAAAAATCTTATAAGTTTTCTATCTGTTTTAGAACTGTCTTACAAAGGTAGTTCCAGACAAACACGAGATTTAATTCTTAATTCTTAATTTATTACATGAAAGATTACAGTCAAACTCCAAACAACTACGAGTTATGTACAGAAGATCACATATTTTCGATTATCTTGAAATCTTTTGCATATTCAAGAATTTCGGAAGATATAGATTTTGTGCAACCCTAGTACTTATTAATATTTTTTTAAGCTAAAAAGTTTCTAAAGTGTCAGAAATATCATTACACTATAAATATATAACCTAGCAATTTCATCAACACTTACGTTTATGGACAAAATCCTCTTTCAATGCGGCAACATAATCCTCCCAGTTCAAAAGGCACTCGCACCTGCATCTGAAGGTAGGAAGCGGTATATCCAAGTTTTGAGCTCTCAGGTTCATGTCGAGGCAATCATTCAGGTCTCACACATTATCCCAAAACGCACAATAAATCTAAAGCAACTGTGATATCGGATAATTAATTTCAATATTTCGAAACGCGGTGCAAATTAGTTTGGCACGGACGACCACTGCTTCGAATCGAATGGTTGGATGTCAAGTTCGCCACGTTGACGGACCACGGCATCATGCGTTTGACAGCGAAGAGCAATGAATTCGACGAGTTAAATTTAGATAATACGCTCGGCTAATCGGCTGTCTGCGGTCGGCTGAAGAAAGAATGAAATGTCGACCTCATAACGCGGAGAGATGCTTCGAAGTGATTTACTCTCACGCCAGTTTTAGGGGGAATATTAATTCCACCTTGAACTGAGATCGGGATTAAGTAACGGGAGATGACATACTTAATGTTGAAGAATACTTAACAACGAAAACAAAGGTGGGGGCTCCCGTTCCTCCTTATCGTCACTGAAGCAGTCAAAGGGTACAAAATTAAGGAATAAGGACTCTTAATAATTTAATAATTCGCGACGAATAGTTCCTAGCAAATTTAACAGAAAATTCAAATAATTCTAAAAAATATAGTAGTAGGCAAAACGCATTAAGTATATGTCTTTGAATTAGGGAATACAAAAATTCTGTCAGTAGATTATTAAACACAGTATTTACAATATTTAATTCATCGATGACATAATTAGCACTTTACAGTCTAAACCTCAACATGGATATTTCTAGAATTTTTTTTAGATATTAATGCGGTGATATCAAAGTTCATATCAAAAATGCATATGAATGCATTTTTGCACGCGTAATACTATAAAAATACGTACACGCGTAATACTATAAAAATGTAATACTATCTATAAGGCGAAGTTAAAATCATGAAAAGGAAAAAAAATGCAGTCACTGTCATTTTTAACAAACACAAACGCGCAGCCTAATCTCATTCTGACAAATTATGTTTAGTTTCAATTTTCGCCAAACTTTACGTGCGAAAATTGAAACTAAACTTTATCAGCTTTCATTCTACTTGATTTTAATTAAAAAAATTAGAGATTGGTGATAACAAACAAAATATAACACTAACCCACTCTTCTTAATAAACCAGCTGAACTATTTTCAAAGTCCGAATGTCCATGTAACACCAAGTAAGCACACTATTATTTCCGCTACACCTTTAAAAATGTCTGAATCAAAAGTTAAATGTTAAGAAACTTCAAAACTTCTCTAGCATTGTTAAACCCAATAAGATGAAGGATGGCAGAGTGATTATGATTCCCGGGGTTGGTTTGGTTTGGAGCGCTACGGTCAACGTTTTGCTACACTAGCGCTAATTAGACCGGGACCTACAGTTTAAAGCCAATTCCGAATGGCTACAAACATTCATGCCAACAGTGGGACTCGAACCCACAGGACCTGAACCGAATGCCAGCTCCCTAGCCATTCGGCCATCAGCTTGGTTATGATTCCCAGAGAACGAAAGGTTTAGAAGTTATGCTGAGAATTCTAAAGAGAATTTTTTCTTCTGAGAAGAAAAAAATTGACAATTAACGTGTATTGCTAATTTTAATAATGGGAAAGAGAACAAAACTTCACATCTGAACACAATATCCTTCCATGTTTTACGCAGAAGCAATAATTAATATGTATCGCTGATATCCGCCTTATTTAAAACGGGGGTACCAACAAAGAAACCTTTCTTAAAATTCTTTCTGGCTTCGTTACCAAACCAAAGATTCAAATTACAGACGCGATTACAAAATACGCTTAAAAAGGTCTCTTATTCAAAATCATTGAAATACTTTATGATCAACGCTAACAGACATGATTAGCTGAGATTCGACCACTCTGCATCAGTTTATCATTAATTAATACATCGATGATGAAAGATTGATGACTTGTTTGTTTGTTTGGACCGTTGAAATCCCCTTTTGCAACATTAAGGTTAAATTCAGTGATGAATCGAACTACTCAACAAAGACGCAAGTTCTAAACATCACTTTTAAACTCAAATTTAACAAGTTCATATTCTAAGTAGACTGAACATATCTTGAGACTCCTGTACTCATGGAAATTCTAATCGGGTGAATTTGTCTTCGTGACTTGTATTTTGCTACATGTTCCTCCATAAGAGTACTGACGAATGTGTGTTTAACCATATTAAACACACATTCGTCAGTCATTTCCTGAAACTGGCTAAAACTAGAAGTCCTTGAAATGTTCTAATGTAACAAACGATTCACAAACGTTATAATTCAACAGTATTACCTACTTGGCCACACGATAGACACTATCTATGTGTTAATACACATTGATATAAAAATACATTATTTGACTGTTAGGAGAATAATTAAATTCATACGTCATATCTATGTTTAAAAACAATCTTAAGAGGTCTGGTGGAAAGGGGATTTAGCGTCCTACATTTTTAACTCTTCAATAGAATAGTCTAAATAACATCGACTAAAATATCTACACGTGTCGTGATAGTAAATTTACAACAAAATCAAGATTAAATTCGAAAAACAATTTTCGATATATATATGTGGCATTATGGTAGATGTTGATATGTCATTTTTTTCATGTTTTCAGCAAATAAAAAAAGTAACTTTTGTTGTGAAATATAAAATCGTCCAATTAAGTTTTTCAATCCAAATATTCTTTAGTTAATACTCATAATCAATCTCAAGCATATGGCTGGTTTTCAATAAAAATGTTCAATTAGGGACTAAAATATTCGATTAGGGACCAAGTATTACCTCTTTTATACATAACAGCATTTGCCAATACGAATAACCCAGTATTATTTCATAATTCTGCTATCAGCTTTTGACACATTAAAGAACCAATTTTAAAGGTGATATATCGATTTAAAACATAAAATTGAATTTTTTGGACATATCAGTCAACATCTGCCATAAAGCCACAGAAATATATATATATATATAAACTAGCTGAAAACCCGCGCTTCGCTACGGAGTACATTGAAATTAAATACAACGGTCAATGTATGCAATTAATTCCAAAAAAAAAATATATATATATATATATTTATAATAAATACGACGATCAATGTATACAATTGATGTAAAAAAAACATATTTATAAAAAAATCGTAAGGGATATTTTTATAGACAAAATAAAGTCCAATCGTCTGCCGCATTAGCAAGAAAAAAATATTTTTTGTCTATTTTTTTTTTTGCACGTGACGATAAATTTATTGAAAGTACCAGAAAAAGAAATCACGTGATCAGCATATAATAAATTAAATTCTAAAAATTGATCTTTAAAAATTCACCAAAAATCAGGAAATGGAGGTAAAAATTCGAAAAAGATTTCATTTTGAAGGAATTTTTATGATCTTTCTCGTGATATAAATTTTATAACCCTCAATGTATTATTTTAAATGCAAACGTAAAAGTTTAAAAAACAGCTTAAAAATTTAATTTTTAAAAATCTAAGAAGAATTTTTGAAAAATCTTTCTTAGTGCACCCCTACACTATTAGAAGAATCGCCATGCAAAATTTCAGCCCTTTAGGTCCAGCGGTTTGGTCTGTGCGTTGTATGTCAGTCAGTCAGTGAATGAATGAATGAATGAATGAGTCAGTTACGGAACTGTTTTATATATATAGATAAACAGTTCCGTGACTGACTGACTGACATACAACGCACAGACCAAACTGCTGGACCTAAAGGTCTGAAATTTTGCATGGCGATTCTTCTTATAGTGTAGGGGTGCACTAAGAAAGATTCTTGAAAGATTCTTGAAAGATTCTTCTTAGATTTTTTTAAAATTAAATTTTTAAGCTGTTTTAGTAATTAAGCTGTAATTTTTAAGCTATGTAAATTTTTAAGCTGTAATTTTTAAAGATTAATTTTTAGAATTTAATTTATTAAATGCTGATCACGGGATTTCTTTTACTGGTACTTTAAATCAATTTATCGTCACGTCCATAACAATTTTTCCCTTGTTGTTAATGCGGCAGACGATTGGACATTATCCAAAAAGATATTAAAATACAGTAAAAGATATGTTCCACAAACTGTACTATATTAACTGTACTATGTTCTTTAGTATGGCCTATTAGATTTAATTTGAATATTTTCTTCTACATTATTTTGTCTATAAAAAATATCCGTTACGATTTTTTTATAAATATATTTTTTCGTTTTTTTTTACATCAATTGCATACATTGATCGTTGTATTTATTATAAATATATTTATACATATTTTTGGCATTAATTGCATACATTGACCGTTGTATTTAATTTGAATGTACTCCGTAGAGAAGTGCGGGTTTTCAGCTAGTATATATATATATGAAATAATAACAGAACTCTGATAAATATTAGTAATTAATAGCAAAATTTGACTAGCAGTACTAGCGCTGGGTCCCGTAGATTCCCAATTTGTTAATCTTTCAAAACCTAAATCTATGCAGATGATTTTATGTAGCTTTCTGTTCACAGTTTTCTTTAAAACGCGAAATAATTCTTCTGTTATACTTGCAAAAATATGGAGCTGCAAGGTGCGGGAGATGGGCGCTAGTACAGGGACAAATACAATATGCTTGAGATCTGAATGACAAATTTTGAATTTGTACCCTGCTGACACGTAACGTAACGCTTTGTTTCAGTAAGTAAAAACTGAGCATAATTTAAAGGATCGAAAAAAGAACCTTTGTTATGAGTCCTCCATTTTTATGAGATTAATGTTGTTGTTTTTTATACGCCATGTCCAGAAGTATTCCAGACCAAGCCCCTGTAGGCTAGCGGATTGAGGGGTGCGGCTCCGGTTTATAATGGTACCACAAGGGTCGGAGTCCGATTCAGCCAAGTGCCACCTCGACTTTGACCGAGCAACCCCAAAGGCGACATCTGGGGGGATAGTTCCCTCATCCACTTTCTCTGACCTGATAGAGGGACTTTTCGGATTTGACGTGCCCATATTCGGCCTAGACACGGAGGTATTTAATGGTGTGTGTCGGGATTCGATGCTAGCACCCTCAGCCAACGCGCTACTACTAGGCTACCTCAAGCCCTGGGATTAATGTTCAAAGCAAAAATAAATAATTATAATAATTACAAGATAAAAAGAACATTTTATATACCATGTTTTTAAATTTTCTGTTCAATCATATAAACTTGACAATTCTATGTATTAATAAATACTTTTTTAAAGTTTTTTTGATGAATTATCCCATCGACTTGAAAGAAAATGAAGTTAATTGGAAGTTAACTTGCGTTTAACTTTTCGTTCATGTCTCGGCCGATAGATGGCTGCACCATTCTACAAAACAAAATTAACTGAAAATGAATTCAAACCTGCTTAAAGATGGCTAAAAGTATTAAAATAATGCATTGTCATCGTTTCTGAGCTATTATAAAAGTTTCAAATGTCTAGCTAGTCGGGAAGTTAGTTAAAAATCGATTGAAAGATTTGTACTGGACAAACACACACACACACAAACAAACAAACAAGAAAGCGAGTTAATAAAAACATGGTAAAAATGAAAACTGTAAATGTGGTAACTGCACCATCCTATACTTACAGAATAATTTACAGAATAAATTTCTTTAAAAAGATTAGAAATTAAAACTGAGGTTGCAATCCACGGAAAACCTGTAAATAAGATACGGGTCAGACAGAATAGATACCAGTACCTGGGTGAGATATTGAGCCACAGATGAAAATATTCTAAACTAATTTCATATGCATGAACTTATGACAAACAGGTGCCAAAATTTCCCGATTTCAGCTCTTCCGTATCGTCATTAGAGTCAATAATAAATTTATGAATACAGCCTAGAAAAAATTTTAATACAACGGGGAGTAGATGTTTAGAGACTTCGCCATTTGGAAGCATAAACTTCCCAAACTGCGCGCTGACCAAACTTAACAATGGTCACATTAAACGCAACATGAAACGTCCACAGTTCAAGAGCCATGTAGCATAAGCCACAATAATAATAATAATAATAAAAAAACAAGCAGAAAATGCGGGACAATCTTTTTTATTTTCCACGGATTGCTATCTCCGAAATAAAATCGATTCCGCATGTGCATGCGAAAGGGCAATTAAACGACAGACTGAGTCGAACGGCCTCGAGCCAGATTTCGCTTGAAAAAGTACGGGTGTGTGTAAATAAATAACACGCTTTTCCCATCTCATTCTCAAAAATCGGTCATCTTATACATTAGTGTGACGAGAACTAAATTTCATGTGCTGTTGTTACATGAAGTGCAAGTTCGAAATAAAGTCCATTATTACTATGTATTTAATATAAGACAGAGCAGATAAATTTCAGCGTTTTCATTTTCGAGAAAATAGTCAAAACGAGGGGGAAAAAAACCAAATTTTTTTCGTGAATGAAATAAATCTCTCTCACGTTTCTTTTAAAATGAACTCTTACTTTTGAAGACTAGTGGTTTTAATTTTTTTTTTAGATTGGACTTTTGCAATATAATCGGTACGTTTAGGCTTTCAGGCAATTTTTCTGAAAAATTTGTGGTTTGAGAAATATACATAACAAACAAAGTATTTTTAGAAGAACTTTCTACCTAATATCCATTAAATTTTAACAACTGGCGAAATTATCAGGCAACACTTTCAATACATGACTTTCCATCCTATATAGAAGTATAATTATTTCAGTATTAGTTTGAGAATTGTGGTCTAATTCAGAAAATAATTGAGTTATATATTTTTAAGTATATAAAAAAAATCTCAGTGCATATTAGAGTGGAAGAGACCACATGTAAACGAATAATTGAAATATATATGTGTGTGAAATGAATAATACAAAATACAGTGAACTTGATCAGAAATAACTAATTCAGAAAATAATTGAGTCATATTTTTAACTATGAAAAAATATCAGTGCATAGTACAGTGGAAGAGACCACACGTAAATGAATAATTGAAATACAGTGGAATCTCGATCTATCGTTTTTCAAGAGACCAACTGAACTGAACGATAAATGCGGGATCATAACAAAGCAATATGATCGTCGGGACTGGGTAAAATAAACGACACATACGGGAAAACGGTGATTCGGAGAACGATCGATCAAGATTCCACTGTATGCGTGTGTGTATATATATATATATATATATATATATATATATATATATATATATATATATATATATATATATATATATAGAAGAACGAGATGTTTATTCATTGACTACAACTCGTAGACTGACTCCCAACACTTGAGGAATTGAATTTATACCCTGTTGACAGGAAATGATCAATAACGTGATTTCCGGTCAAAACGTTCTAGAATCGTCTAGAAGTGACTGGAATAAATAATAAACTAAATAAATAAAATCGACTTCACCGGCGGAATTCGAACTCGCCACATTCGGACTGGTAGGCTAATGCCTTATCCGTTATGCCATCAAGTCACTGCGGCAATATTATATATATATATATATATATATATATATATATATATATATATATATATATATATATATATATATATATGAATAATAGAAAATACAGTGAACATTGGAAACAATTAAGAATTATTAGATCCAACTACCCTCCGTTCCCCGTATTTCTTTTTATATCTAGAACATCAGTATTTGGGGTTGGTTGGACGGAGTGCTATGGTTATGTTACACGAGGACTAAAATTACCAAGTATATGTAGAAATCAAACAATGACTAGTAAAAATTAACTCACAATGATAAATAATTTCACTCATACGTATCCCTTTGTACAGAAAATACAAGAAAAATTCATATATGGATTATATTATTTCCATGCTTGGCGATGCACAATATTTTATGTTTTCTTTTCTGGGGAATTTTCTTTGAAAATGTTAGGTTTTGGACTATCGACTCTCGAACAAGCAACCTAGAGTTGGACTTCAAAAACCAAGCAGTCCAATAGAAGATATTCGTTATAGCAGGTATTCGCGTTGAGAGAAATATATAATTATTCTTTAGACATTTTATGCGACCATAAAATGGTCAGTTGAGTGAAGGGTGGGGTGTCCGAGTTTCGTGATGTAGCCTGTATTTTACTAAATTTAACTACACTTTAGATTTAAATGTAAATTTTCTCTATGGTTAAACAGATGGAAATATTATTAACAAAATGCCTTTCACAGAATGGAGAAAGATATCAAACATACTTACTCAAAATTACTTTGTAACGAACTCAAATTTTTTTTCCTGCGTCTATTCGAAGTACAGCAATTTATCGGCGTGAGAAATTGTTATCAACGTTCGAGTGCTCGGATATTATGAGACTCCCTATACACTTGCTTTAGCCGGTCAAAAGCCAGAAGGCACTTCCTCTGCCCCCGTTTCAGTTAAAGTACTATCTCTACTGATCAGCAATAAAAGAAAGCCGTTGGCTCTACCAACAAGTCCTCAATTTATTACTAATTAATATTCAAGATTTCCCCTTGTTTATGAGCTTTGGATTTTTATATAGAGAGTTAACATAAATTTCTAATTTTTTTAAAGACAAATTTAATATATCAGTCACGGTAGATAGGAAAGTAATTTTAAAAATATTAGCTATTTGAATTATAAGGGAGCTTCAGATAATTTGATTACAATATCAAAAAGCCATCTAAAGCAATACACATATCCTTAAGATATAAACGCCGTTTAGCGAACATTGCGGCTTTCCACACTTATTTATTACCTTATTACCGATAACGCAAGACCTGAGTGAATTAAGCTTATCAAACCTCACGACAGTAAAATTGTGTAAATCCTATGTAATGCAATGAGCTGAGCAATCAGAAACAATTTCCCGAGGTACGGTATTCCCGGGTACTCCTCTGTTGCGAGGTAGAAGGAAAGGAATGCAGAGTACCTTTACAAAACAGCATAAAACTTTTACGGCCAGGCTGATACACCTAATTTCATGTAGTGGATATCAAAAACAAAACCTTGTACTCTGTCGTCAGTTTTTAAAAACACCATTGATACTATAAATTAACATAAACTATCAGGAAACATTTAAAGTTTCGATAATCAAAAATGATGAATATAAGTCACTTTAGTATTGTTAACTAACTAATAATCACTTGAGTGCCTCCGGTAACATTTTCTTTCAATGCGGCAGGCTCTCGTCTTCTAATGGTACGTCGTACTTCTGGCATTGGCCCATGAAGAACCGTGAAGTTCTTCATGGGCCAATGTTGTATAAGTGAGCCAGCATTGCTCCCTATGAGGGAGACGACACGGAAACGACCAAGCCTTATTCAGGATTTGAACCCAAGCACACTGAGTGGCAGCTCAGAACACTAACTACTGTACTATGTGGGCAGCACCTCCAGTAAGATTTGAACAAGAAAAAAAAACATTAAGGTACAATATTTCTATACTATATACTTAAGTTACTCCTTAATAACAGATTTAAAAGGCGCCGCTGAGGATAAGGGGGCGTCCATTAATTACGTGAGGATTTTAGGGGGGGGGGGGAGTCGAGCCGCATCTACCCAGTCTCACGTGGGGGAGAAGGAGGGGGGTCTCGATAAATATCACGTAATTTTTTTCGCAAGAAACAGTGTAAAATTGCGAGAAAACTGGGTTATATTAAGTAAAACATGTTTCTACTCTAAAATATGGCTAAATCCTACACAACAGTTCCAGTTGTCACTCTTGAGACCACACATGAGTCCCCGAGGACTGAATTAGAATGAATATTCTTTTACGAATTTTAGTAGTTTCTATTTAAATATTTTATTGTTCGATTTTCTCACTGTGATTCTAGACTACGTTCTTAGTAGTCTTAAATACTAGTCTTTAAAAATACGCATTTTGAAAAATCTCACGTGAGATTAGGGGGGGGGGGTCGAAAAATCGCCTCACGTAATTAATGGACGCCCCCTAATGTTTAGCTTTCTCCCGGAGGAAATTATGTGGTATAATTTTTATATCTAAATTATTGAACCAATGCCATCACGTATGCGCAGCCCCGAATACTGTAATCATAATAACTGTACTTATGGAAATACAGTCGAACTCAGTGACAGGAGTCCTGGTTTGACAAGAACAGTATTTAGCGAGGAATTACAAACACAGTAATTCAACAACGGTTTGGTTCAGGGGAGGGCAATTACTTTGGCCCGGGGACCACTTTGTGCAAGCGGAGGTTAGCGGAGGGCCGCACCTTTTAAAATTATTGCATTTATTAGTTAACTTTGCATTTCAGAAAAGGTATAAATTTTATCATAAAAAATCAATAAATATAAATTAAATAAAATATTGGGAGTTTTTCTGGCTGTCCGAATTTTTATGGGTGTCTTGGTGGGCCACAAAAAATCTGTAGCGGGCAGCATGTGGCCCGCGGGCCGCTATTTCCCCACCCCTGGTTTGGTTGGTTTGATTGAGAGCGCTATGATCATTGTTTTGCTGCACGAGAGGTAGTAAGACCGTAATGGAACAACGGAACCTACGGAACTATCGGAACAAGCAATATTAACTCTTTATAACTAGTTATAATCGTTAGAATTTATGAAAAGAAAAAATAATATTAGAAAATAGAATATTGATTGTAAATGCCTCTTCCTTCCGCAAAAAGGCAGCGATTTATAAAAATGGAGAGCGAATTACTAATTTGCGAATTTATAAAAACCGGCGAGGGGGAGGATATTGGTGAAGCAACTGAAAATTGGAAGCGAGTGTTCAGCGAGTTCGAGAACTGTATCCGTTGACCATATTGAGGATCAACTCCAGAAGAAAATGTTAATCAAATATAATCACGAGTCGCAGCTCAAAATAATGAAGCGGACGAGACGAATTTTAAATAAAATCACCACCGACACCCTGACAATGATTGCAGATTGAACGAAAGGGCTGCAATGTTTTTCGAAACGAGGATGCAAATGATAATTGGTGCAATGTGTCCTGATTGAAGAAAAATAACAGACTAAAGAAAAGACAAAAAATATAAATTTTCCAATTTTCTTTTGGTGTGCTATACTAAATGGAAATAAATGCTAAGCCTTTTTGCAACATTTTAGAAACCCGGCATCGACAAGCACTCGATTTTTTACCGACCAAAGTATTGGTACCTTCCTTCGAAGCGAGCTCAACTGTAATGTGATATACTAAAGTATAAGATTTAACATTACAAATGCACCTGCATGCAATATCAGGAAATTTTGTCTCTTTTTCAGGTATGTTTCGAAATATGTACGAAAAGCTACCTATAATTTAATCTTTCACCTTCCACTTAAATTCCCTGTAGAAAATTAGAATAGGTGAGCCTATTCAAGAGAGGGAAAGCTATTATAGATGCTTCATTTTGAGAGACGGAGTAACATCAACAGAATTAGAAATGTCTGTTTTACTCTTATAGTTGCGTGCAAGTAAAACACCTATCTGATGAGTTTTGTGAAAATCTCATTGATACAATTAAAAAACTTCACTCTAAGTCGTATAGTTAAGGCAGTATGAAAATAAAAGCTACCGAGGATAGCTTTAACAAAGACCTTTTTACTCTCTTCTAAAACAGCAAAAATTAATTACACCTTCTTCATCCTCTCTCACACAAAACTGAAAATATTTTGAAAACATTAAAAAATAGGTTCATAAAATATTTGAGCGGAATTTTACATTTATGTAAGTATATTGTATAACCTTATATCGTACATTCATACATATTAAACATTCACTCCATTATAATTATCTTGTTGATGCTGCTTATGCCATTTAACCTACAGCAACATCAGATCAAGTCCCGATGGCTATAGGAGAGGAAGGTGCGGCTCCTGTTTTGACTGGCACCACAAGGGTAGGACTCCGACTTGGCCAAAGGACCAGCCCCGTAATTTTGAACCGGGTCAAGTGACGAAACAAGAACACTTGATCCTGCACCTCCAGAGGTAATTTTGAGAACTTGGAGAACATTGCCGCCATGACAGATTTTGCGCACACCAGCCACCATTAGTGTACACGGCAGGGGATATGTCACGACGAGCATCGAACCAGTGACTTTCAGATCACTAGCCCACTTCTCTTGCCAACTGGGCCCGTAATAATTATCTTAAAAGAGGTTAGCGCGTCGGGATGCTGTACTGAGGCTGCTAAGTTAGAGTCCCTATAAGCATCACTGCTCTCGTGTCTAAGCCGGGTACAGACACATTAAATTTGTGGGCCAAAAAAGGTCTCTTCGTGGGTATTGAACGGATAGAAAACGGGTACGAGTCACCTAGATGTCGCTCCTCGGGGGTCTAAATTGTGGTGGCACCAGAAGTTTGATTCTGATCCTTGATGCCCATTAGCAAGAGATTTAAAACCAGAGCCGTACCCCTTTCCAGCCCTGGAAGGGGGCACACGACAAGCGAGCGAGCAAAATTTCAATACTGATAAAATGAGCGCTAGTTCCGCTATCACAAATCTCCAAGATTCCCTGTCGCTTGCGTACATTTCTCTGCTTGGGTGGTCCGAAGCCTTAGAGCTTTAATCTGAACTAAGAAGATTTTCTGTTAAGCAAGGACGGTAAAGTGTATAAAGGATAACGGCATTAGGTAATGACATTAAGTTATGCCTCTGACCTAATCACTGCGCTTTACACAAGGACAAAAACGCAATGCGATGCATCTTGAGCATAGAGACAAAAGGCATTTTAACCTTTTTAGTTTATCTTGTTCTCAACAATTTCTAACCTTTTGAGTCAGAAATGAGATTCAGGGAGGAAAAAAGAATAGGAAATAAGCATATTTACATACGCAGTTCACACACAAATGCACAACAAATTGCTGATAAGCAGTTCATGCGAGCACCAGTGCAATGAGTTCTAAACTAAGAACTCAAAGTTTATCATGGGGCAAAAATTTTACTTCGTGTGAATAGTGTTTAAAGGTTATTTTCTTGGGTAGCTTTTAAGGTTTATACAAGTAGGATTGTTGTTCATTAGATCAGTGTTAATTTTCTGTTAAAACTAAAGTAAATTTTCACGCCTGAGAAGGAAATCTTATTTTAGTTTGTAAGATTATTTTAGTCATGAGAAGAAAATCGTCGCCAATAATGAATGGGCATTTCGGAGCTGCATTTTTATTTCTTACCCCAATGGTATTCTTTTTTTAATGCTACGCTACCCTTCTTGATTACTCTGAATGGCCTACCGATCAAGTGAGAAGCCATTTCATGGTCTTATGTAGGAACGTGATCAGCGTATATCACACATTTCCCATCGAAAAAGAGGAAAAAAATGCGAAAATTTAACATGCAGACACGCAGAAATTTTTTTTATGGTTTTTAGTACATAATTTGTAATGACGAAAAAAAAAGCCTTAAATTTATTATTTAAATGAGGGGTTCATATCTTAACCTCTTTGTATACCTACATTCTCTCTTTGATGCAGAAAGAAATAATAATGAAATCTGGGGTTTATCAAACCCTTTTCACATGAAAATAACCGAGTTAGGTCATTCAGTACAATATTCGGGAGACATTCATCAGACACCAGTTGATTGCCACATTCCGAATTCGTAAAATTTGTGGGTTATATGACGCTTTTATCACATGTTGCTTATAACAGTTCAGTGGGATTGCAACTGAATTAAATATATCACTAGCAATCCCCCTGAAAAAGCAAATGGTATGCAGAAATAGCGCGTTATGATGAGCATAAAACGTATTTTATGAAAGTAGATTTGACTTTGGTTTGTTGAATTTAAAAAATTGGTATTACTGAATGGAAATCTGGATAAACAGCAATCTTCAAAATAATCGAAATATGTTTATATTTGTTGTACAGGATGTACAGAATAATACAGTTTATTCGTCTGTCACAAATGTTCAAATATTATCCTCATGGATACGCCAGAAATGAAGAGATTTTTCGAGCGGTTCTAACGAATTTAGCTTTCAAGCATTCCTTGCGTGAACACAGCATGCTTCAAAAGCCCACATCACAGTACTTGTAAATCAAAAACAAATTTGAAGAAGGTAGGAGAAAAAGAATAAAACCTCTTTTTTCCAACGAAGGAAAACCGAGCAATAATAACTACAAATGTAACTGAACACTGAGATATTTTGACTATACATTAATCGTCACCAGATGTTCATAAATTCCCAAACTGACAACCACACATTATGAACCGGTGATGCAGTGTGTCCTTTAAGTCTCTAATTTTTGGCTTAAAAGAAAAAAAAAGCAATACATTTTTTATATACATAAAGGTCAAAGATAAGAAATCATTGGCATTTAAACAAACCTCTAGTTTGTGAAATAAATTATGGTAGAAAAAATTCATTTACGAAGAAGTACAATAGAATAAAATTATTGAAACACCAAAGATTATATTTAATGAACACACGTAAACCCCAAGGTAAAATATTCTTTGAGGGATTTCGACCGCCTACATTAGTTGAAGCGTTCTGAAGTAACATACATGCTCTTTTGTTCCAGGATTACGTGATATAAACAAGAGCTAGCATAGTTTAATTCAATATCTTTCACAAAAGCGAAAGATTGTATAAGCTTTCTCAAATGACTAGAAACATTTTACCTCTAACATGACATTGCCATCACATTCATTCATTCATTGGGATAATTACTGTCGATATTTTGTAACAAAACAAAGGTAAGTAAGTCTATGCTTATTTCCACATCATATTAAATTGTTTCATAAGCGAATTCATTTTACCCTTAAAACTATTAAAAGTAAATCACGTTAAAAACACTATTCGCATGGAATAAAATTCCACTCTATGATAAAATTGAAGGCTAAAAAATAACTTAAAACAAAAAAAGTGGACAAGAAATGAAAATAACAATGAATTTCATTACGAATATTTAAAATAGAGTTCCATTAGGTCACTGGGGTTCAAACAATTAGAGCCAGAAAACACTTAATTCACTACCAAGTTGAGCACATAGCATGTGATCGATTTTAATTGGTTCGTTGGCTTTCGGGGTACCGTGGTAATCTTTTAAAATACGAATCAGTAAAAGAAAGTTGTAAACAACCACAGCGTAAAATATGACGACGGCGTTAATTTTAAAGATTTAGAGCATTAAATTACTCTCTCTCCATACCCAAAGCTTTCACTTTAAAATAGGCTTGCTAACGCGATCATGCCTTGCTTTGGTCCAAGATTTAACAAGTCTTAAAATTTTTGGGGGAAATCGCAACAGACTGACTAACGCAATAAATGAATGCCGAAATCATATAAAAGCCTTAAACTTGCAGAATTTCTGATCACGTACCCACGTTGTAGCTCCAATTCGAAAACTTGCTCTAAACCGAAGTTGCTTACAACCACAACTATATTATTTTCTTCTTAATGAACGAATATCTCTTTGCTTTATATTATTTCTTTGTACCAGGTTCTTCAATATGGCTAAAAATCAAGAAGTCGTTTTGCTGAAATATCTGCTATATCTTAATACACTAAGCAATGGATCAAATTTGTAAAAATTCAAATCTTATTTGTTTATCTAATAGAGTTGGTTTTTTATTGTTATCGGCTCATAGATTATCTGCATAGCTTTAAAGATTTTTAATTGGGTACTTATTAAAAGTCGGTCAAGTTAAAATATTTCCAATAGTATAATGACATTCTAACATATAGTAATAGTTAGAATGGTTTAATCACAAGTCAAAACGCACAAATAATTTAAAATATAATAAAAAATATTTGTCTAAATTATTGAAAGTTTTTTTGAAGAATCCTCTGTCACGGAAAAAGTTTCAAACACACTAAAAACATAATATATATATAAATATATATTCGTCTAGAACTCTTGAAATCAACTTCTCAAAAATGTCTCTTCAGCAATATCGGGGCTGTTTTTTTTATATAAAGAGGGAATTAAGGGACAAGTGAAGAAGTCAGCTTATTCTGCCGGAATCTTTTGCAGGAAAATCTACAAAAAAAATTCAGCCAAAATTCCGCTGGAGTTTTGCCGAGTGCTCTTATAAAAACTTAGTTAGAAAAACAGATTTTTTTTCCTTTTAATCGAACGGACAACTTTTAAACTACTAGTGCAAATTTAAAGAAATGAAAATCTTGAAAACTGAAATAAAAAAGCATTTATCTGCAGAAAAAAAAAATCTCCGTTTAACTTGAAAAACATTGGGTTTTTCACAATACAGAAAATCCAACTGAAATGGAAGATGACTTTTCCTGGTTAAAAGATTCTGGTAAATTTGACAACCGAAACTTGTTTATTTGCAAACAACTATCTTCAAACAAGCCTTAGTGGTGAATTGAAATCGCTTGGATCAAATACGAGCCCTAGACAAACTCTGGATAAGAAATATCGACACAAATTTATCAATTCGAATTTATCACATTATGTGCATATCAGGAACAAAGTTAAACATAAGGAAAACACTTTCTTGATGGATAATCCAAACATGACTCAGAAAACTTAGAACAATCAATCAATTTTGACGCCAAGTCACAAAAAGCTACACTAGAAATGCAGATCACCAAACGATACACTTCAAAATATGCCCAAATATCGCTAACAAAATTTAGATATGAGTTCTGTAGTGAGAGAACAACTAAAATAAACCCTTTTACTTCAACTTTTTATTGTAGGAACGTATTATAAAATAATTTTTGTAAAATATGAATAATGTGGTAAATAGCAGATTTTTTTCAAACAAAAAGAGCGTGTGTTTAGAGCAGCCATCTCCCAAGAGTGAAAAAACAAATTAAGAAAGGATGATTTTGTATGAAAGATGATATGGGTAAATTTTAAATTACTTATTTATGTTTACTTCTCCCGCAGGAAACTTGTACAAAGAAAGATACCCCACGAAAAAAAATCGCGACGTCCTTTACTCATATTGCCAATTGTACAAAACTAAGTCTTAAGTAAATTAGGATATACGTGATTAAATAATTTTAACAAAAGGACTTGAAACGATAGGCTTGTGGCATTAATACCGGTTGCATTCGTAGTGTAGATAAACTGACCCTGAACATGTATTTCTTCTCCAGTATCGCATCTTTACGGATGTAAAATTTTACGCAAGAAATAAAATGATAGATAAAATATAAATACGTATCATATGTAAAACAGTAACATACGTATCATAGTAAAGAAACCAAGATTTAAAAAAAAAGTTGCAAAAATTGTGTTTGGGACTAAAATAAATGCGAAGTGAAATTTCATTGTTATAATTTATGCGTGTTATGTACTTTAAAGATTTTATTCTGCCTATAATCAATTATAGCCTGTATAATCAATTCTATCTAAAATATATTTTTCAGAGAATTCAACAAATGCCACTGAATGTTTTATGTTCGCTGGAACATTCCCATAGCAAAACAACTTTGATTTGGGTGCTATGAGTTTAAAACAGCATTTTACAAAGGTTGATCCTTTCTCTTCAACTTGGAAAGAGCAAACTACAAACAACTTAACATAGCAAATTAAGAATTAATCAGTGAATTAAACCCTCTCTTGCTAATCTAATCAGTTATTCCCTTATGAACATCGTAGCATTTGCACAAGACATCGTGACATGATATACGTGCATAACCTGTAACAGACTGGCAAAGCACGCAAAGAACAGAGTGTTCAATTTATGAGTAGTAGCAACGAAGGGACATGTGCTACTTTCCCTAGCATGAAACGTAAGCTGTTGCACCCTCTTTAATGAAATCTTCCATAAATTACATCCATTTCTCACTAGACATTGAACTTGCGTGCGATGGTTCTAAACCTTTTTGGTTCACTGATCTCCCTAATGACAAACACTCGTTCCACAGTACAGAACATCTCTCCCCAATATATATGTTCCTTTATTTACACTCTTCTAAGTTTAAATCCCTCAAAAAATCTGATTTAATACTCACACTAAATCTTTAAGTCACTCTGCTTTGATAAGTATTAATCAAGCCTCTTTATCAACAACAACAAAATCTAATTTCTTAAGATTACTGTGTGCTATATTGGATTCGCCCACTTCAATGTTAACCTACGGAGAAAATGTGTCCAAGGATTGCCAACTTCAAGATTTTTTTAAAAAATTGTACTTCGTAATAGAGAAAGAAATTTTACCCCTTGGGGGCAATTTTTCATTTTTTTAAAAAAGTGCAAATATTTTTAAATTTAAATTATTCAGGGGAAAAAAATCTGGTTTAGTGTATTTTAAACGCTCATAAATTCTTTTGGTAGACGAATTTTATAAAATGAATCCTTGTAGCAAGGTGCAGAAAAGTTCAGGCTATCCGAAAATACCATTTTTATTGGATTACAGTCGAACCCCGTTATAACGAACTTCAAGGGACCAAAGGTTTTGTTCGCTTTATCCGGTGGTTCACTATATCCGAACCGTTAAGAAAAATGCTAGAGTTCACAAAATGCATAACTCATTAGTTGCATTGTGTATTCAATAATGATGTATTGAAAAAATGACAAAATCTATTAAAAATGATCATTAATGAATTAAATCGACTAAAAACTGACAATACTAATTAAATTACGTACAACAGGAAAACGGCGGGACCAAAATTTTCGTTTGTTATATCCGTGAGTTCGTTATATACCGGGTTCACTATAACGGGGTTCGACTGTATCATCATTTATGTGGCTGTAAATTGTAGACGAATTTTTTCTCCATAGGTTAACATTGAGGCGAGAGAATCCAATAGGATAAGTACACATCAGCCTTAAGAGAGTTCGAAATAAACTTCGATAAACGAAGAGACTTTGGGAATTCGAACAATAACTGAAGTCAATCAAAATGAAGCTTTATTAGTTACTACGTTTAGATTACTACGCCTGCAAGGGATGGTTTGTTTCAAAACCAAACACCAATTTCTTTAGCGAAACTTTAGTATAGAAGTTGACTTGAACCAGAAGCTATTGCTTCCAGGGATGAGTAAACATTTATTTGTGGGTAACTTAATTATTGGATATATCCTAAGTGCTTATGGCGTCATAAAATATATTCTTGCACAAGAAAGGCAATTTGTGAGTTAATGAGGTAGCATAACGCTATAAAAGTGTAACGTATTATTTTTTTATGCTGTGGCTAAAAAACAGCCAAATTTTGATCCAAAAAGTATGCTTATTTGCTTAAGTGCTTTGAACAGTTTCAGAAAACTACCTCTGAATACAATTAAAGAGCAATATTGAAATAATATAACGAAGTAAAAGACAAAAAAGTTGGCTATTTGAAACTAGTAGCTTTTTATTTCCATATCCCCGTTTTATAAAAATATAGAACTGAAACTTGGTAAACTATGTTTAAAGGTAATTCTTTTATTTTCCGAGAGGGAAAAAATGAACGAAAATAGGCAATAAATTTAGCTATCCTGTTTTTAACGGGAACAACAAAGAACAAATATTTTGATGTTTTGTGAATACGATAATGATGGCAGAAAAATTTAGAACCAAAACTAGAGAAAACAAGTTAAGGAAGAAAAATCTTAAAATATCAATTATTCCCTAGCTGAGTCTGCTTTTTTATTTATTTACTTATAGCGAATATTTTAAAGTTTTTCCTCCCTAAGATAATGATGGTAATAACTTCATGTAGGACAAACTATTCTCGTAAGTTTTTATATAAGAAAAGCTGAAAAAGTAAGATATGCCTAAACTGATTGTTATTTGCCATTTTTTTCTAAGGTAAATAAGCTAGTCTTCAATCTTAACCATAAAAATAGCCTAGTTTTTAAAAAACAAGTATCTGTAAAAAAATCCGTGAAAACCTTCTAGCCTAATTTTTCAAGCGAGGTTTTGCATTTACCTTGTTTCTGCTTTTACACGAATCTAAAAGTTAAGGACATCTTAAGGTTACTTCCAACATTTGCATCATCTTTAAGACCATGACGCTAATGCTGGTATTTCAAACAACAAAATGGTCTGTTAAAGTAGAAATATTTTAGTTATAGACTCCCCTAGTAAATAACAATTCGCAATAAGAATTTGATCTCATATTTAACGAATAATCAAATATGGGATGTATCACCCACGTACGGTAACCCTACGCATATTTGATTAATACTATGAACCTAGGAAACAAACCAAAAAATTTCCCTGTAGGTGGAAAAAAAGTTTTGAGAAAAAGGAACTCGCTTCTTTGTACACTGTTTGTTTTACGTGATTCGGAGAAGCAGAAGAAAATAAAATCGTGCAATCAGCATGGAGTAAATGTGAAACTGCAGAAGTTAATGAGCATCTATCAACCAGTTCCATTCCGTTGACCCATCTGCGGCTGCTTGGGTGTAGCCTGCAGGGCGAGACAACCGTCCGATGATCATCTGCCTACAATTTATAGTAGGCGGAGAACTCGTCATACCCCACGTTTCATTTATATTCTATCATTATTGCACCCCAGAGATCCAAGATAACAAAATATATAAAACTACTGAGTTAGAACGCCTTTTACCTGTTTTTCCAAGCTCACAATACAACTTAATGTGAGTTCAATATCTATCCATCAGCTGACGGGAAATCTATACTTATATATAAAGAGAGAGCGATTTTGTACGTGGAGGGTAATCTCCAGAACCACTGCACCTATTTGAAAAATTCTTCCACTGTTTGAAAGGTACATTATTCCAGATGGACATAGGCTATATATTATGTATATCTGATCAGTAGAAATAAAGTTAGGGGCTTAATCCTAACAATCTCCATTGTTACCGCTACTGTCCTCTACCGCTTTTTGTGTCGAAGACTCCAACGATCCTTAGCGTGGTGCTATCGCTGTGGGCTTCTTTTCTGACGTTAGCGGTTCGAACCTAGCTGTTCTCCGGCACGCCTTTTTCTTTAAAAAATTTATTTTAATTATTAACTGACGTAATATTAATTTAAGGTATTATTTAGGTTATTATTAAGGTAAAAAAAGATTTACAATTTATTGGCTATCAACTGAAAATTTATTGGTATAATATTTTGTTCAACCCGAACAAAGTCAGGACGGGCCGCTAGTACGTTATATAATACCATATAACATCTTGTTTTGCTTTTTTTTTTCAGCTCTCCTGAACGTCGATTAGTATAGCTATATTTATGCAGTATTACGTCGTAGCGTGGATTAGAATATCCAGATTTATAAAGGGGGATTCGGAACTTAAAAACGGCTATTTTGTGTTTTTTTTTTGTTTGTTTAAAACATACTATAGAGATTTTAGATTCAAATACAGTAAAACCTCGTTTATCCGGACTAACTGGGACCATAGGCAATCCGGATAATCCGGTTAAGGCTACAATGGGGTTAGTACATAGTCCAATGGGACTATGTACTAACCCTATTGGATTCGCTCACCTCAATGTTAACCTAGGGGGGAAAATTTGTCCACGGATTGCCGACTTGGATTCAAAGATTTTTTTTTTAAATTGTACTCCGTCATAGAGAAAGAAATTTTACATTTGTGTACATTTTTCGTTTTTTAAAAAAAATGCAATTAATATTTTAAAATTTAAATTATTCGGGGAAAAATTTGGTATAGTGTGTTTAAACGCTCAAAAATTTCTTCGGTGGGCGAAATTTCTAAAATGAATCCTGTAGCGCTTTGCAGGCTATCTGACAATGCCAATTTTATTTGATTATCAGCATTTATGTACCTGTAAATAGTTGACAAATATATATTTTATAAAAAAAATTTGGGGGCAGCGCTTAACCCCCCCCTATAGAGAGAGAACCATTATAATCCCTCAAAATGTCAATCCTAAGAGGGGTGGAATTCTCGAACTGTCAACTAGAGATGCGACATCGATAACATAACATCGATGTTTTGAAACATCGATATTCAATATTAAAACACCGATGCTAATAAAACATCGCCCGAAAACCATCGGTTTTTAAACATCGATGTTTTAGAACATCCATTTTCTTAAACTGGTTTAGTAATCTCTAACATTAATGTTACTTTGGTTAGTCATGGGGGGGGGGAGGGGGGATTTAATTTTACTCTCTGATTGGGCTGACACAAATGACAAAAACTTGGTTGCTTGTGCCTTGGGCTACACTGATGACTCAAAATTCTCGTTGTAAATATCGCCATGTTTTGCCTTTTTGTCCAGATAAATTCGTGGTATTGCCAGAATTTTGAGGAATTCAGCCAAATATTGCATTTCGCCAATTTGTCAGAGGTTTTGCAAAAGTATTTCAAAACGGTACTTTTGGGAGGCATCCTACTAATAATATTAACGTCAACTTATATAAAACCAGAACAAAACAAAAACTTAAATCGCTGCTCTCGTATATATACTATTTGTAAAATAAAACCCTGTGGAAGGTTCTGGAGTGTCAGGAACATTCCAAGCGCTCTTATTGGTTCATTGGTTGTTGATTGCCATTTGTCTGTTTGCTAAGGAATCGTTCTCCCTTTTGTATTCGTTCTTTTCAGAACTCAGACTTACATTTACTGAGTGTGAAAATTATGCTACGTGGTAAATTTTTTTTATTTATGGTACTTTTTCATTAAAAAAAGAAAACACCGATACAACGTAAAACATCGAGCACAAAACATCGATGTTAAAAAAACATCGGCTTCAATAAATCGATGTTTAAAACATCGATTTTTTCTTATCAAAACATCGATGTTTTGAAAACATCGACATCGATGTCGCATCCCTACTGTCAACTGGACTCCTCCCACCACAAGAGTCGGCATGAAGAGGAAAAGGGAAATACGATTTTTATTCTTAGTACATAGCAGCCTTAATATGGGTAATAAGCTAAACAAAATCCTTAGCTAAGCAGACGTACCGTTTATTACGATAAAAAAACTTATGTTCTGTAACAAAATTACATACTATTGTTTACAAGACATTAAAAATACTAAAAAAACTTTTCACATCGTTTCTTAACAAAGAATTAGTAAGTCTAGTAAAGCTTTCTTAAACTCAACAAAAAGCATTTTCTTACCATATTTTATTGTACAATCTAAGCAGGATCTGTACATTGAATTAAACTAAAAAGCGAATATTTGGCGTACTTGTAGTTACGTTCTTGCTATCATAGTTAAAAATTATTATCTAATGTGAATATTAAATAAAAATGTTTACAAATCTGACCGGAGGAACGAGGTTTTTCTGTAACACAAAGTATATGTTTCCAGAATGATTACATTGCCAAATACAACCCTTTTGTGCGGGACTGTCTGCGAGTTCTCTTGCTATACATATGCATTTATAGTCTTTAGTACACTTTTATCTCGGTTGAGAATTTTTGACGATTTGTGAGATATTACAATTCTACGCACAAAAGTAAAAAATATATATAAGTAGAGCAATTGGTTCCGTAGATGTAAAAAAAGAAAAACATGATTTGAAATTTGATTTTTTTAAAAAGAAATTTCAAACTTTTCAATCTCTTCATAACTTTTATTGTGAGTAAATAGAATTTCGCGTTCCGGACCCGTTTAAAATATGTAATTTTTTTATAACTGGTAACATTACAGTAACAAAGGTATGCCAGTTGCATGGCACTCTTCAGCCTATATATCAAATAAAGAATACAGGAAATCCCTGCTAATCCGAGATAACTGAGACAGGAACCATTGCAGATTACTGAAGACTCCGATTAAACGGAATTTCCCAACCCCACATGATGCTGGACAAAGAGGGATAAATATGAACAGAAATCTTTTAGGAGTGAATTCCGATAATCAATGCAATGACACAAAAAATCATTCAGTCTGAAGTAGGACTTAATACAGCCAGAAATAATCTTATGACTTTTGCTTTTTCAAGGAACGTCGCTTTTCTTTACAAAGAAAAGAAAAGGAAAAAAGAGAATGAACTGCATTTATCAATTTTTTTCCCAAAAAGCAACGCTAGCCTTTGGTGATTTCGATATCTGCTCTACATATCTGTCAGAAATCTTTACAACACTACCTTAGCTTTTGCGTGACATACTTTTTACTCTTGTGTGCAGTCAGTTCTCCCTTAATTTGAGAAACCTTTTTCATTAGAATTAAGCGAACAATCGTACCGTATGCAATTTCATACTCGCCATCCCAAGAAAGTCAATCGGTCATGCAAGCTGTTGATGCATTCTCGCATCCGGGTGCCTGGGAAAGGAGATTTGAGAGATAGTTTTATCCAGAGTTTAATAAACCATTTACTTCATTTTTTTAGAAGATTATTCTAACACTAGAAGGTAACCCGTCATTTTGACGTCATAATACTAATAATGACGTCATAATGGAAAAAGTATATGAAGGTTAAAAAATATCCCGAATTATCTAACAATATTGCATTTAATCCACACCTTGTAAAAGCAAACCCTTTCATTACTTTTTATTTATTTAGTTTTTCATGCGATTGGAGTAGTAGACTGCCATCCAGTTTTTTACAGCTCACTACGCGATATGAATACTTGAGCTACTTGATTCATTCACATTCAAGTTTGTTTACTTTCAGAATTCATCGCAAAAGTAAACAGATTTTTAAAAACTGTTAAATATACAGCTAAAAGCCTCCAATTTTTTTAGTTCTGAATGTTTTATAGAAAAATAGGCTGAACAAACGTGATTTGATGGAGAATATATTAGTTTTTAGGTAAGAAAAAATTCTGATCCACATCTGAAATTGAAATTGGGCCTAACAGGCCGTTTGTTTACTGAGGGCTTCAATTGAAAGATGAGTACAGCCCGGAAGTGTTATACAGAGACAACGGCTATTATATATATATAATTTCCCGAATGTCTCAGATCTGTCGGCTCACTCTCCAACTGTCTTTTCAATCGCTTCCGCAGAGATCATAGAAACGGTTGGAAAAGTTTCTAGAAATGACGTTAAATGAGAACAGCTTGGTTTACCGGTACTCAGATTATCAACAGAGCTTTATAATAATTACACCTTTCGTTACTGAAACCACGAGTGGAATTATAAACCATCTTTTTGAGAGTGCTCAGCAAGAAAAGATTTTAAATTAGACTTTTGACAGCTATAAGTATATTTTGTCAGAATTTTACGAATGAAATATTGAAATTCAATTCTCCTGTACATTTACCACAAGATACAGGTGCCTCCCTTGAAAATATTTCAAAGGATATGTCGCAGTAATTTGTTGATACGCAAAAAATCGATTCTCACAGTCCGATAAAACCGAGCAGGCAATGAAATTTAGCCTTTTACTTATTGCTGAGGAGTCTTACGGAAATCTTAAACGAAGCAACTTAAAAGTAATCTAAGGAAATTTTTTTTCACAATAGTTAAAGTTACTCGTAGCCGTAACGATTACACAACCTACGATACACTAAGAACTATAAATGTAGCTTAATATTAGTAACTTAATATACTACAACGATTAAGACCTTGCACATAGCTCAAACCAATGAGTGATAATTTCATAAATTTCTATGTTATAACCCTCCTTATTTTATTTCATATATATCTGGGTAAGTTCTAGTAAATCTGGGTTAGAATTTCACAGATTTTGCAAAAATTATGGCATTATAATTGACTTTTGTTTCACGACATACTATGATGGCGTCATTTTTGTGAACAATGCAAACAATTTTTAAAGCCTTACTTTTTCTGAAGAAAACTAAAATAGCTCTCAAGGTATGATGAATTCCTTGGCCTCTTTTAAAAATTGTGCGGGTCATTTGCAAATGCAGTTGCCTTTCCAGGATTTTATGCTCAATAGCCAAAAGGTAATGGAAAAAAAACCAATTCGTACTCTCCATGCAGCTGTTTTGTCTGATAATCTAGGGGAAAACATCAACTTGAGTCTTTCAACGCACTATCGGAAATTTTCACAAGAAAAATGCTCCACGAATATCTCATTTCGATAAGAAAAATAAACATCAAATGGAACAGACACGCATTATCTCCACACTACATTTTAATAATGCATTTAAACGGTCCGAGTTAAAAATGTTGTTTATACAAGATATATAGCTGGTTGCTTTCATTTTCTTTTTATAACCATTATAAATTTCTTTGCTTCATTTTTTTTACTTTTAGACGTTTAATATCCTGAACGAATATTTAATGTCTTTATTTATTTTCAAACCTCTTTTTTACACTATGATGATTTTAGTAGCAAGAAATTTATAAATAATGAAATAAAAAAAAAATTTGTATGAACAGGAAAAAAAGAACGAAGACTTTTTACAGTTCCTGCTGAACTATTATTGAAACTTCTGCGAGTAAAATGTATTAAAAATATTTTGCTAATGTATAGTACTACTTTAAATTTAACCCAAAATAAGATACTCTGAAATAATATAATAAATTAATTTGTAAGGTTTTCATGATGTTCGACATATATATTTACAAGACTATAAATGTTGATACCTATTAAGCTCTACAAATTTCATCAATGTATTTTAACAGGTGTTTAAAATATTCTGCTTTAACAACTCAATGTAAACACTCGGGTTGAAACAAAGGAATTCCTAGCAATTAGGAGAAAGCAGTGTGAACACATGATATCAAGATTTAAAAAAAAAGAGGCTATTGTGATAGGTTAATGTAGAGGTTAGTGCGCTAAAAAAAAGGAGTACGATATTTGTATAAATCGAAAATTCCCATTATAAATAAATGTTTGTGATGTGGGGGTGAGAAGTGGTTGCTGTGTTTGCAAAGAATTAAAACTAGAGATTGTCTCATTAATGACGGGTGGCGCAATTTGCAGGGAAACTTAGAAGCTGTGCTAAAATTAAACCACTTGTGCATTATTCAAACGATAAAACAATTTAAATAAAATTTAAAAAATCAATTTTATAACACTTAGGAGTTTTGTGCCCTCGAGAGCAATCTTATTATACTAACTGTGTACAGAGACAAACAGTTATAATAAAAAATATGCTTTAAAAAATGGTATATAATATTTTCCCCGTTTTACGTTTGAGACGGTCTTAGGTTTTACTGTTTGAATCGTAGTTTAAAATGAACCGATATTAAACTACCGTCACGGGACAAATTTATAAAGAAAAAGTCTATAAAAATTATATCTTAATAGAGAATAATTAGAATAAGCAATTACTGCTAATCCATCGTAACTCAAAACGGACAAAAACCTTTTCGGTGAGGTGAAAGAAAAGTCCTTGCACTTAAAGGTAAACAATTATTATAAGATAGCTTTAGAAATATATTGCTGGTTTGTAAACGAAATACAGAGGAATAAAACTAAACGAAAATATTTTAAACATGCTTGTAGAGCCACAATCAATAATTCTTAATATTATGATTGACTTAATTTTGTTTCATGACATACAATGATGGCTTCACTTTTGTGAATAATGCAAACAATCTTTAAGGGGACAGTGGACTTCCAAAATTGTGAAATTTGTCCAAAAATTCGATTTTTTTATTTTATTGAATTGTGAAACTATGGACGAGTAGGAATGTGTTGCAAAAAGAATTTTTAATTTCTGTGATTACTTTCCAAGTTATAGGCATTTATATTTAATTTAGATATTATGTGGTTACTAATAGCAATAACTTTAAATGTGTTTTCTCAAAATAAAAATTTTCATGTCATACGAATATTTAAACTGCTCCAGGCGCATTTCTAATTATCTTATTGCTTTGAAATTTAAGTTTTATATACTTAACTGTATATCAAATAAATCTTATTGAAAATAATTATGCTTCGTAGCTCAGAATTTCTAAATTTTGTACTTGAAAAGATGTTTTATAGGTATTTTGAGTAATGAAAAGGGTGTTTTCACTATTATTTTTTTCTCTTTATATTTTTAATGAATGCTTAAAATAAGCAATAAGTTTCATTGTTATTTCTATAAGGTATCCTGTAAATAAAAATTATCATATTATATGCAAAAGAAATGTGCATGGAACATTTTTAATTAGGCCAATTTTTGATATAATTCATAATTCATAAATTATTAATATTTCATCATTAAATTTTAACCCATTTTACATATCTATGGTACTAATCACATATTCAAATTTCAAGCAAATCCATTCAAAACAAAAAAAGTTAAGTTTGAAGGTCCACTGTCCACTTAAAGGCTTACTTTTTCTAAGGATTATGTAATTTACCTTAAAATAAATTACATAAATGGAACGGGAAAGCTTACATCAACGAATTACGAGAAAAAGCTGAAGTTTAACTTCTATAAATAGAAAACGTAGTTTAATATGAATAGAGTATCAAAATACATCTAAGTGAACTTAACGCTTGAATTTTTGTTCAATTAAACACTATGTATCACCATGAAATTTTACATAATTCTAAATTTGAATATAAAACGCAGGAATGTTTCCGTTATCTGTGCAAAAACTCCGAGAAAGCGCAGAAGTATCAATATTTCCCGACACAAAAAACAACATAGTTATGTATCACTGAATAAAACTGTCACCGTATAAAAAAACCAAGATAATCAAACAATATGACATTGAAAAAACAGGAAGACGGGACCGCAACTAGACAATTTCAACAATACTTTTACGGCAGCAGACTTGTATTAAACCACGAAGCCCAGTTTCCCACATTGTATAGTTTTGACACACCCAATAAGTACCAACAACAGCAGAAAAATAAAGCATATTTATCTTATTTGACAAGTAAACCTTTGGCGCAGCTCTAAAAAGAGTCCATCAGCACAAAAAAGCACACTTACCCTTTCCAGTTGCATGCTTCATGAACGCACGAATGTATTCCCTGGACCATATCCCGTTGCCAACGAGCTTCCGCAATGGCGCAAAACAGCATATAGACTTCATGTCGAGAGCAGAAATTATTAGTATTCGTGGCGAAGCGATGAGACCTCTAAGTATGTCCCTAATGTTATGGTCACGATATTTCAGGAGTTGGTTATGAAAAGCGTACCGTTTCCCAGTCAGAGGCGCTCTTGTGAATGGTACACTAAACCACATGTAACTGGATTAAGATATTATCTTGGAAAAATTTCTAAAACGCCTAACTTCAGGTACTGAGTGAATATTCACCGACAGAAAAAAGTTAGTTGATGGAATAATTCAAAACACAATGTAAACTGCATAAGCGGTCTGTCATCGCATTGCAAGGATATCATCTTTGAAAATTACAACAGAAATTTAACGCAAAAATATGAAGTTAAAATTTAAACAGACGTACAGACCTGCACGTGAAGCAGAAAATGGAAAACGTAGGTTATATTAAATATTTGATTAAGAGATAATGAATAGGGAAATAATGCTAACTTATAACAGTAAAAAATAATTCATGCAGTGCACATTACACATATACATTTCATAAGCACTGTTTTAGAAAGAGTATGTAAAAAGCGTATACTCCTTAAAAGCTATAAAACAAAAATAATGGAATAAAGCTCTTTCTGTAACAAGAAATCTGTCTTAGAAGATTAATCACCACTGTTACTAACTTAAACACGCAAAACTTAATAATTCACCACATGTATAACAAAGCACATGTAGTATATTCGAAATTTCTTGTATTTAGAAATATTCAATCTAAAAGAAATACGCAGGTAAAGACTCAGAATTTACATCCAGTTCATCAAAACTACCGATTTTAAGATAACACAGGAAATTCTAGCCTTGGTGAGTTTCAGTTGTAACTAGCTACAAATGACGTAACAGATAACGTTTGATAACGAAACTGCCAAATGTGAGAACTAGAAATGTCTGGTACCGATGTCCATTTTACTGCAGAAGCGTCGGGATGTAAGTGAGACAAAAGCAAATAGTCGCACACACAAAGCAAATTCTTCGGCGAATACAAGAGAAGTGTTGCTTTCAAAACTAAAGAAGCGCAAGTATCATAAAATATAATGGAAATGATTCATGAAGAGGTTGTATCCTATTCTTCTGTAAATGTATATGTTTCAGAAAAGCGAAACGCTCCTACGACGTTATGAAAACAATGGAATGAATATACACCAGTATTGCGCAATTTCAGTGTATCAAATCATCACGGCTAAAGTGAAGATTAACAAACGCTGATTTTTTAAGATACGCATATCCTGAATTTGTTAAAATGGGTTTTTTGAACCATAATAGTGCGCTAGATAAATCCAGAACAGAGAGCAACCGAGTTATAATTGATGAATCATGAAAGGCATGATAAAATAATGTAATTTGGACAATGGTGGACTAAAGAAACAAATGATATGTTTCAAAATTCTTCTTTCGTACTGTAAAACAGTGGACATTAAACGAACTTTGATCCACAAGATTTTGAAATGACATTGTAATTTTTTTTTTAATGATGACTCAATATGTTGTTCGGAATTACAACCTGGAAAAATTGTAGCAGTAGGTGATATTTCACGCAGCCTATGTTGATGAATACTCTTATAAATATCGATGAGGGATTAAAGGAAATATAAATGATTAATAAAAAGCAATTCATAGACAAATTTTAATAAACACGCTCCTAACAAACATAATTAAAAATGTATTTCAAAGTAAAGTTTTAAAACCATTAGGAAATGAAAAATACATAATGCAGGACATACAGTCAGTTAAAATATTCCCGGTTATAATGCTAAATCTATGCTTAAATTGTGGACATCGATATCTCCAGTATAAAGTGACTAAAATTGCAACCAACAGGTGATAAAACTTTTTTTTCGCTATATTCAGACCCCACTTGCTCATTATTGTAACTCTGATTGTACTGTGATAGATGAGGGTTTTTATACTCAGTTATTCTGAATCACATACAATTAAAGATTTTAAAAATAAGAAATACTAGTTGGTACCCATCAAAACATGACGGCTGGATAGTAAATAAATGTACTAATACACAAATTATACTCAACACATCATTGCCAAATGTTGAATATCATAATAATGCGCAGAAACAAATTAACGTTTTTAAGCGGCCTCGTGCTTAGTGAGTATCTAAAGCCAGGTTTAAAATTGTCACTGAGCATGCGCAGAAAGCACATTTTTTTTTAATTGTAAATTATCACTAATTAAACGGCGCGAAATAAACAATTTCCATCGGGTTTAATCTTATATTTCACAAACATAATTATCATAAAAATAAAATTGGCAGAGAGAGATCTAGAGAGACTCCTCGAAATAAACGTGTTTATCATTAAACCATGCCATTGAGCATGCGCAGAAACAGTGAGTTTCTAAAGAGAGATTTAAACATTGCCACTGAGCATGCGCAGAAATCAATTTTTAACTGTAAATTATAGAAACAGCGGTTACAAAAACCAAATTTGAGAAATCTACAGATTACAATCTTTCATTTAAGACCAAAATGAAGTAAATGGATACAGTAGTTTTCTCTCACGGACTGCCCAAGTAATCGGCTTAACAACTTAAATATATAGATTTTGAGAGCAAAACGATTTGATTTGTTATTGGACAACTTAAAGATGACACTCCATGCTGTAAATAGAGACATTTTCTTTAGTAACACAAAATATTTATGAAATACGACAATTATTATGCTGTTTTAAGGCAATAATACGGGTGGCCACTACTTAATCGGGGGATAATTTCCCGATAAACCCATCACAAGAGTCAAAAGTGCAGAAAATTGTTTATCATTCCCTGCAAAGTGAAATCTAAAACACGGGATTTTCAGCATACATTTTACAAAGACAGTTTAATGTAATATTTCTCTGCTTTAAAAGAGAATTCCAGTTATTCCACAACGAGGTGGTCAAGAACAGAAAACTTTATTAATTTACACACATATTGCAATGAAATACCTTATGTAATGTGCTTTTATATCAGAGTCGTCATACAAATGAAAATATTTGAAAAGTTTGAGATTTTATTTAAAAAAATTAAAATTCAAAATTCAAAGCATGTTTGTTTTTTTGATATACCTGCCGAACCAATAGATTTTTTTTCATTTTTGTGCGCAGGAACGGTTTCAAAATAATTTGTCTTCAAGTTTTATGAAAATTACATTTAACATTTTTAATTAGTGTGACAGAAAAAATATCATTCGTCTAAGGTAGTTTTTGTTTCAGGAAAATAAATTTCAGAATTTTACCCTAAATCTAAAATCCTGAAAATATTTCAATGAAAATAGGAGAAAGGAACGATGTGCAAAATTTCAAAGAAATAACTTTCAAGGAGTTTTATAAATATCTTCTTAACGATAGCAAATCATAAAAAATTCCCTACTCAGATAAAAAATATAGTGACTATAAGTGAGATATTGATATCTACTATAAGTGACTATAAGTGAGATATTGATATAGATCTCTACTCAGAAAAATAATATAGTGACTATAAGTGAGATATTGATATCTACTATAAGTGGGATATTGATATGGATCCCTACTCAGATAAATAATATAGTGACTATAAGCGAGATCAGATAACTATGACTAACTAACTATATATATATATATATATATTTATAGTTAGTCACTTATAGATGATAGAACATGAAAATATTGAATCTTGCTGAGTTTTCATCATAGAAACACGTGGTTTGTATAATTTTTTGTCTAAAGTTCTTTTGCATATATTTAGCCAAGAAAATGAAAAAAAAAGTTTTAATTTTTTTATATAGAATTTGCGCTTCGGGGAATTTTATGTTTCGAATTTTCTTAAAAATTAAGTGCACCATAAAAACTGATCACCAACCTCGGATCTCTATTTTGCAAGCACGGACCGACACAATAATGATATCATTAGTACTGTCGGTTAGTGCATAGGGATAAAACTGCGAGGAAATATCGAACTTAATCCAAATGATTCCATCTGCAAACACAGATTTTAAAATTGAAAAAATAATTTAAATATAAATTTAAACTCTTAAAATCACTTGACGTAAAGCCCACGGCACATTAACAATAAAATCTGAATATAGAATTCAGTTCGCTGAAAAACCATTCCGAATTACCACTAGACAATTTATCAATTCAATGAGTTAGAGAAGAACCGGTTGGAAACGTTAAGGAAAAAACAGCTCGCAAGTCATGTCGTTAACTCGTATTTATACGACACAAGATGGTATTAAAGGAAAATATGTGTTATAATAAATTTTAGGTCGCATTTAATTCTGTTAAAGCAGTCTACTCCAAAGGTAACAAAACAGTTATTTCCAGAACAGCTCACATTAGCAGTTTTCTAACGTAAATCAAGATTGCTTACACCAAGAAAACTATCAAATAAAGGCATCAGTATCAAAATATTTGGCGGAACGTGAGTTGACTGTTGATGCGAAATATTTTACTTTTTGAGAATAATGGAAGTTGACTGTAATAGGAGGAAAAAACCCTTAAAGATTACCCCTAAAATTAAAAAAATATAAATAAAAATAAACAATTCAAACCCGAAAGAAATAAAAAAAAGTTTTCTTTTACAGAAACTTTTTTCCATTTCAAACAGTATTCTTTTGCTTTGGTGTTTTCGTTTCCCATTTATTGACCATTAATGGTCAAAAAAGTTCAAGATGCAATAATTAAATATTTTTGTTTACTACATTTAAAATTATTCGTTGAAAGTCAGTTAGAAAATTGATAGTTAATCCACCTCTTTTCTCATAAAAAGAATTTCAAATCATTTTGCCCTAAAATTAGAAATTCAGGGCGAATTTTATTCGTCCTAAATTTAAAAAAATGTAAATAAAAATAAATAATTGAAACCTCGAAAGACCCCCCCCCCCAAAAAAAAAAAAAAATAAAATAAAATAAAATAAAAGTTTTCTTTTACAGAAACTGAGTTACCAATCGCCCTACCTCAAAGGGTTTTGTTTTTTCCATTTCAATCAGTATTCATTAGTTTAGGTGTTTTCGTTTTCCATTTATTGACCATTAATGGTCAAAATAGTTCAGGATGTAATAATTAAGTATTTTCCTTTGCTACATTTAAAATTCTTCGTTTAAAATCCGGTAGAAAACTGATAGTTATTTATCTTTTTTTCTCATAAAGATAATTTCAAATCATTGGGAAAAAGCTCGCAATTGACGAGAAAACATCGCAAGTGAGGCGAAAGAGAAGAAAAACGAAAGATTTTGAAACTGAAAGTAAAAAAGATGCACACACACACTACGGAATATTATTCATTGTTGAAATAAACCACCGGACTCTGTGAAAGGACAGATAAACAGCAAGCAACAGAATGCAAAACTGGAAGAGAGAAGATATTCATTTGAATCGGGTTATTCGTTCCACATCGTAACGATTACGCATGAATGCTCATACGTCAGTACTCGTGTATTGGGCTAAGAAAAGATTCCCCGGCGACGGTTGTGGTTCCAGGACTTCTCTTTTCTCACCTGAACGATAGCGTGAGATGAGCGGCACGCAAGAACTTCCAGTGCTTTTCCTGAATTAGAAGCGTAGTGCATGTACGACGGACGATTGAAAGTGAAAAAAAAGATGTTCTTGATAAAATACGCATGTTTCCGCCATGGATAAAAAATTTTACTTTCCAAAGACTTTTTTTATACTAAAAATTGCTAACGAACCACAAAAGATTAACTTAAAGATATGTTTTCCGCATATATATATATATATATATATATATATATATATATAATATGATGTCCGGTATAAAGGGCTTAGTCAAAAGCAGTGATTTAAATATACACCAAGTTATTGACTTTTATACCAATAATTTCGCAAAACAATAATTTCGAGTCTTTTGTACAAAGAAATGCACTTTTGTATACAAAATTGATAGACTTAAGCCTTTTATACGAGTCAAAAGATTTTTGCTTTTTTATCAATACTAATTAATATCTAAAAATCACCTTCTTTTGCCATAAGCCATTGATACCGGTCACCACATATATATATATGTATAACGTGAAACTTCTTTGGCCGGCTACCCCTCATTAAAGACTCCATAGAACTAATATTATGGAAGAAACCCCTTCTCCGCTACCACCCCTCAAAACGGCCACTTTTTTTCTTAACCATTACTGGAAGACATAACAAAGTTTATATATATATATATATATATATATATATATATATATATATATATATATATATATATATATATATATATATATATATATATATATGAAGTCAGTAGAAGCACTGAAATTGAATCCATTAGTGACAAATGGAGGAGATATTTATTTGAAAACGACATGGAGCAAGATATATTAAAACAAGAGAATGAAAACAGACAGCAGGACATTGAAACACTATCCATCGTCTTTATGGTGGTGACTACAAAATAAACAGATTTTGGATATATGGTTAGCGCCAAAACCTATGATCCCGATTTTCTAATTGTCTACGACGAGGAAATGATGGGATAATATACTAGATGCTGAACCGAGAAGATAAGGATCTAGGGGGCCAGCTATTTAGGGGAGGAATGTTATAATGGCAATTGATTTCAGAGGTCCGATTTAAAGGTTTAAAGTGGATATCTAAGGAAGCTAACTGAAAATATTTTAGATATGATACACACACACATTATATATACATACATACATACCTAATCAAATTTTTAATACAAAGGCTAACAAAATTAAGATTGTCGTAAAAAATAGCTTAATTATAAAATCTTTTCACCAACAGAGCCGATATAATCATTGAACAAATGACCGTGTATGAAAACTTTTGACTAAAGAACAGACACAACTTGGCATTGGGCAATTCTTTAAAAAACGATGTGAAGAGAAATATTTCAAGAGCAGCGGAATGAAAGCATCCTGTAATGCTGCCTACCCAACCACTAAGAACAATAGGTGGAACTACAATTAGGAAATTCAATTCTAAACGATGAAGAATGGAACGTAACTGCAATCATTTTATCATCGAATTTTTGACAATCAATACTTGGAAACTAGCTTATTATGACTAAAATACTGGAAAGAAACCTCTTTTTGATGACCACCCTCTTAAAATGACCACTTTTTTTCGGAACATTACTGGTCGCCATAGAGAAGCTTCACTCTCTCTCTCTCTGTATATATATATACCGTAAGATGTGGTTACTTTGTGACGGATTTTAAGTTTTTCCTGTGCCAGCCGACCAGCTTTAGAAGCAGCCCAAAACGAACAATTGCAAATCATTGGTTCATCCTTTTTCTTACGTAGTAATGTACTGGGCTAGCCCAGATCTTTAATTACTTTTGAGAAATTAAAGTTAAAATGTGTTACAAAGTTGCCACGCCGAATGGGGCTACTTTGTGACATCTGTGTTTTCGCCTTGAAATCCAGAGGAAAAATTACTTGACACAAAGTTAGACAGTAAAACGCTTATCAGAAGCTTGATACACAATTATATATACCTATTACAAATATTGGATAGCTTTATCTATATATATTTGACATTAAAGAGATCTCGGGTGCCCAGGGCAGCCATCAGTTCTTTGAGAAGATGAGGAAATTAGTCTTTCGCCACATTCTGCTCCTTCGGGTAGTTATTTTTTTTCCAGATAGTCAATATTTCTTTCTCTCCAGTGGCATTTTAGAGGACGGGAAAACGCAACATCGAGCGGCTGGAGGAGGTGGGTCGACTTTGTGGGTTATTTTGAGACAATGTCAATGTGTCACAAAGTAAACCCATCACCTTTCGATATTTAGGTTATGTTTTCATATCTCTCGGAAATATCTCTACACAAAAGTTATATTGCTCCACAATCTAACCAACATATTGACAATAAAAAAATAATTACCCGTGGTAGTTGGTTGTTTAAGGTGTTAGCCTTCAGCACGCAAAGTTTCCGAAATTTGAGTCAATAGCTTGACAACAGGTTTGAACAATACACAGGCCAAAGAAGACAAATAGCGCACAGAAGCTTCGGACACTGACCACTAGGTGTCTCTATATGTCGGACAAGCTGTTGGCGCTGTTCTTTGCCTACTCGGTATCACGGGCACGGCGCAAGATCCGAAATACGAAAAAATTACTATGTGTCACAAAGTTACCCCTGAAGCCACAAAGTAACCCCATCTTACAGTATATATATATATATATATATATATATATATATATATATATATATATATATATATATATATATATATATATATATGTGTGTGTGTGTGTGTGTGTAAAATATTAAAGAAAAACTATAAAGAGTAATATAATATATTAAGGTTTTTATTCTATGAATATGTATTGAATTATTGCAAGTGCAAATGTTTAATTTGATTGGTAATAATAGCTAAAAATAATTCTTTACTGATTCATCTTATTGACTAAAAAATAATAATTGCAGCTAATTGCAATATAATATACCGAATTTAATGAATATTAAAAACAATTTCTCATTACAAATCATTCACAAAAAATAATCTGAATTTTATACTACTGAGAGTTATGTCAATCTGTAAACCGGAAACTACCAGTATGTTGCTGATAAATGAGGTTAGTTAATATTCTGAAGCACTGCCTTTACGTCTTAAAAGTTGTCAATCAGCCAGGTCCCTGACTTCCTGGTTTGAAGACATTTCGGTAGATGAGCTTAAATGACCGATCGAAAAACGTTGGACTTAATCCAATAAAACATCCTTCCGATGATGTTGACGGTCAGTGGCCGTTAGACTTAACTCACGAGCTTTCATTCCAGTTAGCATTTGATAGAATTATAAAAGTTAAAGGGTATTTAAAAAAGCATTACACTGTAAATTTGGAAGACACGCGAAAATATTTCTTATGCATATAAAGATAGATATACAAATGCAGTGAAACTTCTCTAGTTACCCCCCTCCCCATTCGACGGCCACTCTTTTTCAGAACCATTACTGGCCGCCATAGAAGAAATACACCCCTATTCGAAGTTCACCTCTCAAAACGGCCACTTTTTTTCGGAACCATGACTGGCCGCCTTAGAGATGTTATACTGTAACATAGGTATACGAACATACTGTTTTACTAGAATTTCAATTTTCTGAGATACAGCGAGTCTATATACTTTCCATATTGAGTGCATATTCTAGATTAAAAAGTGTCTCATGCAGGTACCGCTAGTGAAATAAGAAGCATTACATTGTTATATAGGCACGCGATGGGCTAGTTGGCAAGAGCAGGGGGCACTTGATCTGAATAGCGCCCTTTACACGTACGTTCTTTCCTGCGTGAAACCACAATCCCGCGCGACTGAGTGCACGAGTGAAGGTGTCGGAAACGAAGGGAAAGCTGCTTTGGAGCGAACTGCAAGTTTTCCCGCGCGCAATTCCGTACGCTCCAAGCACTCGCGAAAGAACGTACGTGTAAAGGACGCTAATGTCTTTGGTTCGATGCTCATCGCTGACAAAATCCATCGCCGTGTACGCTAATGGCGGCTGGTGCACGTAAAATCTGTCGTGGTTGCAATGTCCTCCAAGTTCTCAAAATTTACCTCTGGAGGTGCGGGGTCAAGTGTACCGGTCTCGTCACTTGACTCGGTTCAAAATTAAGGGACCAGTCCGTTAGCCAAGTTGAACTCTGACTCTTGTGGTGCTAACTTAAAGCCGGAGCCGCATTACTCACTCAGCCCAATAGCCTATAATGGCCTTGATCTGATGTTGCTGTCTGTCAAGGGGCATAAGCAACAACAACACATTGTTATTTGACTGCAAGTTTCTTTTTAGAAAATTTTGTGTAATTTTAAAAACTGCAACTTTTGGCAAGTCAACCAAATTAAAATCTGTATTTTAAACGAGAATAACTTAAAGAAAGAAGTTTAAACAGCATATTTTCAGAACATTTGTACAGTTTTACACGCTTAACAGAAGACATGGACATGAAATATAAACACTGGACAGACAGCATGAAAACTACAATGAAAGCTCCCTGAGAACAATGAATGTTTAAGAAATATGAGTAAAATTTATGAAGAATGGAGAGCCCTTTCTTCAGGATCTAACTTGAGCTCAAAACTACAACAATCTCATAGTAAGTAATCCCCGAATGATTAGATTCTGACAAGAAAGCTCTAATCCTCTTAAGGACTACTGACGAATACTTCAGTGCGTAAACAATAAGACTTTGTTATGCTTAAATGCTCTTCTATAATGGCACAGAATTGTAGAGCCACTTTCGCAGGCTGATATGGGCGAAGATTAGATAAATCTGAAGAATTAATGATGCCTTCCCGATTCTTCAAGTTTCAATAAAAATTACGTAATCCACAACAAAGAAAAATCTGTCTAAAATATACCCTCTTACTTTTTATATCAAGATTATAATAAAAGTCAGCTGATATACAAGAGATGCTTCTTTGGGAAGTCCCTGAGAGAGATAGAAAGGTTACTGGCTTCTCTTCTGTCCATTGTAGCAAAGGTGAGTATCAAAGAGCAACGCATTCGCACAATACCAAATTGTGAGAAAAGCAATCAACTTAGTCAATGCGTAACCACCAAATATTGACCAAATAAAATTAGAATGTCACTCCATATCAATTATGCTGAGGTTAAGAAGCCACTATACAAAAGGCCTGTGACTGAGTGGATTAGGGAAACATCTATATATTTAAGTTGCTAAGCCGACTTTGGGGCAGTCCGTGAGAGAAAACTACTGCATCAATTTACTTCATTTTGGTCCTAAACGAAATATTGTAATCTGTAGATTTCTCAAATTTGGTTTTTGCAACCACCATTTCTGTTAATTGGCGATAATTTACAATTAAATATTTATTTCTGCGCATGCTCAGAGGCATATTTAAATCTGGCTTTAGAAACTCACTGTTTCTGCGTATACTCAGTGACATGTTTTAATGACAAACACGTTTATTCCGAGGAGTCTCTCTAGATCTCTCTCTCTGCCATTTTTATTTTTATTATAATTATGTTTGTGAAATATAAGATTAAACCTGATGGAAATTGTTTATTTCGCGCCGTTTAATTACAAATAATTTACAATTAAAAAATTGCTTTCTGCGCATGCTCAGTGGCATTTTTAAATTTGGCTTTAGATACTCACTGAGCACGAGACCTCCTAAACACATTACTTTGTTTCTGCGCATTTTTATGATTTTCAACATTTGGCAATGATGTGTTGAGTATAATTTGTGTATTAGTACATTTATTTACTATCTAGCCGTCATGTTTTGACGGGTACCAACTAGTTAAATCTTGAGTTCGAAGGCCTTTCAACGGGCGATGGCCAAAAGACTAGGGCGCTGATTTTCGATTCCAGAGGGTGTGGGTTCAAGCCCCACTGTTGGCAAGGATGTTTGTAGCGTTTGGAATCGGCTTTGAACCGTAGGTCCCGGACTAACTAGCTCATGAGTAGGAAATGTTGACCGCAGTGCACTAAACCAACCAACCGAAAGTCTGCCCAGGAGGTTATAATAAGGCTTAGGAAAAGAACGGACTTTACCGTAAACCACAGTCCACATTGCGGTACAATAAAACAATTGAGGCGGCTTAGGTGTAAATGTCCTTGGAATGCGTTTTAAAAATTAAATAAAACAAAACAATGAATAAACACTGAGTTAGCCCGCAGTGTCCCGCCACAGGATGACCACGTGTCTTATCGTGCCAACGTTCGTCATGAGCAAATAAAACGTCAGCTCTCATCGCGACACCGGATAGGATGACACTCGACTGTTATGCACTTTTGAAGCCCAGAACGATTTTTTTCTCGTCGACTCAGCCTGAGGGTACCGACACGTAATAGAATGCTTAAAATGTAAGAGGAAAAATAATTAACATATGAAGACCGCGACTTTAATGTCTGATAAAAAGGCCATGCTTTTTGAGGACAATCTTCCAATGCGGTCTCACTACACATAACCTATTTACAAAACGATCATATTTCATCTACCCCACCCTTCATGCTCTTTTCTCTTATTAATGATGCTTAAATAAATATTATTTTTCAATTAAGGAGTGTTTACTGTCGTAAATACTTTGCTACTGCTGCTGATTCTTAAAAGAATCGCGTCTTTTGTTTGTTACTTCCGTCGAGATATTGCTCCTCGTACCAGAACCTCTAAAGCAGTGGTTCCCGACCGGTGGTCCGCGAGAGCCTCGGAAGTGGTCCGACACCGTATATAAAGAAGTTGCCAAATAAATGGGGATTTTGAAAACAATGTTCATTCAACTAGATGGGCTGAATATATCCGGTGATTATCAAGTGTTGAATTAAAATTTCTTAAAAGTTTAACATAGTTATTTTATTATTAGAATATGATACGTTAGACTGCGAGTACGTTAATCCTGTATCCCTTTTGCCTGATGGATATTCTATACCCCCATACTCCCCGGAATGTCCCCCTCAAGTTGGTGGTGGTATGTGTGTGGTGTCTGCAAATGGTTCAGTTTCTGGCTTAGTGGTCCGCAGCCTTTTACGGGTTCGGAACCACTGCTCTAAAGTGTCCCCTAGGGACACGTCATACAAATTGTTCGACGGATGTCGAAATTAGTTCTACCGCTAAATTAATTCACAGGCCAACGAAAAATGACTTTTTAAAAACTTTTTTGACGTTAATAGCTGATTCTTATGTAATTTTTGATGCTGAATCCGTATTTGACCTTAGTATTTATTCTATCACCCACAGTTTCGTTACAATGTGACTTCGTCGGAAACTAGAAAATTAGCTGAACATACCACAGAAAACAAAAATAAATAAATGTTACAATATGAACAAACTTTTATTCAAGTATAAACATGAAAATACCTTTTTATTACATAGATTTTATGTGTGCTTTAGCTTATTATTTCCTTTCCTTCTCCTGAAAGCTCCCGATATTGCTTTTTCACATGTGAATCGCTTGCTCAACCTTCTTGGTGAAGTGACCAAAAGTAGTCTCCCATCATATTGGTATCCCAGCGGCCCTGATACCGTCTTTCCATCAATTTAATATCTTGATGAAACCGCTCACCTTGCTCCTCACTGACATCATCCAAATTATCTGGGATAAAATCAAAGTGACTATTCAAAAAGTGAATCTTGAGGCTTATCAAATAGCCTAACTTTTTGAACTTTTCCAGCATGTTGGCTACAATAGAAATATAACGTGGGTCCTTTTTGTTGTCCAAGAACTTGGTCACAATCTGCTTGAATGATATCAAAGCCTCCCTCTCTTTTAAAGTCATTTTTGATTCAAAGTTGGGATCGAACATCATTTTTCGGTTGTCAGGCCCAACAAACACGCCTTCTTCCAATTTTGCTTCTGATAGACGAGGAAACTTCTCGCAGAGATACTTGAAACACTCTCCATCTTTGGGTAAGGCTTTCACAAACTGTTTCATTAGGCCTAATTTTATATGTAGAGGTGGCAGCAGAATGTTTTCCGGGTCCACGAGCTCCTTGCGCAGAATGTTCTTCTCTCCAGGCTTTAAAGATTTTCTTGCAGGCCAGATTTTTCTGGACCAATGTTGATCCCTTGCCCTACCGTCCCATTCACATAAGAATCTATGGAATTTGGTAAAGTCACATTGCTGGTGGTAAGCTTATGGCGTTGAATTCGCTAAAAATGTCATTTCTTTAAATATTGAGTGTTGAAATGTGAAAAAATGGTGGGTGATACGGTTTTTTTATTGTCATATTCGGTTTCAGCACACTAAAAGCCACAAGAATAAGGCAAATTTATTCTAAAAGTTTTTTTTTAATCGTTGGCCTGTGATACGAAATTTTACATTAAATTTAAATTAAAAAAAATAGTAAATTGAAGTTTGAAACAATTTTATATCTCATTTATGTATCATAAGGCGATAAGTTGGTGTGCCAGAAGAAAAACAAAACTGAAATAATTTTCTCTTTTAATTTGACAGTTGTCTGTTACACGAAACAATACTTGATTATAAACTATTGACTTGGTTGTGCTCTCTGAATGAATTTATAAATTTTGTTTTTGTGAAAGGATAGATAGTTTTATCTTTATTATTAGTTGCATTTATTTTTAAATGAAAGCTTGTATAATGGAATAATGATAAATGTACAATATTGTGTATATATATATATATATGTGTGTGTGTGATAATAATCACATTTGGAAAATTTAGCACAAGGGGATTGACGCGTAGAACTCATGGGAGATGCAGTCGGTACGAGGAGTGATGCAGTCGGGTGAAGTGTTCATCCAGGAAAACACTGATGAAATTTAGGAGAGTAACAAACATGGAGCCAGAGAAGAGGAACACAGATTTCAGACGATATCCAGGAAAATCACCTTTATTCAATCAGTAGGCATTACGAAGGTATTAGCTGCAGTGGCCACATGACTTGTCCGGCGTCCATGCCAGGACGGGACGTGTTAACAGCAGTGCTTACATTGGAGAGTTAAGTGAAGAGCGTTGTAACGACCAGACTGTGGACAGCCGATCCGACAGCAACGAGAGTTAGTAACGAAGAGAGAGAAAAGTCTTCTGTTCATGCAATATTAAATGGGTGTTTTGCGATATTGACGCCAGAGGGCCTAAACTACTTAATATTTTAATTGCGCGTCTTTAGGCTCTTGGAGTTCACGTGTCCACTTCGGTTATCCCGGGGACTGATAGATCCCGCGCTTGTTAGAGCTGCGACCTATTGACCTGGGAGCAGGATAAGTGGCCACAAAGTTCTTGTAAAGTGTGGTTTTGACGTTACAGAACCCATAAATCCAGAGTGGTTCGAGGGTTCTTCAAGAATTTTGACATTACACTAACATTTGGAATCTCATGAACTTCTAACACGCATATCTGGGGATGTTATTGAGTTCAGATAGTTCACATGGCTGCTTAATGATCTGCAGGGCTACGATAAATTATCTTATTTTACTTTTAGGTTGCAATTTCGGAAAAGGGGTCATGCTTTATTAACAAGAGAATATGCTTTTAAAGTAAAGTAATTTAGGAAGACGCGTTTTCTTGTTACATATATATATATATATATATATATATATATATATATAAAATGACATTTTTAGCGAAAAATGTGTGTGTGTGTGTGCGCAAATTTATACGTATACAAATACACACACGTACGCATTATCAGTCGAATCCTGAATTCCAGCATCCATAGAATAGTGCCTCTAACTTTCTCCAAATGGCGAAAACACGCTTGAAAAGAATAGATAATTGCTGTGTTGCTTTGAAAATTTTTTTTTTTAAACATCGGATTTTCTTAAGTAGACGGGATGATGACGAAGAAAACGACAACGCAGCGTAAAAGCTTCATTGAGATGATCACTCATAAACAGATGAAAAACGATAAAGTGAAAGTGAAATGAAATACAACAGTTCACATAAAAAAGGAAATACGAATATAATAGAAAAACAGTTACACAAGGAACGAACCTAAACAAGCAAACTATTTATAGCCAGAAACAATTTATAATTGCTAAGATGCATACCAAACAGATCGCATGAACAGCGTTTTACGTGAAGTAGTAGATATAAAAAAATGCAGGAATAATGTATTAAATGCCGGAATATAAATCTAGCATTTTACTGAAGGATAATTGAAAGGAGGTTCTGTATTTTTTCGATTCTTTGTTAGGATTATTTAGTCATTCCCAACTAAGAGAGGGGGAAAATATTAATTAGTTACCACTTTGTGGTTTTTGTGGGCACTAATTCTTGAGAGGCGGAACGAGCAGGATCTTTGGAACTATTACAAATGTCATCATGTCCTGTGACCAGCACCACACTTAGTCCTTACCCTCGTCATATTTCTAGTAAGTTTCAGCATATAGATGCCTTAAGGCTGCTGTGTACTAACATTATTGGATATGCACATCTTAATGTTAACATATGGAGAAAATTTGCCCTAGGATTGCCGACATGGATTTAAAGATTTTTTTTTTAAAATTGTACTCCGTAATAGTGAAAGAAATTTTACACTTTGGGGCAGTTTTCCTTTTTTTTTATAAAAAAAATGCAAATAATATTTTTAAATTTAAATTATTCGGGTAAAAAAATCTGGTATTGTGTGTTTTAAACGGTTATAAGTTCCTTTGGTGACGAAATTTATAAAATGAATCCTGTCACAAGATGCAGAAACGTCCAGGAAATCTGAAAATACCGTTTTTATTGGATTAACAGCACTTATGTAGCTGTAAATAGTAGAAAAATTTTCACCATAGGTTAACATTGAGGTGAGCAAATCCAATAGTGTTATCACACAGCAGCTTTAGTACCAAGTTGGAAGTTTCACTAGAAAAAGGGAAAAAAAAAACCCAACTCAAAACAAAGTATCAAAGTATTCACTAATGGCTGAAATACGAACTTGAGATAAAAAAAATTTGAGAAAACAGCTGGAGGAATAACTTGGAAGGGCTGTCTATTACCCCCCCCCTCCCCCTTCTGTACTTAATTATTATATTCCCTCTGATCCACACAGTTATTTTTACATTTTAAAATATTTCTCACTGAATAATCCATTTTAAAAATTCCCCAATCTTCAGTTGATTTTTGTGATTTTTCGTCTTTTCTCCTCCTTCTGACATTTGTAAATGTATTAGCAACATCTTAACCGGAACCGTTTTCCAAACATCGAAAGACACGGGGGCTTTCATATCGATGCAACAGTTACGTATTGCATCACAGAGTTGTAACCTCACTTTGCGAAATTAACCCAATAAAGAGGATTTCCGATTGGTATGAAGCTATTTTAAGACGGATTAAAGACCCGCAGCGATGAATAAGAGCAATAAATGACCGTGACCGTAAAAAGCTCTTCAGGAAGTTATCAAGCTAGCAGTAAGAATCCTAATACATATGAGATTATGTTTGGAGAGCAATTATTTCTCTAAAACGTTCCTCTTGACTCGGAATTTAAGTCTTTAAATAAATACATGACACACACGAAATAAGTTTTTACTTGAAGAAAACATTTCTCTTCGCATCCGGAGCCTGTTCGAAATGTTGTATCTTTTATGTTTAGAGCAAAGCCATTAAAATTAAAATCTACAACTTGCTAAGTTTTGTTTTTCACCATATACACTCCCGCCTTTTATATATAATGGTAGTTTTTAAAAAAAATCCAGTTATCAGGTGTTAACCAGAACCAAACAACAATTACCACCAACATTTCTATCGACTTTTAAAAAAATTTCTAAATTGTATATTTCGCTAATAATATAAAAAGTTTAGATGGCAACAAACTTTAAATTCAGGCAAAGCAGTTCTGAATTAAAAAAAAATATTTTCGTTTATTCTGGCTTATTCTAAAAGCTCTTTGACAGATTATATAATTTTGATGCAATATCCCACGGCAATAAACGTCGCATACGGATTTATATATATATATATATATATATATATATATATATATATATATATATATATATATATATATATATATATATATATATATATATATATATCACTATTTCTAGGTTGCTATTCTTGTATTATGTAGAATAGTCCTTTAACAGATTAAATACTTTTGAACAAATTACTAAATCTATTCAATATCATTCAATACTTGTCTAAAGAACGTCTAAATGGATTATACAACAATGTTAGTAATAAAAAGGTAATTATAAAGTAATAGATTGTAATGACTACTGTTTTTTAAGTAATAAATGCGTGCAGCTTATCGATATATTTTTAACCAACCTCAGACCTTAACACTTTGGAGGTCAGTAATTGGTTAAAAAATTTTCGATGCGGCTGACGCTAACGGACCCTATTTGAACAAGGCCCTGCTGGCTCTGCAGAAAAAAATGGTGAAAAATCAATTACCAATTACTTTTATGAAAACAAGTAATCTCAAATGTATATTTCTATTATATAATATATGAGACATTGTCAGTCCACAAACACACACGTAATACCAATTTAAATACTTTTCCTATAATCCGTTCTTCAAAAGCAAAGTTTTGAAATAGAATACAGACTGTCGGTAATAATGTCAATATAGCTCGTAAACAAACGAATGTAAAAGAACATTTTCTTCGTAAAACAAAACTGAAAACAAATAAATATTTGAGTATTTTAATTAAGAAATATAGTCATAATTACTCATTTTTCATTTTATTTAATTTATATTACAGAAAATCGAAAGTTCAGTGTACTATTGCCTGTTTCAGAGAAACTAAAATTTAACTTATACCTTCACAGTTTACGCAGAGCTGGAGAGAAATTAGACAGTTCTCTAAATATGATTGATGAATGTAATTTCAGAAATTATAACAGATGTTTGGGGCTCTTATAACGAAAGTGAAATCCAGGAATCCGCCTCTGCTAAAACTACAGACTGTCATACTGCTCGAACATAATTGATAGCTAATGCATCTCATATAATGTTTCTCCGAAGTATATTCGGGAGGGTGCAGTATTGTACAATAGTGAATGAGTTTTCTTTTCAATTAGAAACAAAAAAATTACCCACCCCGAATCTTTTTTAATGATTTTGTTTTAAACGGTAATTTTGATACCAGAATCTACCGACACTGCGTTAATAAAACTAATATTTAGTTTTAAGAATGATTTAAACAATTTAAAGGCATTTAAACTTTAATAAAATAGGACATGAATGGTATTGAATGATTATAAGACCAATTGATAATCGTTGGGTAACCCTTTTTTTTTTCTAAGTTCTAATGAATTAAACCCATTTTTCATATAACTATTACGTCGAACTGTAACAGACTGGCTAAAGCGGTGTGAATCGGTACCTGAGTTACGGGTTCGAAATCAGGTCAGGTCAGGTATATTATCGTGTCGGCGTGCCAGGGTCTCGAAGACTTTTACTCCAGTAAGTACATTAATGCATCAATATATATGTGCTCGTCAAGTAATAAAAATATAAAAAATAGGCCCTCAAGTAAAAATAATTTAAAAATAATATAAGGATTTAAAGATTAAAATAAAGAAAAAGTAGCCGCCGGGATTCGAACCGGGACCAAAAGATTACAAAGAGCGCGCTCTACCACTGGGCTAATGTTGCCACAGTTGTTTAAGGAGTAAAGTTTGAGAAAATTCGGTTTTGAGATAACTAAGTTAAATATTTCAATCTTTTCTTGCTTTTCAAAATTCAAGAAATGGAATGCACTGTTCCGAATTATTTTTAAAAGTAATTTTAGCGTAAAGTAAATTATACGTTTATTGGTGTGGCTTTGAGGATTTTGAACAGTTTTTTAAATTTATGCTTGAGACGTTATAAATCTGTAGCCGTTATTTATATTTCAACTGTAAAGTATAAACATAAGGTAAACATAACATAAAGTGTAATTTTTATAAGAGCATTTTCAGTTGATTTTCCATCTTTCAAATATTCTTGAAAATGTTCTTTTTCCCATTCGGTTTAGACCTACATATATCCGCATAACCAATACGGCGGTGTTTTGCGAAATTTTAATAAAATATTTTTTTTACAAACAAAACATTCCTCTTTCAGACAACAGATGGCAGCAGTGAAATTAGATATTAACCCACTATCATCTAACCTTAATGATGAACATTTCTGAAGTATAATTCGAAATTATTCTGTTAATAATATACCCATTCTTTAATGTATTCTAATAAACAGGGCTTTACCGTAAATCATTTTTTGCTGTATTAAAACAGAAACAATAGAATTTGGAGTTCTAGAGCAGTAAGTTATACATATACAGATAAAATAGCATAAAGAAAAATCATTAGTCCTTAACTGCCAGCTGCAGACGACGCCGAAATTGTATTTTCCCTATTCTGTAAATTTCGGCGGGTCACGCTATTATCGAGTAGCATAGAATTTTTAGACTAACCGAACAGGGAAACGTTATTTCCCTATCGATTGAATTTTATTGTGTATTTGAAAATAGGGAGGCGTCATTTTATAAAGCATGCTTGAAAGATATATTACTTCTAAGATATGAGTATTATTCGAAATAATATGAATATAAATGCTTTCAGGAAAAGTTTTATTTTCAAAATTGTTTTCTGAACTTTTATTAAACGCGATATCGGGTTTCCCACTAGTTTTATGTTAATAAATAAAAATATTCTCATTTTTCCCTGCTTGTTTTGATTATAATAATCATTATTATATTTATTTTGATTATAATTATTTTGTATTGTATTAAAAAGTCTCCTAACTATAAACCTGTGTAAGATATTACACCTGTGATTTAATACAGAAAAATATGAAATCGTCCGCTGCTGGTGTGTTAACGATGTTTCATCAAAATTTTTTTAAATACATTTTTCATACAGTGAAAAAGCGCTTTTCTTACTATGGGAGAAATACTATCATATATTCAGGGACGAGCCTTAGAAAATCAACCCGGATGTAAAGTGATCGCGAGACTCCGGGGTAAGAAACACTATCATATAGTATGGAATAATGTTATGCAATACTAATAACACTTCCACTAAACAAAAAAACAATCAGATTGTTTTTTTTAAATATTACAATTGAAATATATAGAACGCCTATACATTTATAAGGTCTCGAGTATGAATTTAAAAAAGAAAAAAAACTGTTAAAAATCCCCAAAGCCATACCAAAAAACGTATAATTTTCCTGTCAAAACGATCCGAATGGGATCTTAATAGACTAAAATCCAGTTCGAATACGAACAGAAGCAACTTTGACTCTGCATTTTAAAATACAAAAAAGATTTCAAAATAAAAATTGTAGTGATGAAATAAAAGTGTAGCAAATTTACATCTTTGTGATTTGTTTAATTCAGATAGTTTTTAAAAGGTTTTATTTGAAGATACCTTTTCTCATTCTGGGGAAACACTATCTACATATTCAGGGTCGAACCAACCCGGATGTAAGATAATCGTGAGACTCCTCAGCTCCTGAGAGCTAAGAAACACTATCATATAGTGTGGAATAAAGTTATGTATTACTGATAACTAGGGATACGTAATTTTCGTATTTACGAAATAGATACGAATAAATGCGAAATTCGCCGATATGAGTGAGTAAATGCGAAATTCGCCGATATGAGTGAGTAAATGCGAAAAGTATATTTTACTACTTTTCGACGAAAACTCTGTGATAAACGGCTTTTTAAGCAAAATTATTAATAATAATATAATTTATTAGCACAGTTGCTTATTTAAGGCCATCCACGGTCTTAGAGAGATCTCACTCTCGAAATTTGCTTATTATTTATTGCTAAAGACTTAAGGAAGAGAATGTGTAGACTACTACAATGTTAGCTTTTAACTAAGAATTTTGATACTAACCTAACCAAGTAAATAAAATTGTGATTTTTTAAATAAATGCGAAACTGTTGAATTTATATATATATAATTTGCGAATAAATGCAAAATTTTATATATTGTAATTTTTTTTGCGAAATTTCGATATTTTTTTTATGCGAAATTTACCTACCCCTACTGATAGCACTTTCTCTAAACAAAAAATATTAGAATTTTTTACATATTTTTATTCTACATTTCTCAAATTACGATTCAAATACATACGCCTATGCATTTATGATGTCTCAAACATGAATTTAAGAAATGTTGAAAATACCCAAAGCCATACCAATAAGTGCATAATTTTCCTGCCAAAACAATCCAAATGTGATTTCAATAGACTAAAATCCAGTTACAGTTTAAAAAGGAAGCAATTTTAATCTTGCATTTTAAAATACAGAAAAGATTTTAAAAAGTATTTTTTATGGTAGTGATAAAATAAAAGTGTAGCAAATTTGCATCTCGATATTTTGTTCAGATATAGTTTTTAAAAAGGTTTTATTTCAAGATCCCTTTTCTTATTCTGGGGGAAACACCGTCATATATTCTGTTTGGGCTGAGCATCAGGGAAACGACCCGGATATAAAAGTGAATCTCGAGACTCCGAGCTAAGAATCACTATCATATCACTTGGAATATAGTTATACAGTATTAATAAAACTTCCATTAAACGAAAACAAATCAGGTTTTAAAATTTTATATTTCTCAAATTGCAATTTGAGTGTACAGAACACCTATATATTTATAACGTCTCAAGCATGAATTAAAAAACCGTTGAAAATAATCAAAGCCATACCAATAAACACATAATTTTCCTTTCAAAACAATCCGAATATGATCAAAATGCACTAAAAGCTCGAATGATAAAATCCATTTCGAGCACAAACGGAAACAATTATAAACTTGCATTTTAAAATACAGAAAATGTTTCCAAAAAATTGTTTTTGCAGTGATAAAATAAAAAAAGGTGCAGCAAATTTGCATCTCGATATTTTGTTTTATTCAGATACAATTTTTAAAATAGTTTTATTTGAAGATCCCTTTTCTAATTCTGGGGGAAAAACCATCATACATTCTGGGCTGAGCATCAGGGGGCTAACCCGGATGTAAAAAGTGAATCGTGAGACTCCGAGCTAAGAATCACTATCATATCGTCTGGAATATAGTTATGTAATACTAATAAAACTTCCATTAGACAAAAAAAAAATCAGGTTTCCATTTTAAAATTTTACATTTCTCAAATTACAATTTCAGTATATAGAACACCTGTGCATTTATAACGTCTCAAGCATGAATTTAAAAACTGTTGAAAATAATCAAAGCCATACCAATAAACACATAATTTTCCTGTCAAAACAATCCGAATGTGATCTCAATCGACTAAAATCCAGTTCGAGCACAAACGGAAGCAATTTTAATCTCGCATTTTAAAATACGGAAAATATTTAAAAAATAAATTTTTTGTAGTGATAAAAATAATGTAAATTTTAAAGTGTAACAAGTTTGCATCTTGATTATTTGTTTTTAATTCAGATATATAGTTTTTAAATGGATTTTGTCTGAAGAAATTATTCTGGGGGAAGCACTATTCTATATTCAGGGCTGAGCCTCAGAGAACCAACCCGGATGTAAAAGGGAACCGTGAGACTCTGCGCTAAGAATTAATATACCCACATAACTACACGAAAACATCGTTTTTTTTATTATTCAAACCTTAGCCGTGAAATATTTGCGAGTGCATCCTATAACCTTTTAGAGAGAAGGTTGTTCATCCAGTTATAAATAACCTTGACCACGCGGAAGGTAACTCAAGCGAAACCATAGATGAAAAAAAGGCAGTAACATAAAGAATTCTTCCAGTTTACGGGATTTTTTTTTGTTTATAAATTTTAACAGAGATGTCGGAAAAGAGATGGTAAAAGATAAGAAATAGTGTTGGAAAATGTTAAAATTATTATTTGTATAGAAATTAAAACAAAACGTATTTAATTACTTTTTTGTTAATTTTTCTAGGTATTTCATAAAAAGAATGCGATTTCCCACAGAGAGCCCGGAAATGAGTTAATGGGAAAAAGATGAATAGAATCATCATTACTTTTTTTGTTTTCTATCGATCATATTTTCTTGCGGTCTGTAGCAGCTTCCTGTACTTTAATATGGCCCTCATTACATTTCGAGTTGTGCAAGCCTGATTTAAAACGTTTGAAGCATAAATTCAAAAGCCGTTTAAAATCCACTAAGCGATATAAATATATGTAAAATTTTCCTGCCGAAACAAACCGATTGTGATCTCTATGTACCAAAATCCAGTTAGAGCACAAACGGAAGAAATTTTAATTCTGCATTTTAAAATGTAGAAAAGATAAAAACAATTTTTTCCCCTGGTTATAAAATAAAAGTGTAGCAAATTTACATCTTGATTATTTGTTTCATTCAGATATAGTTTTTAAAAGGTTTTATTTGAAATATGTACGTACGTACGTACACGTACGCACGCACGCACACAACGAAACATCTCTAGCCAGACACCTCTCAAACCGGCCAGTTTTTTCAGGAACCATTACTGGCCGTCATAGAGAAATTCACCCCTATTTGACAGCCACCCCTCAAAATGACCACTGTTTTCAGAACCATGACTGGCCGCCTTAGAAGTTTCACTGTTTACATTATTTATATATATATATATATATATATATATATATATATATATATATATATATATATATATATATATATATATATATATATTGATTGCAAAACATTCTATTGTAGTTCTAGCTGTTAAGAAAATGTTCTTTAACAACATGCAATTTCGGTGGAAAATTTATTAAGAAGCAGTTTTTGGACGGGGGCTAAAAGATATTTGGAATCTATATATTTAAGTTGCTGGGCTGACTTTTTGGGCAGTCCGTGAGAGAAAACTACTGCATCAATTTACTTCATTTTGGTTTTAAACGAAAGACTGTAATCTGCAGATTTGTCAAATTTGGTTTTTGTAACTGCAATTTCTATTAATTTGCGATAATTTACATTTAAAATTTATTTCTGCGCATGCTCAGTGGCACATTTACATCTGTCTTTAGAAACTCACTGTTTCTGCGCGCTCTCAGTGACATGCTTTAATGATAAACACGTTTATTCCGAGGTGTCTCTCTAGATCTCTCTCTGCCATTTTTATTTTTATAATAATTATGCTTGTGAAATATAAGATTAAACCTGGTGGAAATTGTTTATTTCTCGCTGTTTAATAAGCGATGATTTAAAATTTAAAAAATCACTTTCTGCGTATGCTCAGGGACATCTTTAAATCTGGCTTTAGATACTCACTAAGAACGAGGCCGCTTAAACACATTAATTTATTTCTGCGCATTACTATGATTTTCAACATTTGGCAATGATGTGTTGAGTATAATTTGTATATTAGTGCATTTATTTACTATCCAGCCGTCATGTTTTGACGGGTACCAACTAGTCAGTCATATAAGTTCCTAAATTGTGACAAATATGAGGTTTTGTTGTATACATCATCATCATATTTGGCCCGACAGCTCAGGATGGGACAGGACCTTTTGTTGAAGATTCCTCCAGGACAACCTATTTCTAGACCTGGTCTTCCAGTTCCTTACTCCAATCACTCTAAAATCTGATACAATAGAGTCGAACCATCTTAGTTTTAGTCTTCCTTTTTTCCGACTAGTAAAGGGCCTTGCAACAAAAATCTTTACTGGATTTTTAATTGTATACATTGGTCTCGGTTAAGATAAAATCTAGGGGAAAAGGATAAATGAAAGCTTTAAATTATTTTTAAAGTTTTCATTCGAAATGCGTAAAGAAAAATTAGTCTAAAAATAACATTAACGAGGATTCCGAGTATGAATAAGTCCTTAAGACATTCAGAAAACGCGAGGAACGTTAAAAAAAAAAAAAGAAAAAAAAAAAAAAAGAGAGAAACGTGCCTGAAGAATGAACATATTTTACGTACGACATTAGTTCTGATCATAATATAAACCATTGAAGTGTATATAAGAGGGATAGTATACTAAAAATATCTGGTGTCTCAAAGTGCTAACATAAAATCTTTTATCGTCTTATCGGAGTTTATCTCAAATTTTTATGCAGAGTTCCGATAACCATTCTTTATCTACAGGAAGGAAAGGATTCTTGAACCACTTCAAAGGATCACCCACAAATGACCTCAGAGTCAAAATCGACATGCTATTTAAAGGTCCCTAAAAGAATCACTCGTAAGTAAAACTAAGTCTTTCAAAACCAAGATAGGAAATTATTTTTTTAAGGTGTTATCGTTTCAAGGTGTTATACACAACGTTAGATTTCGACTCCTACAGCATTTTATTTGATTTTAATTTTGGATTACAGCACGCAAATTTTCCTATTAACAAAATTTGACAGAACATGCCTGGAATGTCTTCCTTTTAACTCATCAGGGCCCGATTTAGAAAATTCTTGACTATAGGCACAACTCGGGGTGGGGGACCCCTTACACTGATGTGGGCGTAAAATTTCCAAAATTAACACACACACACAAAAAAAAAAAACCATGAATCGTGAAAGTACTATTTTAGCAAGAATTGGCTATTTGAAGCGTAGAATCCCAGAACATTATCAAATAACAAAAAGCAATACAGCATATTAACCTCACCATCAAAACACCAATACAATGCAATCAGAAAACCTTATTAATCCCTTATATACACTATAACATACATATGATGAACTATACATATAACTGCACATATGATGAACCAATCAATCAATCAAATTTGAAAGGATATATATAAAAAAATTGCTATTAAAAAAGGTAAAATAAAAAAAATTGAATTGGGAATATTTTTTTCCCTTTAAAATAATTTTTTTTTTTTTTTTTTTTTTTTTTGGGGGGGGGGGGCCCTCAACATTTGGGGATCCCTAGGCCCGGGCCTACCGGGCCTAATGGAAAATCAGGGCCTGGAACTCATTACCAAGCTTTTAAAACCTTACGTTTCTAAACAGTAATTGTACATGTAAAGTGTTTTTGACCACTCGGACATCACATGATTAGTTTTAACAGAAATATAGTAGAAAGGAAAGAAATGTAATGCCATTAGCGTTGAATAAACAAACGGAGCTTAACAGAGTGCAATTAGAGTCACCACTCACATTTATATATAAGCGAACTGGCTCTGAAACAAACTTAATTACCCCCTTTCCATTCGTAATGTAATATTGTAAATGGTTGTACTCAACTTCTGAGATGCTATTACATGAACGAAATCAGATGAGAACTGTGCACTTGGGCTAACTTAGAGCATAGGAGACATAGAGCATAGGAGCTTTGAACATCGTATACTTAAAACCAATGTCCTGCGGGCATGCACGCTTACAGGAGTTGTGGGCAGGATTATAAATATTTATGATCTGCTGCGTACTAATCCTTTTCGATTCGCTCACTTCAATGTTAACCTATAGAGAATTTTTGTTTAAGGATTGCCGACTTTTTTTATTGAAGATTTTTTTAAAAATGTACTCCGTAATAGAGAAAGAAATTTTACACCTTGGGGAATTTTTCATGTTCTTTTTTAAATGCAAATAATAATTAATAATTATAAGATAAAAAGAACTTTTTATATACCATGATTTTAAATTTTCTGTTGAATCATAAACTCGACAATTCTATGTATTAATAAATACTTTGAAAAAAATTTTTTTATGAATTATCCCATCAACTTGAAAGAAAATGAAGTTAATTGGAAATTAACTTGCGTTTAGCTTTTCGTTCCCGTCCCGGCCGATAGATGGCTGCACCAGTCTACAAAACATAATTAACTGAAAAAAGCTGAACATTAATTTAATTCTGCTTAAAGATGGCTAAAAGTATTAAAAGAATGCATTGTCATCGTGTTCTGAGATATTCTAAAAATTTCAAATGTCTAGCCAGTCGGGAAGTTAATTAAAAATCGATTGCAAGATTTGTAAGGGACAAACACACAAACAAACAAGAAAGCAAGTTAATAAAAATATGGTAAAAAATTAGTTATACGGGGGAAAAATCTGGTATAGTATGTTTAAAATGCTCATTAATTCCTTTGGTGGACGAAATTTATAAAATGAATCCTGTTACAAGGTGCAGAAAAGTTCAGGAAATCTGCAAATACCATTTTTATTGTATTATCAGCATTTATGTAGCTGTAAATAGTAGATAAATTTTCCCCATAGGTTAACACTGAGGTGGGGGAATCCAATAGGGTTAGTACACAGCAGCTTTAACACTCATCGCAGAATATTTTTAATACCTCAAATCTAAAGTTGGCTATGAGGGTCAAAATCTGACTGTAGTAAAAAAGTAACAGCTTTTTAATTGAGTATTTTCCAGGAATGTACTTTTCAGAAAAGTCAAAACTGTTCTAAGCACCATATTCATTTTCAAAATCAAAATGAAATCCCTCCGCTGTAAAGGGGTGTGCGGCGATTAAAACGTAAATAATGTGATGTCAGTGATATTTATTGTAATTGAATCTTTAATGGCTTTTGATAATATAATCACAATATTTTAAAATAAAATTATGCAACATGAAACACTACCGCAAAATTTTGCTAGCATGTGTTCGCAATATAGCAGCAGTTTCAATATTTCTTTAATTACAATGCAAGATATTTCACTCTTAAATAATATCTATATGTGTACTTATGTTCCGAATGTGTATGTATTCCAACACTTTAACACCTCATCTACGTAAAGCGAGATTTGATAAATAAATATTCGATTTGTCAATAGCTTACACCCCTCTAAATATGTTTAGATGGATTAATCCCGTTTAGACATAGTCTGTGTTTTGTATACGTACAACGACACAAAAACACAATACTGTCTTTAAATGATATATTTTTCAGTCATTCTACGATCTGAGACATTGTAAGAATGTGAGGGTGTATATGCAAATGTACAAACACAATTTACTATGTTCATACATCCGCAAATATAATTTTTTTTTCCTAAAATAAAATTTTTGTATAACCCTTTATTCTTCCCATTCACGAATACATATACTATATTAAGTATCACATTAAAAACTAGCCCAGAAGACAAAACGTGTTATGCGAAATTTGAAACCTCGATTCTGATGGGGTTATAGATAATGTTACATAAGTTAATAAGAAGGAAATGTGACCGAGTCAGGAAACGAAAAATTGAAGGGATATCACATGACGGGTAAACCCTCGGAGACTGCATAATATGTTCATCAGGAAAGTTGCAGCTGAAATTCCAGAGAGACAAGTGAAAAATAAATCTCAGAACAGGATCTAAAACAATTTTTTTTTTGTAAAAAAATGTACAATTTTTCAGAATTCGAAAAAACCGACTATTTTAGATGCTCCTCACATGCTGCCAATATTTAAGGTTATTTCACCGAGTATGTATGTGTATATATATATATAATATGGTACTTTTAACTGACAAGAAGATTATTAAAATTTTCAGAGTTGCATTTGTGATGATGAAATTAATAGTTCATAAATAATGTACTGAAAAAAATCGACATGCAGGAATTCTTGGATTACTCAAAACACTTAATATTTAAAAAAAATATTTATCTTTACTACCATAGATTTTCTGTCATATCAGAAAGCAAGACTTAGTCAGATAATTCTCTGTTGATTGATGCTTAATAAATCCAAGAAATGAATAACAGGAAAAAAGTTTCAAAGTATTTACGAGGCATATGAAAACTGCAAGGATTTGATAAGTTTTGGGTAAATTTAAAATACGGGGTATGAATCTTGAATTATTTAAATGGGGCATTTTAAGCTGTTGATTAGTTGATTTGGGAATTTGAATGCACGGGGTTAAATTATCATATATTGGATCTTAAAAGCTCGAGTTGTTAAGAATAACGGAATATTTATATAAAAATAGTTTTTATACATGAAAATTTATTTAAAAAATACTTTTAAAAGCAATAACTTTGAATAAAAATTGCTCTTCCAGAGAAATAATTTTAAATTCATGATTTTCTGTGAAAAGTACAGGCATGTGAACAACACCATAACTGAATGAATGAAAGATAGTTTATCATCTAAAGTTTTCTCTGCGTAAACGGAAGAGGATATAATCGTTATCAATGGATAGTAGTCACATGCAGAGACGTAATTCCGACACCGGTAGAAAGATAGCATTAAAAAAAAGAAGTGGTAAAAAATACTAAGAAAGGTTTCATAATCAATTTCATGGACAAATAGGTTTAAATAAGTTCAAATTATTCATAATTCGTTGAAATATAGATGATACGAAATAACCGAGGTCTTCACTGTAAAAAATCATTGAATTTAACTAAGACTTTTTTTAAACATACCAAAAGAGCAGTATTTTGTACGATTTTAGCTATTCAACTGTTATTTAAATAAATAGAGAAGAAACCTAATTTTAGAATTTGATGCTGTTTACAGCTTTAGTGACTTATTATAATAATGCTACTCAAAATATTAGCTATAAATTCTAAAAAAAAACACTCCGAGTGAATATTTAAATAATATGCTAATACAATTAAAAACGTTTAAATATTAATAGTTTTGAAAAATATCTTTTAAATAGATCTGTGAGATATTTATATAAACACGATTTCTAAAACTAATAGATTTATTAGAACCACTAATAGTTCTACTTTTTTCATCGCATATAAAACATTTTTAGATAATTTTTTTTTATCAAACAATTTTATATTTATTTATTTTTTTAAAAGATTAAAAGTACAATAAAAGGTTAGTTCCAAATTTTATACATTCGAAAAAAAAAAATAAACCCATAAATTTAAAAAAAAAAAGGATTTCGGAATGATTTTACCATAAAATACTCTAACACGCTCCAGAAAAATCAGTCGATAGCAGAATTCGAGGAAATTTGGAGTATATATTTACATCGCTATATTTAAAATACGATATGCTAACGTAAGGCAGCATGTTTTGTTACAAACACAAACAAACGGATCAGGGATTCAACCATTACAGGAATATAAAACAGTAAGCAAAAAGAAAAAAAAAGAGAAACGTACCTGTTAACTAGAAACCAAAAATAACCAACACTGCGATATGTCATTACGCCGGGGTCAAATAAGAATCATAACGTGTAGTTGAAAATCCAAGTTGCCGATAAAATAAGCTCGCATATCCTCTCTAAATCACACAAATGAGGAGATAAATCACTTCCGATGATGTTTGTATAATAAAAATTGGACGAACTGTTCCTAAGGTAGCAAGATTAGATGCACCAGCTTTACTTGATATCAAATACTACTGCAAACTGCAAGCAGATGGCACGCGCAGAGCCTAGACGAGCGCCAAATTGCATGGTTGCCACGTACGTACACAGCTGAGAGCGGTTCCAAGCGGTGTGCGTTTCCTCCCACGAGGAGGAAATTTTCGTCGCCAAAGAGATTTAAATGGTTTGTTTACATTATTCGGAAGGAGATACCGGCGCATGGTTAATGGTCGAGAATAATCGTTAATATATTCTTAATGATTTTTCTGGGAAAATCGTTTTGATTGGGACATCAACTGCTTCGACGAAGTAGTTTGAACAAACATATTTAATCGTGGAGTAAAACTCATTTAATGGTGGAGTAAAATTATTTTCATTGAGATCATTACAACATCCCTTGAAACGATAGGATCCCGATAGGAGCAACGAATGATTAGCTTGTTATTGGAATCGAACTAGTTATTATTGATATCATCATGAACTAATGTTTGTTATGTCTGTACACCAAACCGAGTTTTCTTTGATCTGCAGTTGCAGTACGTCAAACTCAAAGGATAAAAAATAGCAGATGAAATTGGAAAAGATCTCGGTATGCAAGGTCTGTACGGATGGGAAAGATCTTAACAAATCATATTTACTTCTGTATGTACACCATAGATTTAAAAATTATATATATATATTAAGGTCATAAATCTTACATATTAAGGTAAAATGTATAAATTCGAAATGAGTAATTGTAGATAAATGGGTAAATAAGGAATCAAGTTTAGGTATAACTTAAACAATTAAAGAGTATGTTGAATATGAACTGATTTTGAAAGTAACCAGAGTTTTTTTTCTGACAGACTCTGTGAAATGACATCTAGATTTCATCGACAACATCTTCTAGGGGTACATTATCTCCTACAAATTAGCTACACATTGTCCTGGAATGCCCTTTTGTTGTTTTCAGTTACAGCAAATTTACATAACAGTTATATCTCTGAGAAGGGTCACTTCTGTTTAGAACTTTTTATGTAAAGTAAAAGTGCATCGTATTTATTTCACATGCTAGGAAATTCAAGACAAACCGTCTTAAGGTTAAGGATTATCTCATATATAATAATAAATGATGAAGGATTATATATATATATATATATATATATATATGCAGTATATTTTTCTATCCGGCCACCCCTCCCCCCTAAACAGCCATATTTTGTTCAGAACCGAATCAAGATTTCATAGAGCAAATTTTATAGAAAAAAAACTATTTTAGACGGTCACCCCTCAAAACGGCCACTGTTTTCAGAAAAAATTCTGGCCACCGTAGAGAAATCTCACTCTATATAACTATATATATATATATATATATATATATATATATATATATATATATATATATATATATATATATATGTGTGTGTGTGCATGCATTTATATAAATTCATTACGTGTTTAAAAATGGAAGAAATTCAGAAGAAATGAACACTCAAAGGTATGCATGAATCTAAAGAAACTTACTCCATATCATTGTTATATGTATGTAAATGAAAAACTATCCGCTTTTAGAGTGGAAAGATCTAATAAAATAAGCCTTATATAAAAAGTATGTAAGGTGAAAAATAAGCCATATCCGAATTAAAACCATTCATAATAAATGTGTATGATTGTGCTCCGACCTTTAGGAAGATAAATTTTAAGTGTGTTCTGAGAGAGATGATGCTGAAGTGCCAATAAACGAAGGTCCTTTATAAGTAAAAGCTTATTTTTCTGAATCAATGAGTTTTCAGATTAGTGAAGATTCTTAAAAACAAGAATTCAATTTTTTTAGCAAACCAAACCCACTGAAACCAAAAAAGTTATTACAAATAATGATTTAAACATCATGTCAATTAAAGCTTGCAGACAAACGTCAGTGGATTGAGCAAAAGCCTGAATGACATTGAAATTTGTAAAAGTGCATAGTATTTCATAATAAATTGTTATTTTAGCTTTGTGTTTATATGAGGTTTTTTCCGTCTTTTAATAAGCTGAAGCTAGAGAAGATAACATAATCCCTTTGACATGATAATTCGGGTCAGAGAGAGATAGAGAGAGAGAATGTATATAAATAATATACATACTCTCATATATATATATATATATATATATATATATATATATATATATATATAATTATTATTATTATTATTATTATTAAATATTCACTGCATGTAAACATATCGAAGAAATTCGGAGATCAGAGCAAGTTCGTAGTTCTATTCTAATGTCCTTTTAAACTTGTTTTCGAACTAATGTGTTTTGAAATAGCCAACTTCTTGGTTTCTAGACTACCCCACATTCGCTCTCTTCCATTTGATGATAAATATATATACCTATTATTAAGTTACTGGGCTATATTTTAAGAGCTTTTAACCGATTTCGGAGATCAGAATAATGGCGTAGTTCCCTGAGAGTGGCCTGAAAGTATTCAATCTCGATCACGCTTCCGCTGACGCTAGACCTTTGTGCAGCCTTTATTCTAGCTCAAAGTATTCTGGCCCATCAGTTGACAAAGAAGATCTTCAAAAGTCCCCATGTTAAGCCACGGGGACTTTCCCTCTCAGTATTTCTCTTATCACTGATTAGAAATCATGCGAATGCATGCATCTGTTTTCCGAACTTGGAAATAGATCTTCAAAAGTCATGCGTGTGTAATTCTAAACTCTTTTATTACTTCAATTTAAAATTTAAAAAAATTTAATTTTGTAATGATAGACGTCAAAACCTTTTTCAGCATTCTTTAACTGATGTTACTATGTATTTTGCCCTGTTGTTTTCTTATTATGTTCCTTGTTTTTGTTGCATGCTCGAACTTTATCCATAATTTCTTTTATGCATGAGAATAAATAGTGTACCTTTGCACTTTAACCTTTAGCTTACGGGGCCCATTTTTCCGATTCTCTCTTTAGAACGGGAAATTTCCTACTCCTTTTGTAAGAATGGCCATTAAGGAGGTTATATATATATATATATATATATATATATATATATATATATATATATATATATGTGTGTGTGTGTGTGTGTGTGTTTGTGTTTGTATACTAGCATTATTGCCCGGCGTTGCCTGGGTAGTTATATAGATATAACATTTTTCATGCATTCCATCAAACAAATTCTGGGCTGCACCCCCTGCTCTTCATGTTCATCTGGCTAGACAGATTGCGCCTAGCGCGTTTCTACTGAAATGATATACAAACAATAAGAAGGAAAGAAACTTTGAGCCTGCGGACCTTCGTCTGATTATACGTCTGATTTTATTGAGAATTAATAACACAGTGTTGCGTGATTCGCACGTTTGGATTGAATAAGTTTACTGTTTAATTATATTTGTTAGATACTGTTTAATTAGATTTAATTAGATTTGTTTGATCCACTGTTTAATTAGAAATAAGTTTTATAATTTACATTTGCCTTTATTATTTATTTTCCCTTAAAAACGCAGTTTTTTTCACATCACCCAAGAGGTAAAGTGCAAGATGCGTTATCCCGTTTATTTCACCAAAGTAAGGCGGGATTCCTATTTTCCTTACTTTGAAGCCTATTTTCCTTACTTTGGTGATTCGGTTTTTTATTGTCGACAGGCCAAAAACCGTATAAAAAGCAAATTGTAAATCGGCTTTTAATTTTCTCAAGGCCAAAAACCGTTGAAAAAGCTAATTGTAATTCAGTTTTTAATTTTCCTAATGCCAAATACCGAAGAAAAAGCAAACTGTAAATCGGTTCAAGAGATGAGAGAAACTGCAAATAACAAAGGGGACAAAGCAGAGCCGGGAAAGTTGTGTTATTGTACCAACCCTCTTCTGCCCCGCGCATCGGGATTTGACTGATAACGCAGCTCCTACCTTTTAGCATTCAGAAATACTCTTCTTGGTGAATAAAGTGTTGGGTGAAGGGGATGTATCCACATTTAAGTGGTACGAGCACCTTTTAGGGGCACAAAAAATCATTAAAAAAATAATTAAAAAAAACTAATTGAGCCCCAAATTTCGTTTTTGCTGCGTTACATTTCTCGGGTCCTAAACATTAACTGTGCCGAATTTGGTCCCGGTAGGCGAAACAGTCTAGGATTCTATAGCGGACAAACAAACAAACAGACGAGCTCTTTTATATATATATATATATATATATATATATATATATATATATATATTCATTCTTGGGTCTGTATTCTTGTGATATATGCTATCCCAACCCGTAACAAAAAGGTTAAAAAACACCAGTAATTAAAATCCTGCAAAACAAAGGCTACTGAAAAAATAATTTTTTTTAAAGTTCCTGGTCTCTAATTAACTATCTTCCTTTATAAGAAAAAAAACTCAATTAAAATTAATATTTGTTAATATGTAATTATAAAAAGACTGAAAAATTCCCCGTAGTTTAACATGGGGACTGATGATTTGCGGGGTCAATTGATCCTTAAGCAGCTTACAATGTATATTTTTATCTATTCTCTGATCTGTTCCAGCCTAATGTAATGAAGACACGATTTTTTCTTTACAAGTAAGTATTTTGTTTCTGTAGCATAAATTTCTAGGCTACTTGCTTGAATGAGTATGATCAGTGATATCATCTGTATATCAAATTAGATACCATTCTAAACAAATAATTACGTTGTTTGAAGTGAAAGCCAACGCGAAGGAAAATGGTGATCACTCAGAAACATCAATAAAAGTATTAGGAAAACAAAAGTAAACTGCTGAGATACGATCAGAGATCTATTTTACAGTCGAGATAAAGTCATTAATATAGTCTTTAATCATTTGATAACTCAATTACTGCAGTACAGTAATTTTTACGAGATCATTAGAGAAAAGTATTTACATACATTTCCCAGTCGTGATACGACTGAAAATTTGAATATCGTGTCGACGATGGAACAGTAAAATCTATGATACATTGCAGGTAGCAGGACTGAGACAAATTGAGTCGATTCAAACAGAAGTTAAGGGAAGCCAAATAAAACCATGATAGAACGGTTTTCTCTCAATATTAGGTAAATATGAGAGGAAATTAGTAACAACGTTTAGAAATGTTTTTTATTTTACTGTTTATGAGACGCAAGGTTGACAAAAATTTTAAACTTTCAGATATTGAAAAAAAAATGTTCAATGCGAAACACTATTCGTGTATAAAGACGCGGGAGTTTTAGTTCTTTTATATTTCAATGCAGACGAAAAAAAAAATTATTGTTGAATAAAAAATCACATTCGGAATAAGCAGAATAAAAGGAAAGTATATACAAAGTAGATGATAATATCTACATATGTTTATGTCATTTGATTTTCTGTATTTAATGATTTTCCGAATTCCACCTCGCCTTTTTACAACAATATAAAAATGTGTATAAAATCGAACCAATTCTATCTAATTTTTCTCTTTTGCTGTTTAGCCAATTAAATAGTGCCCGAGTCAAATTTCGTGGATTTCAAATCTGAGAAATGTAGAGTAAATTTATAAATTTCTCTTCACTTAAAAATTATGATTTCAATTAAAATATTGCATATAGAATTAAATTTTGGATTTCTCTATGATTTATTGTTTGAAAATTGTTTTAAAGATAAAACACTGAATAAAAAAATTTAGATCATATGGTTTCTCGGAACATACTATTCAAATCGGGAAAGAATTTTCAATCAGAGACGTAAGTAAAAGGAAGAGAGGGTAGGCTTCCGGACTTCCGGTTAAATTTAAGTCCTGTAAATGTAAAAATCAAAAATGTACCTGTAGAGTTCCTCCGAAAAAGTTTTTTTCTTTTTTTGGAAACTTGTATTTTTTCTAATGGAATTGCTTAGAATGTTTATCGTGAAATTCTAAAGCAGTTAGGACTAAGGAAAATTTTTTTTATATTTTGCGATTACAACATCGCCTCGTGTGTGCGGCTAATGTGTGTTTCGAGAAAGGTTTTCAAAACGTGGTGGGAAATTTAGACCACCGTCACAAAGTATCCCCATCTTAGGTTATACAAGTTCTTTTTGATAATACGAGGGCCAATTCAAAAGTAATGCACAAGATGGCCCCATTTCGCAGTGGAAGATACAACCAGAAAAAAATGTTCGTCATTTGCAGTTGAAGACTAGAGGAATATTCATATGTGTTTGAAAGTTTTCTAACGCATTTTGTTTTGAAGTGACAAATTTTTGAAATGGATTCTGCGGGTGTCTGCGAGTGTATAAGATCCAAAGTCATACATCAAGATTGAAAGTTTGTGCTCGGTGTGTTCCTCACTGCTTAATATCTGTACAAAAACAGAAACTCCTGGACACTGCACTGTTGTTGAAATAAAGATTTGACGTTGAAAGACAGCAATTGACTCGTATAGTCGCCATCTTTTCCGCGACCCCAAAAATTTCGACGAGCCCAATCAAAAGTGAAGAAAATGACAAACTTTCCTTACGACCAGTGAGGAATCATCATGACTGATCAAGTTCCACGTGTTACAAGTGTGACTTCTGTTTATTTTTGTGAATGGATGCAAAAATTGCGTCGAAAGATGCGCAAAAACAGATGTGAATTCCTTCGTGATGGGAATTGCATAATAACTCACGGTCACAAGTGAGAAAGGTTGCGACCGATTTGCTGGCGAAATACAATTGGGAATTGTTGGCTCATCCACCATACAGTCCCGACATGAGTCAAATTTTTTCCCAAGTTGAAAGAATCTTCCTGCAGTCAACGTTTTTCCACCATAGAAGAGCTTACTTCAGCCGTTACCCGAGTCATTAGAGGACTCAACATAAGTAGCATGCTGCAAAGATAGAAAACCTTCCTAGATATCGGGACTTTGCTATTGAGAAGCAAGGGGACTATATAGAAGAACTGTAGACAGAAATTTTCAAAAATCATCTATATATATAAAACAGTTCCATATTATGATTTTTGGTGAAATTTTAAATATTAATGTTTAGAATTTAATTTACTAAATGCTGATCACGTGATTTCTTTTTCTGGTACTTTAAATAAATTTATCGTCACGTGCATAACAACTAAATAGACAAAAAATTTTTTTTTCTTGCTAATGCCGCAGACGATTGGACATTATCCAAAAAATATTAAGATGCAATAAAAGATATGTTCCTCAAACTTTACTATATTAACTGTACTATATTCTTTAGTATGTCCTATTACATTTAATTTGAATATTTTCTTCTACATTATTTTGTCTATAAAAATATCCGTTACGATTTTTTTATAAATATATATATATATATATATATTTTTTTTTACATCAATTGTATACATTGATCGTTGTATTTATTATATATATATATATATATATATATATATATATATATATATATATATATATATATATGGAATTAATTGCATACATTGATCGTTGTATTTAATTTGAATGTACTCCGTAGCGAAGTTGGGGTTTTCAGCTAGTATAGGTATAAAAGAACTAATTTAGTGTTCATTAATTTTGAAATGACCCTCGTATAATAACAAAAACATTGAACAGAAAGTCAGATTCACATATTTTATTTCTCCTTACACCAACTAGACCGACTCGGAAATGGAACACGAAACTTCTTTGAGGCCGTTTGTGCTGATCATTACACCATCAAATCCTGTAGTGATTGCCCGTAGTGAACATCACAAGGTATTATTTCTTTCTCAAATTGATTTCTTTGCATTGCATTATAATTATCTGGTCATTTCTTCAATTGAACTTCTTTGGTATCAATTTAAGAGGGTGTATTTTTTTCGCATGCAACAAAGGATGTAAGGGTCTTTCAATTTCAGAAGCTGTGATTAAAAAAATTAAAATACCAGCCATACCGCTTAAGACTGCTGTGTGACCCTATTCGATTAGTTCACTTCAATGTTAACATATGGAGAAAATTTGTCCAAGGATTGCCGACTTGGATTTAAAGATATATTTTTAAAATGTACTCCGTGATAGAGAAAGAACTTTTACACCATGGGGCATTTTTCCTTTTTTTTAAATGCAAAAAATATTTTTAAATTTAAATTATTCGGGAGAAAAATCTGGTATAGTGTGTTTTAAACGCTCCTAAATTCCTTTGGTGGACGAAATTTATAAAATGAATCCTATTGCAAGGTGCAGAAAAGTTCAGGCTATCTGAAAATGCCATTTTTATTGGATTATCCGCATTTTTGTAGCTGTCAATCGTAGACACATTTTCTGCATAGGTTAACAGTGAGGTGAACTAATCCAATAGGGTTAGCACACAGGAGCCTTAAAAGAGAGTATTAGTTTTTCCTTTAGAAGGACATAAAAATTCATAGTTTGGAGAGAAATTTATTTTGAACTGATTTGAATAACAGCTTACCTCTAAAAAAAAATGTTCCCACCTAGAAAATTTTCTTGAATCTATTTTCTGATTTACGAAACATTGAAAAAAAATTCAATTTATAAGAATATCTTACAGTCTTATTTAGATCTTTATATCGAATTTTTCAGTTTCGTCTTATTGCTTAACAACATCAAAAATTTAAAGAATTATTTAAGCCTTGTTTCAATGCTTACGATAAAATTTTATTCAAATGTGCGCAGTACAAATGCAAAGGAAAAATGAACCATGATTCCTGTGTTATATGCTGCTCCGAGAATTAAAAAAAACGAAAAAAATTAGGATATCCTTTACTGATAAGATGCATTTCCTAACGTTAGTACCCTGGCTAGTCATGACCGATTTAGCAAATGCAACTACTACATAAAAAGTAAATGATTTTAAAATGTGGCATTATTAGCAAATCACGAGTGGGGAATGCTTTAAAATTTTCAATGAGAACTACTCACGAAAACAGGCATTCTCTGTAAGTTACACCTCCTCTCTTCCACCCCATCATCTACAATTTAAATTAACCGACTCCTACAAAGTCTTCCTTTCATCCTGAATAGTATTACCACTGCGTCAAACGTACATTGCGTACATAAAGTGGTTCTGTCAGAAAGTTTAATATATCAATAATACTAAGTAAACGGTTGTATCAATTTCCGTTCGAGGTATTTTGCGTTAACGATGCGAATGAACTTCAAGAGGAAAAAGTGTCAAGGGCAAATGGAGGTACGCGTTTTGTGTGTATAGGCATTCTATATTGATACAGTATCGACAATATGTCAAGTTCATGCAGATGTTTCAAAGGAAGTAAACTCCAGATTAGGGTGAAGTTGTGTTTAGTTTAATAGCTTATTCCTTTCATCCAATTTTGACAATGTAAAAACTTCGGGTAACGAGTATAGATAACACTAGATGTTAATTTTTCTATGTAAAAGTTTAATATTTTCTGAAGTTGGTAAAATTTTATATAGTATCATAATAGCGCATCCCAAGCGTGATTATGTGTTTATCTTCGTTCTTATATAACCGTCTCTTGCCTCTGAACCACAAACAGATAATGAAGCCTCCGTTACTACCTTTACAAACCGTTCTACAGCCTATGTGTGACAAGGAAACTTCTTAAAATACAGGAAATTGTCTCCTGAAGAAATCCTAATCTTTATTTCCGTATCACTTTATTTCATCGTCATTGGTGGTTCGGTAGCATTTTATTTCCACCAATTTATCAAATCGTAATAATGTGATGCTCTGATCTGAAGTTCAGGAAGCTGAAACACGCGTACTTTTCTGCCTTTGGTCTGTTCTCTTGCTTTTAATATTCTTCGAAGAGCTAGTTTTCTTATATGTAACTCCTTGTTACATAGCTTGTAACATAGCTAGCAACAAATTTTTAAGGTGCGCAAAGAATAAATTTCGTTGAATAGCTTTTAATACAATTCTCTTCAGATTGTCTTGCATATACGAAGACCTTCTAACCATATAAAAAACGCGGATAGGCCCATATTTACAAGAAGGTTTAGTCTTGATGTCAAAGTTGGCGCGTACTCTTTCATAATAAAATCGACAAGTTCTTTCAGGTTGATCAATGGTCTTCATTTATATGTTAGAAGTAAGCCATCGGGAATGTGCTAGTTTTACTGGATCTCTGTTAGCTAAGCTAGGGGGGATTGTGCCACCAAGAAATAGCTGAGCAAATTTCCTATAAATATTTTTGATTGGTGCTTAATAATTCAGCATTAACATCCGGCAATTCTGAACTTACAGCTTCAAAAGTCATCACTTTATATTCTAGGCACTTTTCAAACCTTTTTCCAATGTTTCCTGAAAAACTATTTGGACCTGTCGTGGTACCATCGAGGCTGGCTTAAAGATGACGGAGTGGTAATTCATTAGCATGTAGTAGGCCCACAAACCACTTTAACGGTCGATTAAGATATTGTTCCAATAGTATAATGACACCGTTTTTCTGTCCTGTATTTACAGCAGTACCGTCACATCCAATTGCCACCAACTATGTATGAAATTCGGAACTTTTTTCTAGAAACTTAACTACAATTTTTTTATTTGTAATTGCATTACCCGAATCAAGTGAAAGATGTCCTATGTACTTAGAATTAAGACTGGAGAGCATATTTCTTTGATTTCTGACCCAGATTCTAAGTAGCTCTTCGAAGAATATTAAAAGCAAGAGAATAGACCAAAGGCAGAAAAGTACGCGTGTTTCAGCTTCCTGAACTTCAGATCAGAGCATCACATTATTACGATTTGATAAACTGGTGGAAAGAAAATATTACCGAACCACCAATGACGATGAAATAAAGTGATACGGAAATAAAGACTAGGATTTCTTCAGGAGACAATTTCTTGTATTTTAAGACGTTTCCTTGTCACACACAGGCAGTAGAACGGTGTGTAAAGCTAGTAGTAACTGAGGCTGCATTATCTGTTTGTGGTCCAGAGGCAAGAGACGGTTATATAAGAACGAAGATAAAAGCTTTTGTCACTTTTTGAGACAAAATCTCAATATTTTCACGAAAAACAAAGACCAAAAACTTCTGAAAATGATACTTAAACATTATCAAGGAGGAATCTATGGCTTAAATGCTTTTACTATAATATATTTAATTTGCGTAACAAATAAAAACAAATAAAAATGTATAATTGAGTTTTATTACCACCTTTTTAAATGTCGCTTTTTTATACTACTTTTCAAAACTTCAATTCTAGTGCGCCACCTGAAGATATTTTCAAGACAGGTTGAAATTTTGCACATTTGCATCTTGGGCCATGGATCAATGATTGATGATACAGGAAAGAAAAAAATTAGAAAAAAAATTTTTTCGCTCTACCCTAATATATATATATCTATATATATATATATACCGGGTGCTTCATAAATTCGTGCAAAGTTCAACAATTCGTAATAAAAGAAATAATGCTCGGAAAATTTTTCTGTTTCCGCGAATAGGACATTGGATTTTTTTTCCATGTAAAAAAAAAATGTTTCCAAAAGTAACCGAAAGAGGGCGCTTTTGCGTGACCACGTTAAGCCTGTATTGCAGGAAAGACATGCGTTACCTGTTGTCACCTTCATGTAGGATGTGCTTCGCCCCACATTTCACGTGATATCAAGACGTTCCTGTTGGAATCTTTCACTGAAGACTGAGTTCTATAAGTCGCGGTTATAAGGTTCAGTGGCCCTCACGATCACCAGACTTGACCCCGGGAAATTTTTTGTTGGGGGGATACTTAAAGTCTCATGTGTACCGGGTCTCCCCAACCACGTTGGTGGAACTGAAAAATGTCATTCGACAGACAGTCGCAGCCATCGGTGGTAGAATCCGCTGTAATGGGCTTAGTGACGCGCCTCACTTGCCTATTATCTTGTCCTGTGAGTAATGTTGAACAAATGTTACTTTAAAATAAATGCACAGTCTCATGTTATTGTGATCTGTTTGATTTTCTGTTTGAGTTTGCCTGATTTGCATAAAACGTCTCCGTATGACGCGTGAGCGCCCTCTTTCGGTTACTTTTGGAAACTTTTTTTTACATGGAAAAAAATCCAATGTCCCTCTGATCTTATTGGCACAAACAGAAAAATTTTCCGAGTATTACTTCTTTTATTATGAATTTTTGAACTTTGCACGAATTTATGACGCACCCGGTATTATATGTATGTATGCTTCGCTACGGAGTACAGTTTAGGATAATTACAATGAAAAAATAATGAAACTGCTTTTTAGAGAATTTCCTTATAAACAATATTTTTTGTTTCTTCATTGGCCGGAATTAATATAACCAGGCTCGTCCGCGAACTTACGTGTGAGCAAGCTACGTAAACTGACGGTGGGAGAAACAATTTTCTCTTAAATATACGCCAGCGTACTTCAAAGTTTAGCCTTGAGACTTATTTATCATCATGGCGAAGTATACTTTGAAGGGAAATTGCAGTCAAAGTGGAGGTCATTGGGTATTAGAGGAATGCGTGGCACGAGCACTTTTTCTCCTTGAGCATACCCGGTTAAAATAATGGCTTCAATTAAATTTTTATGCAGGGCTTTGACTTGTAGTCTAGTGCCAATACACAATTTCGGTGGTTTTCAATTCCGAAGGAGCATTACGGGTGTGCTCTTCCGCAACGAGCGCTTATGGTATGGAAGACCCAGTGGGTTAAGGGAATATATAAACTCTACCGGAGGGTTAACGACATCATCTGAATAACAGTGTCTATCGACTGTCAAAATTTCAGTACTTTAGGTCCAGTGGTTTGGTCCATGTGAGGTCTGTCAATCAGTCACGGAACTGTTTTATATATAGGTTCAATTAAATATCCTTAAAACCTACTAATTTGAATTAAATTCTTAAAAAACTTCCATCTAAGTTAGTCTAGTTGTTAAATTTTATCTTTTACTGTATTTTAATATTCTTTTGTCAATTTATTTCGTTATTATGCTGGTGATACAAAATTAATTTAAAGTATCACAAAAAGAAAAGAAATGTGATCAGCATTTAATAAATTAAATTCTAAAAATTAATCTTTGAAAATTCCCCAAAATTCAGAAAATAAAGGTAAAGATTCAAAAAAGATTTCATTTTAAAGGAATTTTCATGATCTTTCTTGCGGTATAAATTTTATAACCCTCAGATTATTATTTTAAATGCAAACTTAATAAAAGTTACAAAATATGTATATATATATATATAGGGGAATCTCGATCTATCGTTTTTCAAGGGACCGACTGAACTGAACGATAAATGCGGAAAAACGATAGATGCGGGAACACAACAAAGCAATATGATCGTCGGGACCGTGTGAAATAAACTATACATATGGGAAAACGATGATTCGGAGAACGATCGATCGTATATATATGCATGTACGTATGTATGTATGTGTAGATCGACAGACAGATCGATAGATAGATAGACAGATAGAGAGTGAGAGAAATAGACTTTTGAATTCTAGTATGACTTTCGGTGTGGCCAAGTGCAAACATCTGCCCTTTGATCGCTGTCACAATGTTTCTGTTTCTAGAAGCCATGTTTCTGGACTATCTATTGAGAATAAAGTCGGTTTGTTTCAAAAGTGCCTTTTTTAATAACATAATACATTATAACGTTTTAATCCTGTTGATTTAGATTAATGAAAGTTGAAAAGCAGGCATAAAAGTGTTGAGAAATACTGTCAGTTTTAAACGGGTACTGAAAAATGCTGCAAATTATCCCGCTATTATGATTTGATTTTTTTTTTTCAAAGATGTCCGTAGGGCACAGCTAATAGCGATTTATTTCGAATGGTTGGTTGGTTGATTTTTGAGGATTACGTTCCTCTTTCGCTTTATGAGCATTTTTTTTTAAAATTCTGAACTTATATTTTAGTTTTTTCTTGTACTATTGAACAAAGGTGCCACTGTTTAAAATATAGGGTGAGAAAAGGTACGAACCCCCCAAGATGTCAATCCTTGGGGGCTGCTCGTTTGAAATTGAGGTGGCACCAGGGGTGGTGTTGGCTTACCTAAACGGCGCTCCCAATTGAAAGCAACCAACGATTCTTACAGATTATGTGCTAAAATGTTCATTGACAAGTACCCCTCATTTACAAACAACAACAACTATTATGTACAGTTTAAATTTTTTATTTTTTATTTTATCAAAAACACTGTCTGCTAAAATAAAAGGAAAATGGTGTACACCGCAGCAGTTTCGTCAAGTTTTTCGCATCAAGAGAAGACTATCTTTAAAACATATAAATCATTCCATACGGGAAATTTACATAACATACAATTATTTAATCCAATTACCACATTTAATTTGACATTTATATCAGACAAGCAGACACTGTCTAAGATTTAATTTTGCTTTTAAATCTTACCTTAAAGGTAAAATATGCATTCCTATATTTCTTCGAAAGGGAAGAAGTGAAAGGAATAGCTAGGCTGCACTGGTAATTTTACCTGTATTGTCCGATATTCTTTCATGTAGGGGATAATTACTCCTGATTATCAGTTTCGGAAAAGTAAAAAAAAATTCCATTGTTTTTCCTTTCTTTCTCCTTAATATCATTTTAAAACAAGGATCGATACATCAAGCTGATCTGCAACTGGACACAATAGGTAATATTGGTCATTTCTGGTAATCGTCCCATTGTTCCAGTTCGTACCCTGGTTGACCTTGCTACAATAAATAGACGGTAAGCGTATTGTGACGAGTTACGTGCTTATTATGCAAATGTTCATGTCCTATATATTGCATTTCTAAGTTTCCACCATCACTGAGTGCACAAGTTTTAAATATCTTCGTTAATTATATTGTGGAATTGCAGATTATTTGCTAAAATTACTGCAATATATATTTTAGTATCCCTGATTCGGCTGCATCCTGGGATCTATGCAGTAATGTTAAAACACATAGGGAAATACATTTTAGATATGGAAAATGGGATAATCAACGGATTTAGGCTTAAATAAGTCATTTTATAATCAATCACACACACACACACACACACACACACACACCCATATATATACATGCATACACATACACATATATATATATGTATATACATACATACATATGTATACATACATATGTATGTATACATACATATATATATATATATGTATGTATGTATGTATGTATGCATGCATATATATATATATATATATATATATATATATATATATATATATATATATATATATATATATATATATATATATATATATATATATATAAGAAAGTTGAAAGAGAAAAACCAGTATGAGCACTAAATTTACTTCAGCCAGGAACCAAAAACATGAAAAGATAAGATGATTGAAACAGGTTTTAGACAATATTTCATCTTTAGCGGTGTCAATACTGTCTAAAAACCAATGGATTGTTTTAGATAAGTATGATTTATACAATAAACATACTCAGACACCGTACAATCCATGAAAAACTGTAGAATTGAACAAAGAGTTACTTAACCATAGAACGCCAAGCCTGGCGCTAGACAGAGTGGAAGTTAAGAATAAGTAACCGCAAGAGGACTGGCGTCACAAAACTTGCAACCATGGAGATATGGAAACACAGAAACTGACCTACTACGGATACTGTGTTTTAGGACTATTAAACCTTTATTAATTTAGTTTTTTATTATTATTACTTAGAGTAATTTTTTAGCTTATTTTTATTTTTACTTAAGATTTTTATTTTATTTTTTATTTTTTATGTTTAGTAGTTATTTTTTCTAATTTTACTTATTATTTTGTTTTACTTAATAATTGCAACAGAACAAACTATTCATTAAAACTAAAACAACCAATTATGTGTTTGGATAGACTTTCGGGGTAATAATTACGTGTTAGCACAGCTATCAAGTCTAAAATATGCTTATTCCTATTGTCTTTAGAACATAGCCTATTTATACGAACTAACTGATTTACAATAATGTTATTAAAAAACAGATTTATATAAACAGGTTAGGTAATTTTGAAATTCAACAATATTAAAATCATAGTCAGATCTTTTGTCGTATAAGTCAAAAGTAAATTTGCTATGAGAATTTAATTTAATGTTAATATCTATAAAGTTTACATTAATATTATCTTGGCTACTTTTAATTAGTTCCAGATTAGGAGGGTAAAAATTTAAGTCTACATGATTATTACTTTTATTAATTAATATTATATCATCTATATACCTAAATATATTGTAATTGCAATTATCTATATTATTAATTTCAAAATAACGTAAGTATAAATTAGCTAGCATACTTGAAGCATTTCCACCCTGTGGTACACCTTTGGTCTGTAAGTATATACTATTATTATGAACTATGTAATTATGTTTAGTTACGAAATCTAGGAGCCTATTGAAACGAGTTAGATTAATTTCGTTGCCTAAGTATTGAATATTCTTTCGTACTAACTTTATGATTATCCTATTTAAATCCATTATATTGATATTACTAAATAAATCTTTAAAATCATAATTTACTACTGTTTTACAATTATCTAATGTTTGTAGTTTGCTAATGAGACTAAAGCTATTATCAATTATACCACAAACACCAGATGTTATATTTTTATAGATTAATTTAAGGTAATTTAATAATATTACACTTGCTTTAGTAGCATAAGTGTTGTGACCACAGGTTACTGCTCTAAAAGCAATAGGTGTTTTATGAAATTTAGGAACAAAAGCAATACATGGAAAGACATAGTTGTTTGATGATATACCTAGTAGTTTATATTTTGCTATAATTTTCTTAATAATAATACTAGTAGTTTCTTTTAAAGGCTGAAAAAGATCACTATTTTCTAGCTGTTTTTTTAAACTTATGGCAAAATATTTTTTACAAATAATTGCATAGTTGTTGGCTGCTTTATCTACATAAGTGATTATAAAATATTCTTGTAATTTTATTATAGCATCTTTCAAGTGTTTATAGGAATTATTAATGAAATTACTGTAATTGGGTAGTTTAGAATGTACTAGCTTAAGTAAATTAATTTTCCATTGGTTTATATATATATATATATATATATATACACAAACACACACACAATAGGCCAAGCCCACTCACTAACAACAGAGTAATATGTGATTAAATTAGTATAACTATCGTAATTTTTTTTCTTAAAGAGAGGTACCGGAATGCCGTTCCGGCGCATTTCGCCTCAAATTGAGCCCTGTATATAATACATACACACACACACATATATATATATATATATATATATATATATATATATATATATATATATATATATATATATATATATATATACATATATATATATATACATATTGTATATATATATATTATTAAAAATTATCTTGTTTTTATGTGTACAGTCAAACATTAATTGTTCAGTTTTATAATAAAACTGGCTGGCTCACCTGTATGGTGCTCCCATCATAAAGTAGCCAGCAAAACTTCGCTGATCTTCTTAGGGCATATGTCAAGAAGTACCTACCGTCAGAGAGAAGTGCATGCAAAATTGGAAAAAATAAATAAATAAAAAATAAAATAGTAAAACTGGCTACAAACGTGGCCCATTACTACATGTAGATTCGATACTGACATGTCTTCCATGAAGGACGTCCTCTAGATTAAATCAGGAATTAGGTTTACATTCAATCATAATTTCAGGCGCATTAAAATCAATGTAAGATAAATGTTGTAATGATGTTAATTTTCATTTAACCCTAAGCCCAAGAACGGAAAACTTCTTCCTCTACCCCTAGGAGCTTCTACGCCAGGGGTGTCAAACTCAAAGGCTACCTTGGGCCAAACAAACAAGGTTTAACTATAGGTGGGCCGCAAAAAAATCAATATTAATAGAAACGTAGGTTTATTTACCTAATTACAGTATATTCAACATAAATATATGCATTTTGTTTAATGATAGCAAAAAAGAGTATCATTAAAAAACATTTAGCGAATTCTTCCCATCTTATTATAATTCTGCGTCGGTTATTTTATTATATATTATTGTGTGCCAATACATTGGCCGGGCTGCAAAAATGTTCGTTGCGGGCCGCGAGTTTGACACCCCTGTTCTACGCCATCGTTTGCTTTGAGATTTATGTCCCCTTTAACGACTGTTTAATAACGGAACTAAGATTTTAACTGTTCAGCCGAGTTGTCAATTTCGTTTAAAATAAAAATTTAACATTTCTCCAAATGTAAGGTGAATTAGAGCCAACCAAGAAGTCTGAAATGCAAGGTTCCTTTTCCTGTCCTTCTATTTTTTTTTTTAATCGTTCACATAACGTAAATATCTATCAGTATCACAGATCAAATTCTTTCACTTCTTACCCTTTCAGAATTTTAGAAATTCTTTACTGTGGCTCTGTTGTAATGGCTGAACCAAAAAAATCCTTTTTATTTCAGGCACTCATCGGTTTTAAGATTATCTACTCAAGGTACCTGCTGTTCGCTGTCAGATCATTCTTGGTGTGGAACGTATGTCCTAGGTCGTAGCTTGCTGAGTTGCAATAAAATACAATAAAGTACTCACAGATTAAAACAAAATGCATGGAAGATTCCCTAGTAAGAGAACTCATTTATACAATGATATGCATCTCCGGAGTGTTCAGAAGTCATGAACATCGGTTTTACCCTTGTCATGGGCTCCTCAGCATGAGACGTCGACACGTGCGTTGGTGGGAAGTAAATTACACTGATGGAATGACTCCTACTATTTACTGGTGGTGACTGACAAGAAGATGTAAATCCAACTACTTCCGGTCATTTTTTCGTCTTCACGATAACTAATTTTTGCTCCACAATTCATAAAATGTCTTAAGTTCTTTTCTTTGCGGGCTGGATTGACTACAAAGTGTGACGGAGATTAGTTGTATTTTTCATGTGTAGAGGGCGTTAGTCGTCCATGTGTTGATGTACCGGGTGCGTCATAAATTCGTGCAAAGTTCAAAAATTCATAAAAAAAGAAATAATGCTCGGAAAAAATTTCTGTTTGCGCGAATAGGATCAGAGGGACATTGGATTTTTTTCCATGTAAAAAAAAAAAGTTTCCAAAAGTAACCGATAGAGGACGCCTTTGCGTGGCCACGTTAAGCCTGCATTTCTGGAAACATGCGTTACCTGTTGTCACCTTCATGCAGGATGATGCCCCGCCTCACATTTCACGTGATATCAAGACGTTCCTGTTGGAATCTTTCACTGAAGACCGAGTTCTATAAGTCGCGGTTGTAAGGTTCAGTGGCCCACACAATCACCAGACTTGACCTCAGCAAATTTTTAGTTGGGAGGATACTTAAAGTATCATGTGTACCGGGGCTCCCCAACCACTTTGGTGGAACTGAAAAATGTCATTCGACAGACAGTCGCTGCCATCGATGCTACAATCCGCTGTATGGGCTTAGTAACGGGCCTCACTTGCCTATTACATTGTGGTGGTAGTAATTTTGAACATATGTTACTTTAAAATAAATGCACAGTCTCATATTATTATGATCTGTTTCATTTTCTGTTTGAGTTTGCCTGATTTGCATAAAACGCCTCAGTATAACGTGTGAGCGCCCTCTTTCGGACACTTTTGGAAACTTTTTTTTTTTACATGGAAAAAAATCCAATGTCCCTCTGATCTTATTGGCGCAAACACAAAAATTTTCCGAGCATTACTTCTTTTATTAGGAATTTTTGAACTTTGCACGAATTTATGACGCACCCGGTATATTCAACACTGCTTTGTCTTGTAATTTTCTACCAGTGTTCAGCTCTCTCTTTGTTAGAACTACCGAGCATGGCGTCCGTTAAATGGATGATTTGATAATGAATAAATATTAACCAGGATAAGAGATGGCTGTTTTATTTGGAGTTTGGTCACCCTTTTTGCCTCACAAAGTAACCAATAAAAATTTAGAATAATTCGACTTTTTGGATTATTCTCGCTGTCCCATTTGTCAATGTTTAAAAAGCTTGCAACAGTTTCTTTATACTTTGTTTCAACTTTCGATTAGTTATTCATGTAAATTTTCTTATTTTATTTTGGTTTCTCCGTCTTTTCCCCTCTTTCCTACACTTTCATTTCTCTGTTATTTCTTTCTCATGATTCTTTAAGATTACAATGAGATACAGTCAGAACAATTGAAGGATCGGCCTATGCATTGCAGTTATCACAAACTTTCCTATAGCGTACTTGTCAGCTATGCTGTGATGAGCAGTTCTAAATAAGGGCTAAACAAAAGCCCCTGGTTAGCCAGGAACGCTGAATACGTGTATCTTTCGTAACAAATCATTATTTTCAAAGTAAATGCTTATCTCCAAAAAAATTAGGTTGTCTTTGTGAAATATTAACGGCACAGAAATTTCAATGTACTTCATCGATTTCATGTTATTCTTTTAATCAATATTGGTGCGGTTTCATAATACTACACTTCTATAAATAATAATTAATATTGCAACTCATTAATGTTTATTCTTTGAAGGTCTGATGCCCAGGGCCGCCCAGAGACTCTACGGGGCCTGGGGCAAACTTCTGTTGGGGGCCCCAAGACATCTGATTAATCGAATAATTTCTTTTTATTTTTTTGGGGGGCCCCCTTTTTTCAGGAGATTATTTTGAATTTTGAAATACGGTACAAGTTTCAGAATTTTCTTTCGGAGGAAATCTAATAAATAAATTTTTAAAAAATTTTTGGGGCCCCTCCGGCAGTTGGGGGCTTGGGGCAAAGTGCCCCAGTTGCCACCCCCTCTGGGCGGCCCTGCTGATGCCACTGAGAAGTCTTGTATTAATCCTTAAATATATACATTTTTTCTTTCTAAGAAATACAAGCCGAAATACCAAACACGTGCTCTCCGTAATAAACTAAATTTCAGCGCTCATTTATTCAGGATATTTTAAAATTAAAAGGGAATTTTACACATTTTGATTGCTATTTTATAAAATTTACAATAAGATTTAGACATTTTGAATATGTCTCAAAAACATTACATAGACATTTTGAATATGTCTAAAAAACTTATGTGGTGTGTTTATTGATAAAGTATAAAATGTCATAGACTAACTTCTAAATTTCATTCAAGATCTTCAAAAATTGTTCATCATTTAAATTCTTTTTACGTAAAACTAAAATTATTCTAATGATCAACATTAGCAAATTATTTGCTAATGTTGATCGTTAGAAATCTTCATAATCTCACTGAAAATAAATGAAATCAATTTTTTTTAGCTATCTTTAATATTTGAATGAGTATTCTGCCTGTAGCTTTTAAATTATTTTTGATAGTTTCTTTTATTAGGCAAAAATCGGTTTAACCGTTGGATATATTTGCTCACAGAATATTTTAATAACACAAAGAACATGCAATTGTTAATAGTAAGATATAAAAATCATAGATGGCAGCACTAAACAACTAGAATTAAAATCGAAAGTAATCTTTTGGTTTGTACGGTTGTCGCGCTTATTCTTCTTTTCTCAAAGAGCGCGCTTATTCTTCTTTTCTCTTCTTTTTCTTCATATATGAATTACTTAAGAGTAAATGAAGTATTATACCACAAAATAAGTAAATAAAGAAAGAAAAAAATTGGAAAGCAAGATTATCAATATCGAGAATTTGATAATCATATAAATTTTACGTTAAATAAGAATTCCGTCTGTTAGAATTGAATAACAAATGAGTCCCTTTCTCTTGCTACACGCGAAAATTACAATTAATTAGATGGCTTGAATCAAAACTCTGCATTAAACCGCTTTTCCTGTGAGGTGTCTTAGTTTTAAAAGAAATTTAAGCGTTATTATCATTTGTTAAAACTAGATAAAAATCGGGCATGCATCGGATGACATACAATCAAAATAATTTTTCACACTTTTGTACTTCTCATAAGCTTTTCGGTCTGCATTATAACTCTTATGTGAAATACTTCAGGATAAACTAATAAAGTTATATTTGCCACAAGTAAAGTACATTTGTTGTGTACATTCGGGAATTTAACATAATATTGATCGATTAATATTAAAGATCGTGAATGTGTTCTAAAAATATAGATATTTAAATTCCCTAAGGACAATTGGTTTAACGTAAATTCCGTAATAATCAAGCTGATCGTTTATTTTCGTGATAATCTGCCTTGATAGATAAATTCTAAAAGTGAATGGTCCCTCAAACTACACCTAAATGTTGTGCTGAATATTTTGGAATAGCACAATTTATTTTTACCAGAGTTACCAGATTAAACAAACCATAAATAATAGAGACTGAACTAGATCCAGCAAGAATTAAAAAAATTGATCCAGCGACAATTTTTAAAGGATCATAAAATGATCCAATTAATAATGCATCCTCCGGAAACTAGATGTGTTTGATTAGGAGACATCCGGCGAGTGGTTCGTTCGATGAGTCCAGATTTGGCCTATTTCAGAGCGTCAGGGTGACTGCGCGAATCGCCAATGTGGGTGCAAATGCTAATGATATATTAAAAATGTATTCGATAAAGAGACGCCTGATGTGATCTGAATAAGTTCACTTTTACCCTATTTTAGAGCGAGAGAAACCGCATGACGAGAGAGAGCAGTTAGCCACAAATTAAATATTAAAAAAGTGGGTTCAGAGGTGAGGAAAAGATTTTTATTGGCCCATAAATTTAATAAAAGGACAAAATCTTATGTGGCCGAAAATATAGGGTGTCCGGACTTAAAGTATGCAAAAGTTCTGGCTTATTTTTACGGAACTACCCATTAGAATTTAAAAAAAAATTATTTAAATAGAAAGAAGATCTCACCAAGTTTTAATATCAATCATAGTGTTATAGATTTCGATGACAAACGTCTAAATGGTAATCCAGTTCTCTCTAAGTGTTTCGTACCCTATCAGAAGTTATCACGCGAATTGCTTAAATGATACGCTTCTTCAACTCATTCACAATTTCAATTTTTTGTTTATGCACAACAGATTTAATTAATCCCCAAGCAAAAACGTCTAATAACGCGTGATATGCTACGAAACACTTGGAGAGAACTGGATTACCATTTAGATCAGGAGTGTCCAACCCGCGGCCCGCGACCCAAAGCAAGCATTAGTGCGGCCCAGATAGAGACCTCAAAGCGGAAGAAAATATCAATAGCCCACCTCAGTGATGATGGCAAGCCATTGCAGATCCCTCTTTGTTCATTCAACAAATCGACAGTACATCATTTGAAATATCTTTAATTCTATACAAAATTCCGTATGCCATTTCTGTATATTAATTTCATTACAAAAATTAAATGGGAAGTTTTTACAGAATTAATATTTCATATTCGTAACGATATTAAAATTAGTATACACAAGCGTGAAGCAGACTAAGAGTCAAATTAGAACCAAAATATCTTATGAACATCTTAAGAACTCCCTGAGAATTACGACCACTTCAATTGATCTAGATCTAGATATTATTTTTCTCAAATTCAATGCCAAATATCACATTAATTTTATGACTCCTATAGTTATCTTTAATAACATTTATAATGGCATAACTATGATAACTATATATTATACATTTTTTACTCATCAAATATTTTTAGTGTTAGGTATATTTTTGTGTGGCCCAAAGTAAATCGTCTTCTTATAATGTGGCCCAAAGAAGAAAAAAGGTTGTACACCCCTGATTTAGATGTTAGTCGTGCTACAAGAGGTGCACATATCGAAATCTATGATTGATACACTGCTGGCCACTGTAAATGCAACACCCTGAAGGAAACATGCAAATAACATGAAATTTACAACATGCATTAGCGGAGGTAAGATATACAAATGATTAGAATTTCAGCGCAGACGCACATCACGCGCGCCTGTGGCGCCACTTCAAAGCGCTATTTAAGGCTTGGAGATTTCGACGATTTCAAGTTCGGCAATTGTGTTTTTCTTGTGGTTTTTTCAAAAAAACAATCAATTATGCCTCGTCGAAAACAGCGATCATCTTTTGATCAAGTATCCGAGTTCGACAGAGGCAGGATAGTGGCCTACCGAGATTGTGGATTATCTTTCAGGGAAATAGGTAGTCGTTTTGGACGAAACCAAACAACTGTAATGCCGATATGTGATCGTTGGATGCAGGAGGGTACGACGGACCGGCGTGTTCGATCGTATCCACCTCAGCGCACCACTTCACGTGATGACAGGCAAATTGTGCGCATGTCAGTGACGGATCGCTCAGTCACATCACGAACCATAGCACAGCACATGCAGTCTGTAACTTATCATCCAGTGTCTGCGCGTACCATTCGACGCCGTTTACAGCAGAGTGGTCTGTCCGCAAGACGTCCATTGCTTTGTCTACCCTTGACGCAGAACCACAGACGTCTCCGCCGCCAATGGTGCGATGACAGAAGGATGTGGACGGCAGAATGGAATGAAATTGTCTTTACTGACGAGTCACGCTTCTGTCTGCAACACCACGATGGTCGCATTCGAGTCTGGAGACACCGTGAAGAGAAGATGCTGAACGTTATGCACCGCCACACTGGTCCTGCACCGGGTATTATGGTATGGGGCGGTATTGGATATCACTCTCGCACGGTACTTTAAACAGCCGGTACTTTAAACATTGCCGGTACTTTAAACATTGCCGGTACTTTAAACAGCCAGCGCTACATCTCCGAGGTGTTGGAGCCAGTTGTCCTTTCTTAACTTCAGGGCTTGCCCACAGCCATATTTCAACAGGATAATGCGCAACCACACGTGGCACGCATTGTCCAACGGTTCTTCGTCAATCGCCAGATTGAACTGCTTCCCTGGCCGCCTCGCTCTCCGGATCTTTCGCCGATAGAAAACATGTGGTCCATGGTTGCTCTACGATTGACCCAGATTCCATCCCCAGCTGCCACAGCAGATCAACTTTGGCAACGTGTGGAAGCTGCTTGGTCTGCTGTACCCCAAGAACTCATCCAAAGTCTCTTTGAATCAATGCCGAGGCGTGTGGCAGCGGTGATCTCCAACAATGGTGGCTACTCTGGCTACTGATTTTGGCAGGAACCACACTTCACAGAAGTCTATAAATTTAATCAATTGTTACTTGGTCAACATGTTATCTACAAAATAAATTTTGTTGTGATATCTCTTGTCTTTCTTGGTGTTGCAATTTGGGTGGCTAGCAGTGTATTAAAACTTTGTGAGATGTTCTTTCTATTTAAATGATTTTTAAAAATTCTAATGGGTAGTTCCGTAAAAATAAGTCATAACTTTTGGATACTTTTAGCCCAGACATCCTGTAGTATGGGCTCTGATAATCTTACTCGGCTAAGGGAGGATTTTGTTATTTGTATAATATATGGCTACGGAAGGATGGAAGATGTTTATCCGTTTGTATGGTGGCTGGAGCATTAAGGGGAAAAGTGACCTTCAACCTCGATTTTTTTAATTTTAAATTTTTAACTCTATATACATAATGGCAATAATTAATATTCTTTTTGACTAAACTGAAGATCCTTAGAATTCAACACAAGGATTTTTTGGCAGAATAAGTCTGCTTTTCATTTTTTTTCGTAAAAATACTACAATATTTTTCAAAATTCTCCATGCGCTTTCATTTTCTTCTGATTTCTTCCAAATTTTTCAGGATTGTTGATCGAAGTGTTTGTTACAAAATTGTGTATCATTCTTTGAAACCATAAATATTTGCTGAATTTATAGACCAGGAAATAAAGTAAAAACGTTCAGAAACATAAAAAAAATAACAGGCAAGTTTAAAGAAAAAATATTTTTGTTTTTGATTTATAACCCCCCCCCCCCCACCACACACACAAAAAAAAAATCAATCAAGGCACAGTTGTGTTTATATATAAAGGGTTAAATTATATTAAAAAAATTAAAGTTTTTAAATGTTATGGGATGTGCATGGAGAATTTTGAAAAATACTAGTATTTTTGAAAAAAAAATTGAAAAACAAATATTCTGCCAAAAAAAAACCTTATTTTGAATTCGAAAGGTTTTTAATGTAGTCCAAAAGAATATTAATTATTGTCATTCGGTATATAGGGCTAAAAATTGAAAATTAAAATATTCGAGTTTGAAGTTCCTATGGTCCCTTAAGCAGTAAACTTGAAGGCCCACGTTTGAATCCAGGCTTCAAAACGTGTTTCTGTTATCCGAAGTTATTATTATTGTCTGACTGTTAGGTTTTATGCTCAATAATTTTAACACTTCTCTTCTACGAAAATCATGCTTTATTTTTTTTTCAAAAGCAAGTGGGGTATTTTGTTTATTAATACTGCATTCTGATGTTACCTATGCAGTGAGAGAACGACATGGGAGAGAGCATGGGAAAGACGACATGGGAAACAGTTTCCATAAAAAAAATAAAAATAATAATAATAGTTCCAAGAGTCGCCGATAGGGGACGATATGGCGCTGTTGTTGCCGGCGCACCCGAGAATTTGCATGAAAGGCAAGTAAAACATCAAAATGCAAATTCATGACTACCTAGTCGACAGCAGCGCCAGTATTTTTGGCTATAAAGATCGGTGTGGAATCTGTTGCGCCTTCGCTTTCAGGAGAGAGGGTCATCAGTCGATTTTTTCCACTTGCATGGCCGCCTCGCTCCCCGCACCTAACCCGTGTGACTTCTTTCAGTGGGGTATTTGAAAGTCTAAGCTGTATCTTAGTGGAGTCTCGAACTTGGCGGCCTGAAAGGACAACATATCCCGTACTTTGATGACCATTCCTGGCGACATGTTACGCTTGACCGTTGAGAGCGTGGTGTTCAGGATGCAATGTGTCGTCCACCAGGAGGGAGAAGTGAATTTGCTGCATAAAGTGACGTTGCAGTGAAATTTCTTTGTTATTCATTTGTCTGCTTACAACTTTTTCGGTATTCATACCTTACCTTTATAACCCGAAATACTGGCGCTGCTGTTGACTACATAGTCGTGAATTTGTATTTTGATGTTTTGCTTGCCATTTATGCAAATTCTCGGGTGCGCCGACAACAAAAGCGCCACATCTTCTCCTATCGGCTACTTTTGGAATTTTTTATTTTCATGGAAACTCTCTCCCATGTCTTTCTTAGTCACTCTATCAATGTTGGTGGAATTCCGGCTAATAGATCGCGCTAGAGATGGATCTGAGAAGTGTCAGTTTAAAAAAAATCACCCTGTATATATATATATATATATATATATATATATATATATATATATATGTGTGTGTGTGTGTGTGTGTGTGTGTGTATATATGTATATATATATATATATATATATATTTTTTTTTTACCGATCATATTTTCTAAAAATTTTATTTTTTCAAACCGAACACCGTGATCATCGATCGAAAGCTATTGAATTTTCATTCCATCGAAATACATGAAGAAACTAAATGCCTTGCCCTGCTTTTGGCTTTCTTTTGAATCAAACAACATTTTTAGTGAACATGCCCGATCTAAAACCAAGATAGTATATCCATTGTTATCTCGTACATTTCTTACATATTTCACGGACTGACATACAAGTGTCCTAAGCTATCATGAATCATTGTTAAGATATAACAAATTGTGGGAAGTCCGTCAAGATATCAATTTTGCGTCTAGATAATTGTTATGCTGGTGGCACGAAATACGTGCTTGGGAAAAACCTTTGAGTTGGCTGTATTCCAGCGGTCCAAAGTCTATTGAGGAGTTTTTCTAGGAGTACTGTTTCTAGAATTCCTCAGTTGCTTTATCGCAGATATATCGTGTGACTTATGTACTCATAAAAAGGGCTTGGATTTACATTTTTTTCTTTTGCTTAGAAATTTTAAGTCTTCTTCTTTTAAGTAAAATTTTAAGTTTACTTAAAAATTTTAAGTCATCTTAAGTCTAAGATGTTAAGGTCGGCTTCATTGTGGCTACACGATACAGAAATTAAAAAAATTTGAAAATTCAAAATCGAGAAAATAAAAAATGTAGATTTCAGTTTATTTACGGAAGCAGATACATTCAGTTTTAAGTTGTATAAACGGATCCTTTTAAACCGTTTTTGCCCTGCGCTTGCTTATGTACTATAACCAACGACCTGTAACGGCTAAGAATTAGCGGTTAATAACCCGTACCGGCTAAGTATTTGTTTAGACCTTAGCTCCCCTGCTCCTAATCTTCCTATCACGAACAGTATCTTGGTTGCAGCTAAGGTCCAGTGATATGAAGAATTTTTCCAGAATCTTCTTTATGAAGAACTCTTCCAGTAGAAGACTTTTTATATGAATTTTTCTTAATGTCCAACGGCATAACGAATGAAGAATTTTTCCACAATCCTCTTTATGAAGAATTCTTCAAGTAGAAGAACTTTTATATGAATTTTTCTTCATGTCCTGTGACATAACGAATGAAGAATTTTTCCAGAATCTTTTTTATGAAGAATTCTTGAAGTAGAAGAAATTTTACATGGATTTTTCTTTATGTCCAACGGCATAACGAATGAAGAATTTTTCTAGAATCTATTTTATGAAAAATTCCTCAAGTAGAAGAACTTTTATATAAATTTTGCTTAATGTCCAGTGACATAACGAATGAAGAATTTTTCTCCAATCCTTTATTTAGCAAACGACTACCATGCGGGAGAATGAAATAAAAATCGACTATTCCTGTTACAACACCCTATAAATAAATTCATTGCGGCTAATGTAGTGGTTGTTTGATTTAAATTCACTGTTTACTAAAATTTAAATAGTCCGTCTTACATGAAATTTTAATAATAATAGGTTTTAGTAATATGATTTTTTTCTTTTGCTATTCATCCTACTTCATTCTCTTAAATAATCATATTCTATATCATTGATATATATCTATGTATGTGTGTATGTATGTATATATATATATGTTTATATAAATATATATATATATATATATATATATATATATATGTGTGTGTGTGTGTGTGTGTGTGTGTGTGTGTGTGTGTGTGTGTGTGTGTGTGCGTGTGTGTGTGCGTGTGTGTGTGTGTACGTTACGCCAAAAAAGTATTTCTTATTCCCTAACTTAATTTGCCCAATAAATTACAAATTTTACTAACCCCTTTTAAACTTTTCGCAATTTTTGTATTTACCCTCAGGTGAACTCTGAGCTAAAAATGAAGTTGCCGTTAGAAAAAAAATAGCTTAGCAGTTTCAGAGTACAGAGGTCTAACAAATATGGCAAGGCGTAACTTCGAAATTTGCTGATCTAATGACAATTCTGAACCACAGGAAGGGTTTATTTTGGGAATTTTGGGTATGAAGTGATGTATAATTATGTTTTTGAGGAATCGTTTAGGGCTAATACCTCAGTCGTCTCTCTGTCTTAGTAATGCCGTAGTAAATTTATTTTATCTATGAAAATGTGTGTTATTATTGAAATTTGACTACTTCGGCCTTACAATTTTATGACGTGTAGGGTAGGTGGGGGCAAAGGTTTGCAGTTTTGAGTTTTGGGTTTCTTACGGGCCTCCGTTAGATCCTATCGCCCCAAAAAGTCACTTGTATTGTAGTTGGGTATCCACTCTACCTTCTATAAAATAATGAATTTTTTCCCGAAATATTTGGTCACCAAATTTTTAATTTTACCAAAAGACCTGTTTGCGAACCTTTGCCCCAATCGGTGGGGCAAAGGTTCGCACTGCAAACCTTTACCCCACTCGTTGGTTTCTTACTGGATGGCATCGAAAATCACAAAAAGAGTTGTCTAAATAATTTTATTTCACATTTTGTAATCTTTTTAAAGGTGTTACATATATAGAAAATCACAAATTGAACAGGTTAATCTCAATAAATTTTTTCTTAAACTAAATAACTTCAAAATGATATATCAACTATTAACACAGAAAGTTGAATCTAACAAAGAAATTCACAAAATGAAAAGGGGTTAATCTCAATAATTTTTTTCTTAAACTAAAGAACTTCCAATTAAAATATCAACTATTAACACTATCGCTATATTATATCTTAGGCTTTACTCATTCTTTTAAAACCCGTAAAAATTAAGCAAATTAAGGGGATGGGGTTCATTACAAAGCAATTTTTGAAATTTTTACCTCAGAGATATGAAATTGGGCATAAATATTCATTAAAGTAAAACTATTTCAAACACCTTATAAAATTTTATAAATATTTAAAATTTTATTTTTTATATTTAAAAAATTGAAATTTTTATTATGTTTTTTAAAATGCTCCTTGCGATCCAATTTTTAACCTTACCCTTAATTTTGCATTTAGATTGCTTATACATTTTGATCAGGGTTATGTTTTGATTTGTGCTTTCGTTGAATAATTAATTTTTAGGAAATATTTTTATGCTTGTACTCTGAATTCTCGTGAAATTTTTGTACTTTTCCACGCTTAAGTTAAACTTTGATAATCTGAATGATGTCTAAACCTGAAATGGATACATAACTTTATTTTAATGTATAAGAGGAGTCTTTGTAATAAATTTTATAAAATTTCGCCAAAAATTGTGACGCAAGGAGCCTTTCAAAGACTTGCAAATCTGGAAATTACTCATTTAGAGTTTTTTTCCCTAACCAGATCTTCGAAGCTTATAATGTCTTGTAACAACATTTAATTCCTTTATCTTGTAAAATAGGTCTTTGTTCAGAGCTATTTTATTTTTGTGTTGTACTAATTTATTTTATTTTTAATTTATGGATTTTCAAGCATTTTACAAAAAATTTTCTGATTAAAAACAGGCAGTTTTTATCAAAAACCATAATTTTTTTTCAAATTACAAAAATGTGAATTCCCATTAATAATAAAAGACGTTGTTAATAAGGATTCCTAATGAAAAGAGGACATGAAACAAATGTTAATAGTTAGAGCGGCAAAGGTTTGCAGATGGGGCAAAGGTTTGCACTGCGAACCTTTACCCCATGACTCCTGCAAACCTTTACCCCATTTCGTGCTGGTTCTGTTTCTGCAGAATGGACGCCACTGTATTTGAGTTAACCCAAAACTTAAGGTAGAATTTGAAAGGTTATTTACCACCCTAACATGCGAAAATAAGCCCAAAACAGTTCGTGAGTTTGAGTGATGCTCAAAATTACTCAAAAGTTGCAAAAAATTACATTAAAAGAGACGAAAATAAACTTACCTCATTTTCTCTGCAAGAGGGGGTCTTAACTCCAACATTTTTTACGAGGCAACTGACTGGAAGTAGAGGAATGCATTGCCTACCCTATTCTTCCTAAAACTCTTCCCGGTCATTTTAAAATGTATGTGCGAACCTTTGCCCCATGCGAACCTTTGCCCCCACCTACCCTATCAAGTATTAATATTTTTAAACCGTAACTAACACTAACACGTACACACACACACACACATATATATGTGTATATATGTATATCTGTGTGTTTGTGTGTGTGTGTGTCTGTTTGTCCGTCTGTCAGTATATATAAATGTCTATGAGAAACATCATAATTTTTACCGACCACGTTATAGGAACATTGGATTAGACAGATATATTAAGTTAATGAAGAAAATCAAATGAAAATAAAGGAAAATCAGTTAATTTTTTTTTGAAATTTGATGTCTTTAATATCGAATTCACTGACATCAACCTTCAGAGCGATTTATTGGCAGACTGGTACAGAATGTATGAACGTCGAAGGTGTTGCCACAATACTCCCCCCCCCCCCCCAACAAAAAAAAAACTATTTTCAAAAACAACATCTCCAAATTGTTCGCATTTACCCATTTAACTCACCGTCTGTTTCACTATAAAATCTTATATTCACTATAAATTATTCTTGTTTTCTATTACTAAAGACACTTCCTAAGAATTTTACGCGGAAGAAAAAATTACTGAAAAGAATCTGTTCTCTAAACTGTACTTACATCTACAATTAAAATGCATAATTTTTACTCTCATTTATAAAGAATAATTTGCAAATGTTTCACTTAGATATGCATTAGAATGCAGAAATCTGATTCTTCTTTAAGACTGGAAATTATGTAATCTTAAAGAAGACTGGAAATTATGGAAGTCCCTGCTTTCATTTTATAGTACATGTTCATAGGGATTTTTTCCCACAATTTCTTCCTTATACAATTATTTATTCTCTGAGAGATATTAATACCACCACTGTTCCAGAAGTAGCATTGTTTTTTTTACTGCATTGCGTAGAACTGTCCGTAAATGTTGCGTCTTTTTTCAGAACGTTATCTTAGCATTCCAGATTAAAAAAAAGAAATAAAGATTACAACTCATCCCTTTTCGTTTCTAAATGGAAAAAATATATGGAAAATAAAATAAGATAAAAGGAAAAGAGGTGGCTTCGAGTTTAAAAAAAAACTACAGCCACTTAGATCAATAAAAGTACCCTGAAAAGTGACGGAAAAGAAATTTGGATCCTGAAAATTGATTTTCGATGCTAAAGTAGATACTGATATTCTCTATTTTTTTGCAATAACAGTAAACTGGAGATTATAGAACCTTCTATACGAAACTTTTTGGTGATTCTTCTGGAATATCTTTGAAGGTAAGTGATGATTTAAAATTGTATCTCGAAAGCACTGTGACCAAGTAGGTTTGTTTGAGATTCAGCAGCATGACAACAGGGAGATAGCCTACTGACTTGTAATTTTGACCACTTATGGCGAAATGTGATATGATTATAATAACGTAAAATACAAAATTTAACATAAAGTAAGACATAAATCAAGGTTATTTATGAAAACGAATTCCAGCTGTCAAAAATCGAAAACATGCTTTGTGTACTGCAAGATATTGAAATTTTATGTTGCTGTTACGATGTTAATATACATGTGAGGATTTTGGTATATTAGATAGGTTAAAATCAGTCACTGCTGTGTTTTATGCCACTGATATGCGTTCTGATATTGATTAATCGCTTACATAAATGTATCACAGTTCATCCATCACCCACACACATACAAACTGCTTGGATTTTTTTTTCACGTAAAAAGAATTACCGTAGATTGTAGTCAAAAGTCTGTATAAATTTATCTTCACTGTCTGGATGGTTTTAGAGGAAATTAAATCCAGAACTCATTTAATTGCAGGGATTGGCCAGGGGATGGCCGAATTGTTAGGTCGCTGGCATTCGGTTCAGATCCTGTGGGTTTGAGTCCCATTCTTGGCATGGATGTTTGTAGCAGTTCGGAATCAGCTTAAATTGTAGATCCCGGTAAAATTAGCCCTCGTGTAGCCTAAAGTTGACCGTAGCGCTCCAAACCAAACCATTTAATTACAGGGAAATTGATTATTGACTGATTCAGATAATGATTTTAAGCTTGTAGAGAGATTGAAACACTGAAAAACATTGAGCTTTTTTCAGAGACTTTGTTTAGATACACTAAATGTATCAGTTTAATAAAACCTAGAAATAGGTTTTGTCCAAACATGCTTAGTTTACTTGAAGTATAGTATGATCACAAATGTAAAGAGAAGAGAAAAATTTTAATTGAAATGAAAAATCTCTGGAGCTGTATACATGAAGCAGAACCCTTCAGCAGTTACATGAAACTTCTGAGAAACGCATCCGAGGAACAAAGCCTCTTAATAGCCACAATAAAATTTAACGGTATCTACTTGTTATTTCAAACTAATTAATAGTTCTTTACGAACTACGTAGTTATGAATTAATGGGTCTTTAATAATTCCTTAATAGTTTTTCAAGAAAGTCTTGAAGAACTATTAATTAGCTCGAAACTCGTTGAAACCCTTAATTTTTATTGTGAATACCGAGGATCTGTATTTATTTATTTTTTTTATATACCTTTAGTTTTTGAAATTTGCTCTGGTGTTTATGAACATTTTCTGCTCGACTGACGATTAAAATTCTGCAATCACAGATGTTTTTTCCTTAAGACCCACAAGGAAAACGAACTGGAGGGAGTATTGAAAACAGTTTTCGAAAAGATTGGTTTAAAGAGATAACAATTTGATTCGTCAATCCCAGTTGTTAGAAACTTCTTTGTAGATGCAGACCTATCAACTTCTGAACTACCATCAACAAAACAATTGGGTACAGATACAATCTATTTTACAAATCATTAAGGATATCACACCAGGAGATGAGCATCACAATGTTATCTTTTAGGGATGGTATAGGTTTCTTTTATCTGATGGACACTTTTACAATTGTTGGTTGTGCCAAAAATCACGACAACTGAAATCTATGACAATTTGAACACAACTCTTTGGTAGCATATTTGTAGAAAAGGGCTCTTTCCACACTACAAAGCTATTAGATACGTTTCTAGTAAACAGGCCCGCCGTCAGGGTGGCGCAGGAGGGACAAAATACCCGGGGCCCGGGCTTCCAGAGGGCCCGGTTAAAATAAGAGTTGACTAAAAAAATGTATACAATGTTCAAATATTGAGTGGAGAGGGAACCCGCTGTATTATTATGCCCCGGGTCCTGGATCAGTTGAGGGCGACCCTGCTAGTAAATCATTGGTTTTAGAACCACGAGTTGCTGGAATTTCTTAGGTTTGTTCAAAGTCTTGATCCCTTCCTCCTTAAAAAAATTCAGGTAGTCCCTTCTAACGAAACTTCCGCGGGTAATTAACGTAGGATTACCTCTTTTGTATGTATTATGCATATATATATATATATATATATATATATATATATATACAGTCGAACCCCGTTATAGCGAACCCGGTATATAACGAAATCATGGATATAACGAACGAAATTTTGGTCCCGTCGTTTTCCTATTGTACGCAATTTAATTTGTATTGTGTCAGTTAAATGTAATCGATTTTAATCGATTTAATTCATTAACTTATTAACAGATTTTATAATTTTTTTAATACATCATTATTGAATACACATTGCAACTAATGAGTTATACATTTTGTGAACTCTAGCATTTTCTTAACGGTTCGGATAAAGTGAACAAAACCTTTGGTCCCTTGAAGTTCGTTATACCGGAGTTCAACTGTATATATATATATATATATATATATATATATATATATATATATACTAGCTTTATATACCGGCGTTGCACGGGCGTACCCTTAATAAGACTTAGTTGTATATTATGTAAACTTGTACATTATAATAACTCCCCCCCCCATGCTGATATCAGCAGTAAAATGTTTCTATCTTGATATCCCACTGGCCCTTCGAGGAGTTTGAGGGCTTCCCCGCAAACCCCTGTGAAAATCGCCGGTTTCATAAACAAAGAATTCCCTGGCGTTGCCCAGGGTAATAAAAATAAATGGTGTTAACCTGAGCTCTAGATGCATATGTACAAACAACCGAATTATCTATAATCAACACACACACACCTTTCCACGCTTCATTTAATTAAGGTTGATCTCTCTTTTTTCCTCTACCACCAATTTGGTGTTAAAAAATATATAAAAAATACAAATTATTGGATTGTTTCTAGCAATTTTTACAAAATCTAAGCGAATGTTGAAAAATCGTGGCATTGATCGTGTTTGTTACAATTAATCCTGTTTGTTGCATTTTAAATCAAGAAACTTATGGATATCAATTTCCTTCTTTGAGATATGAAGGAATATGTAAAAAACACGTTTTGCTCCCCCTCCCCTCCTTGGGGGGGGGCGAATTTTGAAAAATCCTGAAACGGATTTTTAGGTATTCGTCTTCCTTTCATTTTAAAGAAAGAATCTTATGGATATCCGTTTCCTACTTTGAGATATGAAGGTATATGTGAAAACCACGTTTAGCCCCCCCCCCCCCCTCTCCCCCTTGGGGCCGAAATTTGAAAAATCCTGAAATCGATTTTAGGTAATCAAGTTCCTTACATTTTAAAGCAAGAATCTTATGGATATCTGTTTTTTCTCTGAGCTATGAGGGAATATGTAAAACACACGTTTTGCCCCCCCCCTTGGGGGGGTCGGGCCCAAGGGGGGTCAAAATTCGACCCCCCAAGGGGTCGAATTTTGAAAAATCCTGAAACACAAATTTTTAGATATTCGTCTTCCTTTCATTTTAAAGCACGAATCTAATGGATATCCGTTTCCTACTTTGAGATATGAAGTATATGTGAAAAACACGTGAAAACACGTTTAGCCCTCCCTCCCCCACTGGGCGCCGAATTTTGAAAAATTCTGAAATAGATTTTAGGTAATCAAGTTCCTTACATTTTAAAGCAAGAATCTTTTGTATATCTGTTTTTTTTCTCTGAGATATGAGAGAATATGGGAAAAACACGTTTTGCCCCCCTTCCCCCCCATGGGGGCCGAATTTTGAAAAATCCTGAAAATGAATTTTAGGTATTCGTGTTCCTTTCATTTTAAAGCAAGAATCTTATGGATATCTGTTTTCTTCTTCGAGATATGAAAGAATATGTGATAAAACACGTAAAAACGCATTTAGCCCCCCTCCCCCCCTTGGGGGCCGAATTTTGAAAAATCCTGAAATTGGTTTTTAGGTATTCATGTTCCTTACATTTTAAAGCAAGAATATTATGGATATCAATTTCCTTCTTTGAGATATGAAGGAATATGTAAAAAACACGTTCTGCCCCCCCTCCCCCCCCTTAGGGGGCGAATTTTGAAAAATCGCTTCTTAAATGACGCCTTCAGCACAAAAGTAATAAGCTCTTAAAATTTGATATCTGTATCTCCAATAGTTTTTGCTGGGCGCTGATACGTGAATAAGTCAGGACTTCTTCCTTTATATATATATATATATATATATATATATATATGTATGTATGTATGTATGTCAAAATTTTGACGCATTTTGGTACTTTTCTGTTTAACTGTTTACTGCTTGCTCAAGCGATACAGACTAGGTTTAGCGCGCTGCAAAAATTTTAACTTGTGATGCAGGACATCTGAAATTTTGCTTTCCGGAGGACCGTTATGGAGGAACATAATCCTACGTTAAAATTCAGTATTCATCAGATACATACTGGATATATGATGATTAGAATTACAGCCGTTATCCAATCCTTCGGTGACCCGACTATTATTAACGTTATTATTATAAGCAATATGAAAGGAATTATTTGGAGGAGAGACAATGTGATGTTTGTGGAAATGAACCGAGTCTCTTTCGACATGACAAACCTCCAGGACAGGCTGTAAGTAAAGGACTGATTTCAAAACGACAAGGAGCTGAGCATTAGTGGCGTATTGATCAATAACACAACAACTTTGACAACAATAATACTCAAGAAATAAAATCGCAAAATGTTTCGTACTCACCGCTGCTACTTTCACTGATATCCGCATCTTCATTGTATGATGTATCTGTCTCAGAGAGCGAAAGGTTTGTACCATCGGTCGAAGTCCTTCTGGAGGAGGATGAGTAGGTCGATACAAACGACGACCTCTTGCTTTGCGCCTTGCTGTAGTCTGTAGGGCTGATCTGTCCGGCACTAAAAGTGTGTCGTAAGCTAGCTCCATAGGTATCCAAGTTCAGAGTACTCACAAACACGGCACTGTTCCGCTTAAAGTTTTGAATAAAAGAGTCTATCTGATTCTCTATTTGACTGTGAGAATTCCTTAGCGGCATCTTTCTGTTATCCTTGAAGAATGCGATGTAATAAATGCACTATGGTGTTTATGCGGAATGATACCGACAGCCTATAAATTGTACATAGGGTGTGTTCGTGTTGAAATATTCAATGAAACTAAAATGAAGAGGATGTATAATGAGAAAAGTCGATGTATTATGCTAAAACGCCGATATTAATGTGTGATGTTCTAATGAACCTGTCAGTGAGGATGTAGAAGAAAATATTCCTTTGGCACGTTCGTCTAGCGATAGCTTTAAAGTAGAAACGCATCGAGGCAAAGCTGAAAATGAACATTTCTCAACTATAGGAAACTTTTCAAAGTTACTCGCTAATCAGAAAACACGTTAAGATTTACAAAACTTAATGTTAAGCTTTCAGTGAACTTTCCTCGGGTATACTATCTGGTAATATAGTCAATGGCATATACCATACGGACATTTTTTAGTTTCTCCATAATATGATTTAAGGCAAGAAATACATATGGCTGACTTTAAGCTATTTTTTTCGGCAAAGATTTCTTATAGATATATGATAACTTATAGAACTTTATGTTTCTAAGTCAACTTCTCTTTAAAAGAAGTTTGCTTCAACCGGAGTTTTCGTTTCTTCAAAATATTGCAATTATTAAAGAAAGGCGTTAGACGTTATTTCACGTGTAATTTATCTATTGTTTAAAGTTTTAGTTTCATAAATTTACTCTCAAGTTAACAGGAAAATATCAGCGTAGAATTGCATTCAAAAATTTGCACCATCAGAACTTTTGAATTTGTTTTATGAAAATACTTTTTAACCTTTTAGCCTGTTAGTAAATTTAAATTAATATTTATATTTAAAAATTTGAAATACTTTTTTTTCCTTCAATAATTCTAAGTATTGTAACTACCTGAATTAAATTTGAAATTTTGTTTAGAAGTAATATTAACACAGCAATTTAATATTATTCTAAATCTATAGTAATGATATTCTTTAAGCTTCGAACTTTTGTTGAATTTCAGGATTTGAGAAATTCAAAAAAGTTGAATGTTAGCTATAACGATATTGAGATATAACAACGATTATGATTATTACGATTAACGATAACGAGTAGGATATTGCGATTTATTCGCGATTTAATAACTATAAATTTGGTTAAAATGTTTACATGATTTTTATGTTTCGAGAGAATATGATTTTATTTCATCTCGTTGACAAAATTTGTAGTTTAACTTTATGTTTCGGTTGTGTAATTCTTTATAATTTCTTTAAACGCTGTTTTAAATTCCTTTAATTTAATATGGTGATATATATTTATTGAATTTAAGAGGCAAAGTATATTTATAATGACTCGAAACAAAACCGATGAATTTCCTCAGTAATAACAAATTGTATGGATTAGAATGTTATTAATCAAAGAGCTAAATATCTTAAAGCGTCATAATTTTCTAAGCTGTGTAGGTAAAAAACGGTCTTAATAATTATTATGAATTTTTATTTGGCAACAGCTGTAAGGTCCATTATTTTCAATATTTACGGAATTTGTATTCACTTTAGACTAACTTTTGGAACAAGTGCATTTCAGTTACACTATACGTAGCACCAGAAGAATTTTACGTTCATATATTTACAATATTTTATCACCCCTTTCTCTTTACAAATCTCTAACATTTTTCTTACTTGACACACATAATTAACTAAACGGGATTCAGTTTCATTTCCTAAAATTCATCTTCATTATTCGCAGAAGTATCGAGCAATCTGCAAATGTTCTTCCATTTCCTCCCATAAAGAGGAGAAATCGTGAAAAGGGGAAAAAATACAGTCAAATTTATTATTCCACATCTGATGCGTCGTAACTATTAGTGTCTCTAGCTAATATTTAACAACGAGTCTCCCCCTGTATAACGTAAAAAAGAAAAATAAATAAAAAATGGCTCACTGAATGATAAATGGGTTAGTTTAAAAAGGTGTTGCTATGGTGAGCTCCGAAAATGCCTCGTCAGAAACAGAAAAAAAAACTGGAATAGTTATGTAACTATTTACTTGAGTGAATAGTTACGTTTTTGAGGCCGATTCTTTACCGTCAAACTCTTCAGTAAAGGTAAAATAAGGGCTATGTGATTTGGGGAGACTAAAGGTTCAGTTTTCTACAACTTGCCAGAAGGTACGTCATTTCATGGTGTCACCTAAAAAAGAAAATGGAGAACCCAAGTTAATATTCAAAGAAAAATTCAATAAGGAAACGGAAATTGATCACAAAATACATGCAGAAGAAAGAAATGCGAATTCAACAAATAGCATACAATGACTTTGTTTTTCTAGCAACTATTTAGGAATGGTGTCAGTTTTACTCCCCTATTCCAATTATTACTGGAATGTACAGTAAATGTTTCTGCACTTTTATTCAACTTAACCAGATATTTTACTGCATTTAAAACTCTTAAACTCACGGCGCAAGAGTCCGATGTGGACCAGGTCCGGCAGTACCCATCTCCGCTTTCGTAACCGTAGGCTTGGGGTGCCATACAGTATAGGTCTCAGTCAGGTGGTCAACTTGACGTGGGACCCCCAGAGTTTAGTTCCCAAGCATGCTTGGTCCTCATTTTATCGTCCCACTGAAGGGATGAAAGGCTGAGTCGACCTTGCCCAGTCACAGGGTTGAACCCTGGACCTGTGGGATGGCAGCTTGAGGCTTTTAACCACTATGCCACCGGGCTTCTTACTGTATTTTAAACATTCTAAAAAATCCGGATGGAAACTTTTATTATAATGGACTTAATGGCCTTGTTACACAAAAGGTGAATTTTCCTCTATCAACAAAGAAACAAACACACACACACACACACACACACACATATATATAAACACATATATATGTATGTATATATATGTTAGGCCAAACACAAAAATGTATCCTTCCGTAAAATTTCTTTTTTTCTTAAAGTTTATATGTAGCCGAAGTGATCGGCAGTGGTTAAGGCACTTATTTTGTAATATAAAATTCATACCTTTTTATTCGCAAAAAATAGATTTATTAATGTTTATTTTTAGCTAGATTCGGGGTCTCGTATTGTAGGATTGGTATGTTTGCTGATGATATTGCACTGTGGAACTTTAACTCAGATATCGCTTTAATAGAATCGAAGCTTATCCTGTCCCTTTCTAGAGTGAGCAGGTTTGCCACTGACCACAAGTTGACTTTTAACACCTCAAAGTCTGTAACCAGTTTCTTTACAACCGATAGACACTTGTATCATTATCATTCTCAGATATTCCTGGAAGGCCATCCACTGTCTTATGAGAAGCATCCCAAATATCTGGGTTTCGTTCAAGATCCAGACATGACGTGTAATACGCATATCGAGGCTTTAGAGACCAGAAGTATTAAACGCCTCGGTATCCTTAAATATGTATCTGAACGTGACTGGGGAGCAGATGCCGCCACTCTCAGGGAAACTTTTACATCTCTCGCTAGACCTATCTTCGAATACGGCTACCAAGTCTATTCGTCGCTTCAAAATCTGGAGAGAGTCCAATTGTGCGCGGGTCGCATTATATCTGGGCTGCGTAAATGCTGCCAAAGAAAAATAATTTTATATGAGACTGGCCTCCAATCATTAAGCATGAGAAGAATTCTTAACCTTGTGGAATATTTTAACAAACTACTTAGTTTTGGTATACAGAATAGAACTGCTGATTACCTGCAAAACTGGAGAAACAATCAAAGATTTAAAAGGGATAACAATCAAAGATTTAAAAAGATTAAAAAGGACTTTTTCGCTGAATACTGTGGCAGAGAATATAGAGCCCCACTACGTTAAATCTTTCATCAACCCCTTGAAGTGCCTCTCTAGAGTCTTTTTCACACTGAACTTTTATCCTACACCAATAAAAAGTCCCTTATTCCCGAATACCTACGACAACTGGCAATTTAGTTGATAAACAACACTCCAGAGGATGCTCTCTAGATTTTTACGGATGGTAGCAAGGATGATCAGAATCGAGCTGGCAGTGGAATATTCATCAAATACCCGAATGATATAGTTACGGAAAATCAAATTTAGAAATCCAGACAGACTAACGTTCTGTTTTACGTGCCGAGTTACTTGCCATAGTGGAGGATTTGAGATCTATTAGAACTGATGTCGAGTTCAACAATATATGGATTTTATCAGATAGCCCAGCATTTGAGCAACTGGAAGAGAGTGGACGACAAGGCGGGCTTGTCCATCCTGCACCAGTTAGATCTTCTTTCTATGAAACATGATATCCATTTGTAGTGGGTCTCCTATCATGTGGGCCTATTTGACAATGAGATGGCTGACATCCTATCAAGGGAGGGTACTGATGAACGTTCACCAACTTCCTCGGCTCTTACTTATCTAGAGGCACATAACGTTAAGAAAACTATTATCCAGAGTACTTGGAGATCTCCCCCGATCAAGGACTGGTACATCGTGTCTACCCTGGTAGGGCTCTTGCCATTAAGGTTGATAGAGCTAAGTAGACTGCAATCTCTGGCTTTGCAAGTGGCCACATGAGGTGCCTAAAATTTCACCAGCAAAACAAAGTTTTTCCCACTTGCAAAAAGTGCTATAAGGAGCAGGCCATTTTTGGTCAAATCCTAGCTTGTCTAAACTTATCTAAGAAGGATTTTATTAATGATTTTCCCCATTTGATGGGCCTACTGAGGATATATGAAATTATTGAGGAAGGATTAGTAACAACAACAACAACAACAACCATATATATATATATATATATATATATATATATATATATGCATGTATATATATGTATGTTTATTAATAATGCTGTTACATTTCAGAGCAAACTCTTGCCCAAAGCACTCGTAATAGGGGCTTTATTTGTGTCGGATCATTTCAAGACTTGGGTATCAACTCTTTAGTTTTAAAGTTTCCTTTGACCCTCACACCCTTTTGAAAAATTTACGAAAAGCGCATGTCGATGCATCTACCTGTAATTAATATCGAATTAAAAATCGCCTCATAGCATCAAACTGTAAATTGTTGCCTTAAAATATTTGGCTGTCCGGAAGAAAAGGACTTTGAAATTTAAGTGCTAGATTAATTTAATTAAATGTTAGATTTACAAAGCGAAAAATTATGCTCCAGGGGGTGAATTACGTGGCTCAGTGAAAAATTAGTTCTGCATGAGCTGGTCTTTTATGTAACTCCTTAATTAGATACTTTGTCTGCATTAAAAATTCTTATGTAAATGTGTGTACGCAAACAAATACATACAGCACTCTTATATATATATATATATATATATATATATATATATATATATATATATATATATATATATATATATATATATATATATATATATATATATATATATATAATATTATATCCTTTAAATAATACGGATATATGTTTTAGGATTATGAAAAGTAAACATTTTAATAAAAAATAAAATAAAATTATTGGTCTGAAAAGTCTTGAGAGGAAAATAACTATTAGTAATTGGTTGGGCTAAAAAATATCAGATATAAATTTGTTAATAAGTGTGATCTAAACATTCTTTTTCACAAGTATACTTGAAATAAGTCTTATATGAACATTTGTTAGGTATTTATTTACCCAAAGACATTATAGATCGTATAGACAGCAGATTCTATCATCAAACTTTTATTTTATTGTTGCTTGCTAATTATTTGACCTAAAGTTAACTGTCAGCGTAATGTTCCTAAAAACTGTAGACCTAATCAACTATATGATCATTATCGAGAAAACACTTATCTGTTTTTTCCCCCTTGATTTCTGGTTTACATCGATTTTTTACATAATAGCCAAAGAGAAAAATCTTTTCTAAAAAGTACGCTATTGAACAAAACATTAAGGTGGAAAACAAAGACAAATGTTATGCACTAGTTTTCAGAGTCTTGACGATATAATGCAGATAGAGAATTCATGTATCCGGTTCTAGCTGATAAGATGAATGATTTTTTAAAGATTGCGTTAAAAAAACAGTTTTTTTTGTTTAACTATATACAGAGGCTGTTCGCACATTTTTTAGACGATTTTGGTAAGCGGTAATAAAAAATCATATAGTGCAAAATAAATAATTGCAATTGTACTATGTTTTTAAAAGTCAAAATTATCATTTGCGGCTTGAAAGTTTTGTTTTTATTCAAAATGGCGTTTTTAACAAAGCAGTGGTTCGAAGGCTACATTTATGCTCTTTCCGAAGAGAAATATGCATACTCCGTTATCCAAAAACGATGTGAGAGTCATGTTTTTGTGATATCTAAAGCGTCGATAGGTAATATCGTCAACAAGAAAGGAAAAAAACGTCAAATTGGAGCCTCAAGTGGGACAAAATGTCCAAGTAAGTATCCAAGGAAAAAACGGACATCTTCGAAAAAAAAAGCGCCATTTATTATCATAAAAGGGGAGAAAAAAATTGAAGTACATGGTTCAAAAAATCGAAAGAAAGTTTTTCTAAGGGATTCATGATTGTTGCTGGTTTTTCTTATAATGGCAAGTTAAAAATAAAGAGAGTGGAAAAAATGTCAAGATTAACTCCAAATACTATCAGGAACATATTTTATCGCGAATTTTTCTGAATGAAATACCATCGCTTTACCCACAGTGCCATCAATCAGTGAGACTCCATCAGGACAAAGCTAGCAGTCACACATCAAAATCCACTGTAAATTTTCCTAAAAGAAATGGAACAAAAAACTGGTATCAAGGCCATACCCTTCACTGATATCCCTACTAAATCTCCCGATGTATCACCTATGGATTTTTGTGCTTTCGGACTTTTAAAATCTGCATTATCCAAACGTCGTCCCAAAACCCTTACAGGACTCTGGAAAGCTGTTCAGGAGGAATGGGATAGAATACCTCTTCTGACACTTCAAAAGGCATTATTATCCTGGAAATTGCGGTGTCGAAAGATAGTTCAGAATAAGGGATGTCAAATAGAACATTTAAAACACAAGAATTTTATGTAATTTAGTTTTGTGAATACAATATACATCGTCTAAAAAATGTGTAAACAGCCTCTGTATTTCATACCGATTGAACAGTCGAAAAGTAAAAAATATGTTATAAAAGGATAAATAATCAGAATACAAAAAGCATATCAAAGAATTATAAAAGTATAAATATTTTTGTAGTTTTTCTTTTACAATTGTATTCCTTCATTATTCAATATATTTTTCGTGATAATGCTGGTACTTGGATCAAGATTTCACGTTGGGAGAACTGACCCAGTTTTAAAATATATCAAACTGATTCAACACTTTAGCGAGCATTGAAGTATTTCCTTAGGCTTCAGAAATACATGAAAGTATTACAAATTTGAGAAAAGAAATCTCTCAGTTTGAATTGTAGTTCAGAATTATAAAATCAATGAAAGCGTTTTATATCCTACTTCTTTATATTTTCTCCGTCTCAAATTGAATCCTCGTAGGAATTTGGTTCCGGTGGGTCAAACAGTCTATGATTCTATAGCGGACAAACAAACAGACGAGCTCTTATATATATATATATATATATATATATATATATACACACTGCTGGCCACTGTAAATGCAACACCCTGAAGGAAACATGCAAATAACATGAAATTTACAACATGCATTAGCGGAGGTGAGATATGCAAATGATTAGAATTTCAGCACAGACGCACATCACGCGCGCCTGTGGCGCCACTTCAAAGCGCTATTTAAGGCTTGGAGATTTCGACGATTTCAAGTTTCGACGATTTCACCTCAGCGCATCACTTCACGTGATGACAGGCAAATTGTGCGCATGGCAGTGACGGATCGCTCGGTCACATCACAAACAATAGCACAGCACATGCAGTCTGTAACGCATCATCCAGTGTCTCCGCGTACCATTCGACGCCGTTTACAGCAGAGTGGTCTGTCCGCAAGACGTCCATTGCTTTGTCTACCCTTGACGCAGAACCACAGACGTCTCCGCCACCAATGGTGCGATGACAGAAGGATGTGGACGGCAGAATGGAATGAAATTGTCTTTACTGACGAGTCACGCTTCTGTCTGCAACACCACGATGGTCGCATTCGAGTCTGGAGACACCGTGAAGAAAGGATGCTGAACAGCTGCGGTATGCACCGTCACACTGGTCCTGCACCGGGTATTATGGTATGGGGCGGTATTGGATATCACTCTCGCACACCTCTAGTACGCATTGCCGGTACTTTTAACAGCCAGCGCTACGTCTCCGAGGTGTTGGAGCCAGTTGTCCTTCCTTACCTTAAGGGCTTGCCCACAGCCATATTTCAACAGGATAATGCGCGACCACGCGTGGCATGCATTGTCCAACGATTCTCAATCGCCAGATTGAATTGCTTCCCTGGCCGCCTCGCTCTCCGAATCTTTCGCCGATAGAAAACATGTAGTCCATGGTTGCTCTACGATTGACCCAGATTCCATCCCCAGCTGCCACAGCAGATCAACTTTGCAACGTGTGGAAGCTGCTTGGTCTGCCGTACCCCAAGAACTCATCCAAAGTCTCTTTGAATCAATGCCGAGGCGTGTGGCAGCAGTGATCTCCAACAATGGCGGCTACTCTGGCTACTGATTTTGGAAGGAACCACACTTCACAGAAGTCTATAAATTTAATCATTTGATACTTGGTCAACATGTTATCTACAAAATAAATTTTGTTGTGATATCTCTTGTCTTTCTTGGTGTTGCAATTTGGGTGGCCAGATAGTGTATATGCGTGCTAGCATAGCGGTATGAAACTTGGTACACCGTGTGTGTGAGTCCTATTTAATTTCTCCTACAGTTAATTATATTTTTCTCTGACATTTGCAGTTTTTTATCACACAGTACACTTCTGCAAACTTTAAGGTGTTATTCGGTTTACCTTCCTTTTGTTATGCGTTTCAGGGAATAATACTTCTGCTAATTAGTTTAAACTCATACGTTGAATTTTATCACAGAAAGCTTGGAAGCTTCCAAATAAGATAAGAAGGGATTCCTTACAGGGGTTATACATACGTAATTGAGATAAACGTACTGTTTCTACTGGAGTCCAAATGAATGGATGAATCCATTTTGAATATTTCAAAATACCGTTTCATTTACAAATAAAGACTTTAAAAAAATATGACAAATAACAATCTTTTTAATCAATAAATGTTTCTGGTAGATTGTAAAATAACTTTAGGGAAACACACTCGCTTTAAAAAAATTCTGAGAAAAAAGTGCATAAATCCATTTTGAATATTTCAAAATACCGTGTCATCTATACACATAAAACAGTTCCGTAACTGACTGCCTGACAGATAACGCCCAGACCAAACCGCTGGACCTAAAGTGTTGAAGTTTTGCATGGCAATTCTTCTTATAGTGTAGGGGTGCACTAAGAAAGATTTTTGAAAAATTCTTTGATTGTTTTAAAATTAAATTTTTAAGCTGTTTTTGTAACATTCTTTAAAGTTTGCATTTAAAATAATAATCTGAGGGTTATGAAATTTATATTACGAGAGAGAGATCATAAAAATTCCTTTAAAATTAAATCTTTTCGAATCATATCCTCTATTTTCTAATTTTTGGTGAATTTTTAAAGATTAATTTATTAAATGCTGATCACGTGGTTTATTTTCTTTTTGTGATAGTTTAAACTAATTTTGTGTCACGTGCATAACAACGAAATAAATTGACAAAAATATATTTTTTCTTTCTTTCTAATGCAACAGACGATTGGACATTATCCAAAAATTTAATTACAGTGAAAGAAATGGTGTTCAAACTGTACTATAGTAACTGTACTATATTCTTTAGCATGTTCTATTAGATTTAATTTTAATATTTTCTTCTACATTATTTTGTGTATAAAAATATACGTTACGATTTACATATATATATATATATATATATATATATATATATATATATATATATATATATATATATATATTTGGCATTAGTTGCATACATTGACCGTTGTATTTAATTTGAATGTACTCCTTAGCGAAACACGGGTATTCAGCTAGTTTAAAAATAAAGATTTAAAAGCAATCTGAGAAATAAGAGCCTTTTTAATCAATAAATGTTTCTGGTAGATTGTAAAATAATTTTAGGGAAACACACTTATTTAAAAAAATTTCTAAGAAAAAAAACGCATAAAAATTCCATTAAAAATTGAAACATTTAATGCTCTTTATGTATTTTTTTAAGGTTTGTAAATTTTCTATTTCCCGTTTATGCTACAAGTGATTTGTTTGGAAATCACCTACAATTACCCATGATTAGATTTTTAAAGATCAGTCTCCTGTGTACCCTTTAATAGTGTTCCTTATTTCTTTTCCGATTGTACTCTATTCCGTAGACATAAGCTCTGAAGGACTGGATATCATTCTTGGCAGAATGTTAGTCTTCTACGTGATGATCAGTAACTTTCTGCAGCTTGGGAAAAGAATTCCTTTCGATATCGCTAGTGTTCCAATCGAAAACTTTTCGTCTTTTTTTTCTCAAGAACAAGAGGTAGGCGGTGGAAGAGCTTCTCTTATTTTCTTTCCATTGCAATTTTATAAAGGGACATGATAAGAAAATAAAGTCAGGTATAGCTCGTAAAAATCCGATTTCGATACATAAACAGTTTGCACGTTTTGTAGGTGCGTATATTCCGTGACATGTATTATTGATGTATATCGTGTTCGCAAGCAAGCGAGATAAACATTAAAAACTGAAAGTATTGATGAAATTCGGAGCGACTTCAGCAGGAGAGCATTAGGAAAAGCAATATTGAAGTCTAAATTTCCTCTCAAATAAACTATTTGCATTCAGTTGGTACTTTATGAATGCATGATGCTTCAAGTCCGAAATTTTCATTAAAGTCCTAATAGTAGTGCAAATACGTATGCTGACTCTGCAACAATTACGATTCATTCTCTGCCTCATAATCCCATTCATGTTTTGTTCGGTAATTAAACTCAGAGCTTTCTACTAGAGTAGTGGTGCGCAAACTTCCTGTTATGTTAACGTTCCTGTTTATGTTGATTTATTACATTAATTTCAATATTTCTAGAAAGTTCTTAAGTTGTATATAAGAAGGTGCGGAAACATTTTTCGATACACTGTCTTTAAATAAAAAAAGCCATTCGACCTCATTCCCCCCCTCCAATGAAAATATTTTGGTAGAAACACAATATTATATAAAATAATTACACGATGAAAAGAACTTTTTATATACCATGTTTTTAAATTTTCTGTTGAATCATATAAACTTGACAATTCTATGTATTAATAAATACTTTTTTAAAATTTATTTGATGAATTATTACACCAACTTGAAAGAAAATGAAGTTAATTGGAAGTTAACTTGCGTTTAACTTTTCGTTACCGTCCCGGTCGATAGATGGCTGCACCAGTCTACTAAACAAAATTAACTGAAATTGAATTCAAATCTGCTTAAATATGGCTAAAAGTATTAAAATAATGCATTGTCATCGTATTCTGAGCTATTCTAAAAGTTTCAAATGTCTAGCTAGTCGGGAAGTTAGTTAAAAATCGATTGCAAGATTTGGACCGGACACACACAAACAAACAAACAAGAAAGCGAGTTAATAAAAACATGGTAAAAAATCATTAAAATGTTAACAAAAAAGGGAAATATAAAGAAAACTGTATATTTTGGGGATATATTTATTTTACATAATAACAATAATAAAAAAATGTCTTCCTTACGATCTGCATAAAAAAAAATTGGTTGACACCTTATATGGCAATATCATATTTTTTAAGAGATAAATATAAATAAAAATATTAAAACTATCATAATTTTAGAAAATATTAGAGCTCCGATGACCAGCGAATACGTGTCTGGAGACGACCCGGATAGCGGTAGGATACCAACCTGACTGTCTTCCGCCATACGGGCCGACAACCAGGAGTGATGGTATGCGGTGCCATTTCATTTCATTGCAGGACCCCCTTGGTTGTCATCCACGGCATCCTTACAGCACAGCGGTACGTGGACGATATTCTACTCCCCGTTGTGTTGCCCTTCAAATCACGCCATCATAGGCTTACATTACAGCAAGATAATGGCCGCCCGCGCACGGCGAGAGTTTCTGCAGCTTGTCTTTGTGCTTGCCCAACGCTACCTTGGCCAGTAAGCTCGCCGGATCTCTCCCCCATTGAGAACGTTTAGAGCATTATATGCAGGGCCCTCCAACCAGCTCGGGATTTTGACGATCTAACGCGCCAATCGGACAGAATTCGGAACGATATCCCGCAGGAGGACATCCACCACCTTTATCAAACAATGCCAAGCCGAATAATTGCTTGCATAACTGCCAGAGGTGGACCAACGCGTTATGGATTTTTTCACTTTGTGAAGCTCTTTCTCTTGAATAAATCATCCAATTTTTCACAAATTGTAATCATTTGTTTTTCTGTACATCACATCTACGGATTTTCGCCCCATTCGGATAACTCCTTCTTGGTGCGTCTTTTTTTTTTTTGTTTTTGTCTAAGAATGTACATAAGGAAAGAATAATTTATATGTCCATGGAAACCATAAACGAGCTACGTAACCACGAGGTCCCGACAGTGATTACATACAGCAAACGTTATATTTATCTCCTCGGTGGAAATAACTTTCATTTTTTTGTTTGTTTTGTTGTCGCCACTATAACAAAATGCAAAAATGTTGGCGTCACTATTAAAAGTTTCCTTCCCCTTTAAAAATCTACTTGGCAGCGGAATAATAATTGTCTATAGCAATAAATATCACTGTATATTCTACAGTTCATTTCTGAACAGATAAAAGGAAGTCCACTTGTCAATAGACGTAAAAAAAGCGTATTCTTTTTCACGGGGACAATGATAAAATGTAACGCAACAAAAGATTTATTAAATAAAAATAGTTACTCAACAGATCTCATTAATATGTTCTGAAAATGTTATACTGACATGTAATTAATTAAAATAAAAATTGAGTATAGTAATTAAAATCATGCTTTAGACTTTGGTTACATTTACTCATATTTATTTCTAATCAATTTAATTTCCCGATAAAAAAATTCTAAATAATGTTTTCGAAGTCGATAAACGATATATATATATATATATATATATATATATATATATATATATATATATATATAGTCGAACCTCCATATATCGAATTAGCAAATTGCGCGAAAAAATTTCGATATATAGAAATTTCGATATATAGAATTGAGCTTAGTTTTATCATAATCCTCCTAAAAAAAATTAAAGCTAATTTTCGTATACGAAACTCTATTTCTAATTTATATGCGAATCCCATTAAATAAAAGTTAATTACTAAAAAATAAAGATTTATTGATTACTACATATCTTTAAAAAAACAATAATGCAGAAAGTGGTTACAATGATCACAATTACATTCTTTAAAGAAAAAACTACGAATATCTTGCTGAACAGTTAGTTTTGCGGAAAGTTCAAAGAAATGTTCCTATTTATTCAGTCCACTAAAAACTTCATCAGGGACATTTTCCGCGTATTGAAGTCCACGACGCATTGTTTCAAATGCCAAAAATTGGGAGATTTTATTCTAAAGTGTAATAAAATCTCCAAATTTGTCTTCGATATATAGAGATTTTTTCGATATATAGAAACAATTTTTCTATGTAATGAACATGGAGATTTGCTAAGAGTTCGATATATAGAAAATTTCGATATAGGGAAGTTCGATATATGGAGGTTCGACCGTATATATATATATATATATATATATATATATATATATATATATATATATATATATGATGCGCTCGGCATACGCGCACGATAGACTTTAACTTTACACTATGTAGCGGAGGTGAAACACAAACCTGTTGTAGACGTAGCATGAGTGTCAGGAAATGACGACCATTTCACGAGAGCTATTGACACATCGGGGAAGAAACCCAAAGAGATGCAAGGCATTGAAGGGACACACAGAACAGAGATGCGACGCATATTAATTTATTCCGGATTCTAATGTAGACAAACATTATTCAGCAAAACACAGGTATCTTGACAATTGGACACACACAATAGCAACGTCACCGGTCCCTGCCGGGGCGCATTCAGAACGCAGATTTTACATCATATCGGACAGCAGGTCCGACAGCAACGAGAGTTAGACACGAAGAGACAGAAATCTTCTGTTCATGCAATATTAAATGGGTGTTTGGCGATATTGACGCCAGAGGGCCTAAACTACTTAATATTTATTTCGGCGACTTTAGATTCGTGGAGTTCACGTGTCCACTTAAGTTTTGCCCGGGGACTTTAATGCTAGATCCCGCGCTTGTTAGAACCGAGAACTATTGATCTGGGTGCAGGATAAGTGGCCATAAAGTTCTTGTAAAGTGTGGTTTAGACGTTACAGAACCCATAGATCCAGAGTGGTTCGAGGGCTCTTCAAGATTTTTGACATTACACTGACATTCGGAATCTCATAAACTGCCTACACTCATATCTGGGGATGTTATTGAGTTCACCTACTTCACATGCCTGTATAATGATCTGCAGGGCTAATATAAATTGTCTTATTTTACTTTTAGGTGGCAATTTTAGAAAAGAGGTCGTGCTTTATTAACAGGATAATTTTAAATACGCTTTAGATATATAATGGTGGGCCGTTATTATCACACACACACACACACACACACACACACACACACACACACACACACACACACATATATATATATATATATATATATGTATATATATATATACATACAGGTGGTTATCAAAATAATGGAAACACTAAAAAACATCATGAAAACCTTTATTAATACGGCGCAGGATCACCTTTGTCATGTAATACCACCTGATTCCCGTTGGTATTGGATTATACAAGTCATGAATAGTGGTTAAGAATAGATTATACCATTTTTAAAGGAAAAATCATGAAAGTTCCTATAGAGATGCTATGGTGGAAATCGATACCGCTTATACAGATCACATCTGCTCTATCCGCTTATACAGATCACAGTGGTTGGATGATATTTAGTCGGGGGAATTTTACAGGGCAAGATAAGATATTTGACTTCTTTTTCATGCTATTTTTACCAATACTTGATAGATTTAGCTGTATGTATAGGAGGATTATCATCCTGGAGGACGTCATCTCCTGCAAGAAACAATGTTTGCAACATAGGATGAACTAGTGAGCTAAAATTTCGACATAGTCCTTCCCATTCAATCTCCCTTTTAGGGTTACAATAGGACCTGAATAAAACCACGAGATGCCATCCCAAACCCTGATAGATATACCTCCATGATTAACAGTTGAGGTGAGACGGCCAGAATCTTACGCTTGTGTAGGTGTTCTCCAGGCATACGCACGTCCTGTTGCGAGGAACAATGTGAACAATGATTCGCCGGACCAATTGCCATTTTTCGACATATTTCTTGACCAAGATTTGCGATCGTGGCATCATTGGGGACGATATTTTGTATTGGCATCAATTACAAGAGGCTTGGGAATAGCTACTCTTCCGTAAATGCTTTGTTTGTGAAGTTCCCTTCTACCTCTAATGGTTGATACCGGAACATGCAGATGCAGATCGAGCTCTTCGTTCATTTTGGTTGCAGTTGTTTTCTTTCTTCATGTCAGAGTCCTCTTTAATACCTCGTCCGTATCTTTCACTCAGTTCTCCCTTTCGTCCACTATTCTGTTTGGCAAAGGATATTTTTCCGTGCACTCTGCATGCTATCATGACTTTCGATATCATAGCTCGAAAAACACCCATTAGCCTCGGGGTTGGAGTAACAGATACATCAATTTAATCGCGCTGCAACAATTTGTCCTTTTCGCAAGATCTGCAAGGTTTGACATTTTGCGCTGTTTCCCCCAAAAGCATGATGCCCTTAGCTCCATTACTGCTACCAGACAGCAGAATAATACATACACTATATTATATAAAAAATTCCGGTGGCCAGAATTGTTTTTTAAGGAATACGAAGCACATTCATAAACAACACTAATATTGATAGGTGTTTCCATTATTTGGATAACCACCTGTATATACACAGGGCTTTTTCTCTGGGGTTACGCGGGGATACGGCGTATGCCCACCTTTCTTTAAAGTATTATTTTGGCTTAACTTAACCGAAATTATAAGAAACTTATGAATCTATTTTTAATATAAAAAATTTATATATATATATATATATATATATATATATATATATATATATATACATACACACACACACACACACACACACACACACACACATATATATATATATATATATATATATATATATATATATATAAAATGTATGATATACAAGCGCAAAACGTGATTTTGATATTATAGAACCGCCTGACATTTATTCTAGAAAAATGAAACAAAGCATTTGGAATCCCAGGCACATATGTCTTACGTCGCCAACATTAATTTCTCTCTGGGGCTTGCTGGTGGATACCCAGGAATAAAAGTTATACGTAAACAAAGTAACTTTATTTTGGAACATTGTATTGCTGCATTATCGTAATCGTGTGCATGGTAACACGATACTCCCAACTTTTATGTATGGGAGCATCTGAAATTAGTAGAATACTTTTATAATAGTTAGAGGATCTAAAGGAAAATATCCCATTTTAAACTAATAATGTTTGTGTAAAATCATTGATAAACGTGTTTTCCTACATCTTTTTGGGGAGCATAGAAGTGAATTGAAATGTTAGGGGAACATTTTCAAAATATTCTGTAAAGTCTTGTAAAACCTACAGATGTACATTTAAATATCTTGGGTTCTGCTATGGAGGTTTCACCCTATACAGGGAAGAGTGGGTTTGCATGTAGGTGTATGCAGAATAGCAATTTTGTACGTGGGTGTGTTTTAGAAGAGAAATTATGGGCGGGAGAGAGGTATTTCTGCAATCCTTTTGTACAGGAGTAAAAATCAGATTTGCATGCAGCAGTATAGCGTCATTGAAACATATTACAAGTTACTGAGCATTTTCCCCCTTTCTTTAAAAATTCATGGATGTTTTCGGAAACAATACATAGACCCATTTACTTTTCCTATCAATAATTAACAGGAAATTATAATAATACAACGCCTAGGGTCACACTTTTTGTTTGTGTGCTTGTACTCCAAGATAAGTAGAGAGATTTACCTTCAACTTTTCTAAGAATTGAAGTTATAATAAGAGTTATTTTTTATTTTGCTAGCTTATATTTATTGAAATATAATGTTACGAATTTTACGAGTCTATGGTAATCTAGCCAAATATGAGAGTTATCGCCAAATTGACGATGGATTTGGTGACTTATTTTGGTCTGCTAATTTGGTGATATTTCGCCACATTTGGCGATATGGTGCCAAATGGTCGCCAACTTGCCGTCTAGACCTTTCTGGAAGCTTCTGGAAATATCTAGCTGACTGACCGATAGGGGGCACTTTGTAAGTCTATAAATATACCTGACATTGGCATTGGAACTCAGTGTTCTTTTCTGCTGAGAATTGAATGTATTGAAAGTGCGTTAGGCATGTATTGTATTGAAGACTCTGATATCCTGACTTGCGTTTTTAGAGTTTTATGCTATATAGAAGACAGTTGTTACGTGTTTCTGTTTGAATTTGTGTATGCACCTGAAGAATTTTTAGAATAATAAATTTTATTCTGTGTGCACTTTCTGAAGAGATTTTATTCAATCCTATCGAACCCATAAAAACGGAACAATATCTAGGGTCATAAAATGTTTCATAACAATGTAATTTATGCTATGGAACTAAGCTAAATAGCCTCCTTACCTTTCAACCAGTATTGTTTTATTAAACATGTCCTGTTAAATTACGTTGTCCTTTTTTCCACGTGTTTCGGCTTGGGAATTCGGGAGATTTCGCGCAGGTGATCAACTTAGCAATTATGTAGAGAAGGAATTGTAAATTCCCATCATCGATCCGTCCGGCCCTTTGAGGCTCAGAGTTGATGGGTCGAGGGACATAATGAATGTTAGTGTTCCAAATGCTTTACATGCGAGTGAACAGATTGCATACAGTCCCAGAAGTGTACTTCCCCTTTATGGGTACTTCGAGAGAATCGGTTCTCTGTACTCATGCATTAAATGCTGTTTCGGGGGGGGGGGGATACAGGAAAATCGACCGCAAATTTAGAAAATCTGAAATAAACATTTTTTTTTTCACTTCGCAGAATTATTTCGCCGATTTCTTTTTCAGTTCAGTTGTAATTACTCCAATTATTACCTTTAAGGTATTTTAAGCATTCTTATTTATTAAATACTTCAAATATTAAAGATATCTTGCTACGAGATTTATGCCTTTCATATGATTTTGTGATTTTATTGATTGATGAAAAATATATTGAAAACTGAGTTGTACATACACACACACATATACATATATATATATATATATATATATATATATATATATATATATATATATATATATATATATATATATATATACACAAACAAACATCGTTCACAGTGATATGTGAAAATAATTTTATTACAACATTGCCTTTTCACTTTTCTATAAATGTTAATTTCGTTTTGGTTTTTAAAATATATAGGAATTTATATATAGGAAATTTTTAACGAAGTTTTTAAGAGGATCGATGGAACATCTGCAAATAGAGTCTCAAGTGTACATACATCATATTTACTTGTAACGGAATATGTTCGTTTGAGAGGTTTAAGTACGCTTCTTAAAGCATACACAGCATATTGCTTTCAACTGGGACATAGCAACAGACATACTTGGATATTTTTTACGGATATCAAATATAGTATAATATTATAATTTTATTAACAGAAAATTAATTATGTTTTAGCAAGAGGAGAAACTATAAAGCATGTATTCATTTCAAAAACTGAAGAATCAAAAATCATGCTTTACACGCTGCCATGAAGAAATACGAGTATTTTGGTAGATGAGTACGCATTACCTCTTACGTGAAACGTAAAAGTGTAATATTATAAGCCTTTGGGAAATATAATTTTACACAAGAAGTATGTTTTTGATTAAATGTCGGAGATTAGAAGTTCTAAGGAACTTATTACTTCAAAATCCTGACATTTGAAGAACTTAGTAAAAGAAATCACACTAAAGGACGAACAAAGATTTTTCCCTTGATGAAATATTTCATTTTGATGGCAGGAAATCCTCACAGATCCCGATCTCTAAGCCTGTTATCTCTTTTTCCTTTTCTCATAAAAGAGAAATTGAGATACCAAACTCCTTTTTTTTTCTCTGGGAAATAATACAAATGAAACAGGAAATCCAGAAAGACGTTCTAATTTCGGAATAGTAAAATATTAACGAATGCTGAATGATTGTTTATTAACACAACGCAAAAGTTCAACTTGTTGGAATTAAGGCCCCCCCTCCCCCCCAAAAAAAAAATTTATGCCAATATGTGCGAAATTTACTGTACATAATCATTATGCGAATGTTCCCTGGAATGTACAGTTTTTTAAAAGCAGTTTAATAAGGATCTGAGAAGCAATTGGAAAAAAATTCTTTTCTAAAATAAAAATATTTTAGAATTATAAAAGCCCCTTAGAAAAATAAACTGTGTTTACTTTGGATTAGACCAATTAAAAGAAAATAATATATCGAAAACATTGTTTTTCTATAAGTAAAGGGAATTTTCAGGTTTCACGTCTTTTCAGAAGGAACTGAAAGGAAACAAGAATAATGCTTTACAAAAATAGTTATCATATTATTTTTTAATACTTTTGATGATAATGAGTAATTTAGACAAAATACACAAAATTTATGCATTGAAATATCGAAATCAGTGTGCAACGTCCCACGTAACGGTTGCGTACCAGTTACATTTAGAAATTTTCGACACTTACCAAGTTGCTTGAAAAGAATATTATTGCGTTTGCTAAATTTCTTTTAGAATTATGAGCTTTCGAAATGTGTCCAACCTTTTTCGATGACCCTGAATTATTCCATTTAAAACTCTCTCCAGATGACGTAATATTATATTAAAAAATTCTATAAGTGAAATGATAGTCTCATCCCTATAACGTTTTCTTTTAATTATTTCTCGTGAAACTGAAGTGGGATTCATCAGCAAACAAAGCGTGTTCTCGTCATTGAATTCCACATATCGCTCATTCCTTTCAACAACGTCATATCTCAAAAACTGATGATTTTTAGTTATGCCTGTTTTCAGAATGCTCTGAAAGAATAGTATATCCCTGAAAATCGTTATATCTCACCGCTCAATATTTAGCCGCTAGAGAGCAGAATTAATATTTAATTTTAATACATTTTATTCTACTTAATACATTTTTCATACATTTTATTCTACTTAATACATTTTAAATACATTTCATTCTACTTAATACATTTTTAATATATTTTATTCTACTTAATACATTTTAATACATTTTGTTCTACTTAATACATTTTCAATGCATTTTATTCTACTTAATACATTTTTCATACATTTTATTCTACTTAATACATTTTTAATACATTTTATCCTATTCTACACTAAAATCTCTCTCCTGAAAAATCACGATTTTAAAGATATGACGTTGTTGAAAGGAGTGAGCGATATAAAGCAGCAAAATATAATTTATTGAAGTATTACAAAATGGGCAGTGCAGTTCCCCAAACACTTCAACAATGAATTGCCTAATCAAAGTGTTCACAATACATACTCGGGTAATGTCCCTCTACCTCGCTATGCGAGTTACCATCACGTTTCCTTTATATTAATCTCCTTAAAACTGCTGTGCACTAACCCTATTGGATTCGCTCTCCTCAATGTTAACCTATACAGAAAATTTGTCCCAGGATTGCCGACTTGGATTGAAAGATTTTTTTAAATTGTACTCCATAATAGAGAAAGAAATTTTACACCTTGTGGCATTTTTCGTTTAAAAAAAAAATGCAAATATTTTAAAATTTAAATTCTTCAGGGAAACAAATTCGGTAGAGTGTGTTTTAAATGTTTATCAATTCCTTTGGTGGACGAACTTTAAAAAATGAATCCTGTTGTAAGGTGTTGAAAAGTTCACGCTATCTGAAAATAACATTTTTATTGGATTATCAGAATTTATGTAGCTGTAAATGGCAGACAAATTTTTTACTTGGGTTAACATTGAGGTGGGAGAATCCAATAGGGTTAGTACACAGCGCCGGTGTTCTGAAAATTACTGATATAATAATACAGGGAAAAGTGCTGCGTGCAACATTGCGATTTTCTAATCAAGAGGAAGCAACTGGTTCGTATGATTTATGCACATGGATACATCAGGGTAGTATATGTAGATTTCTTCTAAACATTTCTCCTGTAAATTTTTTTTCTAAACATTTCTTTTCTGATGTCTTTGTGACTAAATTTGTACCCATCCTGTTAATATATCCCTCAAATAATTTTGGAAGGAAATTTTTCATTTGCGTGTTTAAGGTACTACTGTCATTCTTGCAGCAATCATAATGTATTTGCTCTTGGTTTTACGAATTCACCGAGAAGAGAGTTTTTTCCCGGTCATGCCCAGTATTAAATTGTCCAACTTTTGAGAAAGAGGTAGGACCAGACGCTTACAGAAGGAAGAGAGGGGCAACGGGAGGCTTGCCCCTGCGACACGACCAAGAGGGTACCAGACAAGTGTGTCATGACTGGGTGCGGAATCAGATTCCGCACCCAAAAAACCGCAAAACTTGTAATTCCGCAAAACTTGTAATGTTTCTTTTTCCAGTAAAGTCAACTTTGCTGCTGAATTGGTAATATGTTATTTTTATAAGCCTTCCAAACCCCGGAGGGAATTGTGACACACCACATATATATATATATATATCATGTTATATATATATATATATATATAACATTTTTGTTTATTTAATACTTTCTTGCTTTAAGTTTTACCTAAGTCTCCCTACGACAGTGGAGAAGGGTGTTAACAGAAAGTTCTAAAGAAAAAGTTCATTTTTATTTTAATGGCATAAAATGTTCTATAGAGCTTTTAGAACCGAAAAACACAAACCATTATTTCTACAATAATCGCATTGTCAGATACAACCTTTTTATGCTGCACTGTTTATGATCGTGCCCTACTGTGCGTACATCTGCTCTTGAAGGCTATTCATCTCTAAATTGAGTTTTTCACTATTTTGTCATCTTTAAAGGAATATCGCTTAAAATTCTCGCCAGGTTTATCAATAAAATTTTGCACGTCTTACCTTTTGCTCTGTTTTCATGAAATGCTCTCCAGGATTTTTGATATAGAGTAAAATATTTTTCAAAATTAAAAAAAAAAATTTTTTTGTTCTTAAAATTGATTACACGTTTTATTAATAATTTTTTTTAGAAATTCTGAAGGCAAATTACTCTGGAACTTTTCCTTTGCAAAAGCAAGCAAAAAAATATACTAATAGATTTATTGGCCCATCAGATATATAAAACCCTAAACATGCTATAAATTAGAAATCTTTAATTTCTTTTTAAATTATTTCAAACTTTTTAAGTATTTTTTTTATAAATATTTTCATACAAAGATTCCTTTGAGGAGAAAACCATTCAGAAATTCGTGTAAGTAAAATAAAAAGAAAATGTTGAGGCACCGACCCTCTAAAGATGAGTTATATTCTCTCACACGAAATTTCCCTTCGTTTCTTTTTTTCAGCTTACAACCTGTTTCAGAAGCTTAGACTGGGTCGAATCGTCTCGGAGCTCATAAAAGTGGAGAAACTTCATCTCTATATCAGTAGTGTTTTATTAATTTATAAATCATTTTAACTTTCCTTCATTTTATGTTCTCCTGTGCTTCATGATGGTACGCTAATGCTTGGAAATTATGCGTAGTGTGCAATCTCATATACGCAGTATGTAAAGCACTAAATATAAATCGTCCTGACCTGTCTGATTTAACCAATATATGGGTAACAATCTCTCCCGTTTGCACGGTGCAGATTTTTCCCCCCAATTTTCTTTAACCTAAAGAAATATTGAAAAAATTTCAAATTAAAGGATACAAAATGTTTTTACTTCTTTAAACTGATAACATATGGCAGCACTAGCCATTTTCTGCTCATTTAACTGGAGTATATTGAGTGCAAGTGGAAAGAAAGCTAGATTTAGGCGTCCGCACTGTGCGAACGGCGCCCCTGAAAGGGTTTTAAGGTGTGTTTTAACCTGCAGATCAGTCGCTACGCAATAACCCTGAATACGCAGACAAGGGTCCGCCTATTCACTTTAATTATTTAGGACTTAGGGGGCCGTGTCAAGTAGCACATACTACCAACTTTTCTGTACAATCTCATATATGCAGTATGTGAGTCACTTTAAATATACATCGTCCTGACTTGTCTGGTACATGGCGCGTTTTAACCTGCAGACTAGTTGCTATGCAGTAACCCTGAATATGCAGCCAAAGGTCCGGCTATTCGCTCTAATAATTTAGGTCTTCGGGGGTCGGGGCAAGTAGTACAGACCACCGACTTTTGCGCCCCCATCCCCATATATGTAGTATATAAAAAAAGACAGCATGTATATCTTCCTATTCGTAGCCACCTACTTTAAATTTAAAACCTAAATTTCAAACGAAATACTTTTACGTAATGTGATTCTATGCAAATTCAAGCACCAATTTGCCACTGAATAAAATGCAATCTCCATCCTTTTTTTTATTTTTTTTAACTGAATTAGGGGTATTTTCTTCTTACAGTATTTCAATCACTTACGGCAGAGGTCCCCAACCGGTGGGTCGCGGAAGGGTTACAGGTGGGTCGCGACTCGATCCTAAAACTATCAGAAACCATCTAATAAATAAACCATCAGAAAAGACAAGAAAAAGTGCTTATATTTTGTCAAAGTAAAAAGTATTTATATTTTGTCAACCATTTTCAAATCAGAACACAAATTGTTTATCCTTATTAATTGTTTATGCCTTATCAATAATCAATCTGTATCTTCAAAAAAGCATATATATATATATATATATATATATATATATATATATATATATATATATATATATATATATATCAGCCTTTCACCCCTTCAGTGGGTCGATAAAATGAGGACCAAGCATGCTTGGGAACTAAACTCTGGGGGTCCCACGTCAGGTTTACCACCTGACTGAGACATATGCTGTATGGCACCACAAGCCCACGGTTACGAAAGCGAAGATGGGTACCGCCGACCCTGGTCCACATCGGACTGTTGCGCCGTGAGTTTATATATATATATATATATATATATATATATATATATATATATATATATATATATATATATATATATATATATATATATATATATATATATATATATATATATATGTGTGCAATATTTGATGGTAAATTATATATACATAAGGAAGGGATACGATACAAATAAGGTTCTTTACTCCACCATGGACCGATGGACCGTGGAGGTATTCCGATAAGGAAAGGTAGGTCGCCAGCTGAAAAAGGTTGGGAACCACTGACTTACGGTATGTGCCTATATTCGGAACACTTTTTTTTCCAAAAATATACAGTACTGATTAAATGCATGTATGTTTAGTTCAGATAAGAAAAAAAACTGGAATTTTTTTTAAAGGTAAATTCAAATTTATATTATCAAAAATGCATAAAACATAGTTCTTTGACGTTTACCGAAAGAGTAAAAAGGTTTAATGGAGATTGCTAGTTTTGATCCTGCACCACTCAATTATTCCCTCCTTTCTCCTCCTCATGAAGTTATTGAGACAATCTCGGTAATTTCCCTCTCATTAGTGTCATTAATTTTTCTGATATGACGGCAACAACTTCGCTAAATTGGAAGTTCATGTAAACCTAAACTTGAAACGAAATATTTTAACGTTACATGACACCATTTTGGCAAAACTAGCCACGATTTGTCTTTGATTTTATCATTCCTCTTTCTTCTTTTGAAGACATCCAGATAGTCTCATTAATTTCTGTCTCAGAAGTCTCATTGATTCTTTATGGCAGATTCAAGTTTGCACAGCTAGAAATTCATGATCAGACGTTTTAAAGCATTGAATTTTTTTTTCTGAGGGTATATTCTTATATTCTGAATAAGCAAAATATATTAAATTTATTACTCTCAGCTATTTAAGATTTAAATCTGAATTTTTAGCGAAATATTTTCTCATTACATGATATACAGTGGAACTCTAAATGCGATTGCTTCTTCCTCTTATATGTTCACATTTAGGCACTCTCATTAATTTCCAACTTTATTAACGTCATACAGGACGTTTCACTTAAAACTGAAGGCTATTTCAGAAATGTGCCGTTCGTCATGCTATTTTCTTCAAAATTAGGAGTTCTTGTAAACCTAAACTTGAAACGAAATATTTTAACATTACATGAAACATTTTGGCAGACTATTTGGTAGCCACGATTTGTCTATGAATTATCATTCTCCTCCCTTCCCATGAAGACATTCAGGCAGTCTCATTAATTTCCATCTCAGAAGTCTCATTAATTCTTCTTTACGGCGGCTTCAAGTTCGCAAAATTAGAAATTCATGATCAGAAGTTTTAAAGAATTGAATTTTTTTTAAGGTTATATTCTTATATTCTGAATCAATAAAATATATTAAATTTATTACTCTCAGCTATTTAAAATTTAAATCTGAATTTTAAGCGAAATATTTTCTCATTACATGATATACAGTGGTACTCTAAATGCGATTTCTCCTTCCTCTTATATGTTCGCATTTAGGCACTCTCATTAATTTCCAACCTTATTAACGGCATACAGGACGTTTCACTTAAAACTGAACGCTATTTCAGAAATGTGCCGTTCGTCATGCTATTTTCTTCAAAATTAGGAGTTTTTTTAAACCTAAACTTGAAACGAAATATTTTAATATTACATGAAACATTTTGGCTGACTATTTGGTAGCCACGATTTGTCTATGAATTATCATTCTCCTCCCTTCCCATGAAAACATTCAGGGAGTCTCATTAATTTCCATCTCAGAAGTCTCATTAATTCTTCTTTACGGCTGCTTCAAGTTCGCAAAATTAGAAATTCATGATCAGAAATTTTAAAGAATTGAATTTTTTTAAGGTTATATTCTTATATTCTGAATCAGTAAAATATATTAAATTTATTACTCTCAGCTATTTAAAATTTAAATCTGAATTTTAAGCGAAATATTTTCTCATTACATGATATACTATGGTACGTTAAATACGTTTTCTTCTTCCTCTCATACGTTCGTATTCAGGCACTCTCATTAATTTCCAACTTTATTAACGTCATTGAAGACGTTTCACTTAAAACTGAACGCTATTTCAGAAATGTATGCCGTTCGTCATGCCATTTTCTCGCAATCATTGTTACGAAAAGAACACGGGAAAGGGAAAATTCTTGAAATTCGGAAAATTATATAAAGGAAGTCGCGGTTAGCGCCCGAGAAACATTAGTCTTTCTTTGGATATTTGATTGTCTCGCAGCTGGAAAGTTTCCACGATTTCCATCCTTTTACTGCGTTTTCGTTTTCGCGTGCTTATAGGGGGTTTAAAATTTGAGCTATCTGAAAAGAAAAGCTAAATTATTTCCTCCATCTTGTGTCAAAGTTATCATGAGAGCGAAAATGGGCATATCAAGTTGTATAGATTCGGTTTTTTAAGTCCTCGAGAATATGTTTGTAAAATTTAGAAGCGTGTCGTTTTCGGTGAAGAAATTGCATTTATGAATACAAGATTAGCCAAGAAAAGAATGATTTATTATAAAATTATATATGTAACTTAGATTTATGACATTTACATGCAAAAGGAGGATTCGTGATAGGTGTGTGCGTGAAAAGTCAGTTATAAGATTTAAAAAAAGGACCAGAAGACTAAAGGCTTGTCAAGACAAAAATTTATAACATAATCAACTTGGTGGTGGAAACTTTGAAAGGAATTTTCAGAATTTTTATTTTTGTACACACACATACACACACTCCTATAATATAATACATACAGTGAAACTTTTATAGGGCGGCCAGTAAGGGTTCCGAATAACGAAGTGGCCTTTTTTAGGGGTGGCCGTGGAGAAGAGGTTTCTTCCATAATATTGCATAATATTGGTAGTATTGGCTGTATGGAGTCTTAAATAGGTTCTGAAAAAAATATGGTCGTTTATAAAGGTGGCCGGTTTGACAGGTTTCACTATATATATATATATATATATATATATATATATATATATATATATATATATATATATATATATATATATATATTATATATATATATATGTATATATATATGTATGTGTGTGTGTGTGTGTGTGTGGAAGTAATAATAACGCCCCACCATTATTAACTATTTCGTCCCACCTTTTTTACTTAATGCGTATTCTAAATTATTCTCTTTTCAATAAAGCACAGTCCCTTTTTCCAAATTGCGACCAACAAGTAAAAGAATTAACCAACTAGTTTGTTCCTTAAGGCGCGCGCTGAAAGTCAGGCGCCTATGATTCAGGATGATTCAAAAACCACGCTGCTTGCATCGCATGTTCGAAATCTTGAGTTATGGCTCACATGATCAAATCGGATGTTCGACTCTGGCCAATTAAAGAAATTTTAACAACTAGCGTCACGTTAGCGCCCTCATGGTTTAAAAGATGGGAAAGAGGATTTTTGTACGATCTGTTTCATTACTTCCTTGATCTTCTGGCTCGCGCTTTCTCTGCTGTCTTGCTCTGCTGTCCGCGTACTGCTTCCAATCCCATACCACAACGCAAAGTCTGTATTCACAAGCTCCGGCAGCCGGCCCGGTTGCCGTTAGTATGATTTGTGTATGTCCTGATGAATCTGGAATGTCTTCGTTATGTGGTATAATAAAAACGATGTGTATCGCATACACATCGTTTGGTGTTGTGCGTCTTCATTAATGCCTCTCCTCTCTGTGGTTATTTCCTCCTCGATGAGTTAAGTCTCCTGAAAAAGTGTTCTTCTCTTCGCTCCGGTTACGACTACCTATTGCGTAAACCCATCTCCTCTACATAGTTTAAAGTTAAAGTATGTGCGTGTAAAATCCATTATCATTATATATATATATATATATATATATATATATATATATACACTATCTACCAATAAGTATTTGGACACCCATGCAAATGACGATATCTGCGGTTCTGATATACGTCATGCCTTCCGCCGTTAAATATCGTGTAGGAAACAACATTGGCATTAGTCGCATAAAAGATGCCACAAAGTGCAGAGTTTTCGGATTTCGAGAAAGGTGAGCGGTGATTATCGGAATGTGCCCCGAGTCGGCAGACCCACGAAACTGGGAGATAGAGACCGATGGATGGTGTCCAGAGAAATTCGGAAGAACCGCACCCATCCGATGTCCCACACACTCCAGGAGTTCCAACAGGCATCCGGGAGTGTTGGTTTCGATGAATATCATCCGTAAGGAAGCACATGTGATTGGTTTTCATGGTCGTACTGCCTCCCATAAGCCTTTAATCACAAAGTCCATCCGCGCGGCTCTGTTAATGTGGTGGAAAGCACGTCGAAAGTCAACCGTAGATAAGTGGAAATGGGTTCTCTGGAGTGATGAATCAAGGTTCATCCTCTACCGTTCGGATGACAGGGTCTGTGTCGGGCGTCTGCCTGGAGAACGCTTCCTACCTGAATGCATTATTCCTGCCAAATGCTTATTGGTAGATATTGTATAATAAAGGATATTTTAATTAAAATATTCCTTTAAACTAATTATTGAAACTAATTAAAATATAGAAAAAAGGAGGTATTATATACTTCTTATGAAAGAACTATAAATTGATCAATTATGATAAATAACAAAAGTAAAAAAAGAAATCTAAACTGTTCAATTTTTTAACAGAAAATAATTAAGCCCTTTTTCTCGGTGATGAAAATGTTCCAAATAGGTCAAAATTTCAGATGACTATTCTACTCTGGACTTTTAATATACCCATAAGAACATTTTATTGAGTTAAAATAAGCTTTAAAAATATTGTAATAAGCAAAAAACATGTGCTAATTTTCATTTATCTAATAGGATTCTTCAACAATTTTGCTGAGTTTTTAAATAATTTTTGCAGCATACAAAGCAATCAAAATATTTAATAAAAGAACGAAAGAATATTTATACCTTCATTTTATGACGAGATTGGGCTTGTTTAAAGGGGACGTAAAATTTGTTTGATCAAGGCATTTTTTCTTTTCGCAAATTTGCGAAATTAAAAATTATGCTGAATCAATGAATTTTATCCATTTGTTTCTCATCAAAAATAAACGGAAGTACCTGTGCACTCTCCTACTCCTGATGTAAATGCCTTGAAGTCATTTCTATTTCGTTGTATCAAAGCACTCAATTCGTTGCATGAAATATTTTGTATCTTAGGTCACGCATTCGACAGTAGTTAAATGAAAGAACCTAATACATGATGTTTAACCTTATTTTTTTTTCGTAATGCGGTTGCACTTTGTCGGTAGACATTCGCTTTTTGTTATTCACCTCTGGTTTGCTGGTTACTTTCTTATGGGAGCACCATATGGGTGAGCCAGCATTGCTTCCCATGAGGGGGATAACACGGAAATGACCAAGCATTATTGGGGATTTGAGCGCGAGCCCATTGCGTGGCAGCTCAAGACACTAACCACTATACACTATATCGGCATCAAGAATTACATTGATATAAAAATCAGGAAGTATTATCAAAAGGTAGTTAACGACATCCTAAGTAACACAAGACCGTTTGGAAATTGATGGGCAACCTTATTTAGCATAGTTAGCCAGCAAATGGATTTGGCCGTTGCTGTTATGTTGAAACAACGGTTGGCATTGCAGCTCACCTAACGGTTGACTGTCAGTTAGCCCAACCTTTGGGTTTGGTTTGGAGCTCTACGGTCAACTTCAGCTACACTAGGGCTAATTAGATCGGGGCCTACTGTTTAAAGTCGATTCCGAAAGGCTACATACGTCCATGCCAAGAGTGGGATTCGAACCCACAGACTCTCGTACCGAAAGGCCAGCGCCCTGGCCATTCGGCCATCATCCGGCTCCCAACATTTGGGAGAGCAGCTCAACTCACATTTGCAGTTTGGACAACATTTTATAAATGTTGGCCCAGCATAAACATTTTGCAGTTGGCCCATATTTGTTTCTCGAATATCTCCCAACGGTAACTATTCCCCATCGAAGTAAGGAAAATTTGATTTTGGGCCAACGATGTCTGTTACGTGGTAGCACTTACACAGGCTCATTTATAGTTATTTTCTTACTTATTGAGACAGTTTAATGTATAATTAAAGAAGCAGTGTACAAGTGTGTTTATGCAGTGTTCATAATTTTGCAGTATAAACGTTGATATGTGAACAGCCGGCGATTTTCTCGAAAGGGCTCGTATTCTTATCATGTGCTCATTGAATACCGATTACACGCTGATAAATTTCATCCGCTATTTATTGCATCCCTATCTGAAAATCATAAAATGTGAATAATCGTCTAAGGCCAATCCTAAAAGACATTTCCAATGAATTGTCGATAGGAATACTCTACATTGAATGAACACTGGATGTCTGAGCTGTCATCGTTTCATCCGTCACCAATGAATTTCTTCATCGACCGATCGATTTGTGCTCCTTTGATATGAAAAGTCTTTGTGATATAAATTTATACATTTTCTTACGCCATGCATTTACCGACGATAGCCTCCTTTCAAATTTGTAACTGTCAGAGAAACGCATACACGCTGAGAGTACTTTCCAACCTGAATTTGATAGTGAGATTTAATTCATTTAATTTGGTCAATTCAAAGATATATATATGAAGAAAGACTTTTTGATTTTCAATAGGATTTTATAGATTATGAGACAGACTAATATACTGATAAATGAGAGTAAGATGTTGATGCTAATGTATTTTAATTACGAAAATCGACATGTGGTAGGGTTTCTATTAGAGAAAATTCAAAAGTTTAAATTGCTCTGAATTTGCCGATAAAATTGCACGTTAGGTCATAAGAATTCTGCATATTTTTATTGCTTCAAAACTTTAATAAAACAATAATATTTAGGAAAGTATGGACGTCATATTAAAGCCTATTAATTGCTGTTTTTGTAGCTGCGGTTTTTTTAAAGAGGGAAAAATTATTTTCTGAGGAAGATTTAGGATAGTTAAATTTATCAAAATATCAGTCATAGTGTATTGACAATATTTTTGACATTACATAACAGTTAACAGTATAATATAATTACGTCAGATAGCAAGAAGATATACTTATAAATAAGGTTGATCTTTATATGGATCCTTAAACTATGTTTATAAGAGTTAAAAAATTGAATAACAAGGCAATATGTGCAAAACGCACTGAATTGCAAGTTTCGCAGATCATTTCTATTAAAATACTCGTGTGCACGACATTGTTTATAATATGACACCCACTTCCTGATAATTACATCAGTGAAACGCTATACTTCTCTAAGAACCCTGTTTGCACAAAAACTGGAAACCATTACTTTTCTAAATGCTTTGTTTTAACAATCATTAGTAATGCGTGAAGCATCAGTATGTTCCCAGCATAGCTGATGAGTCACGGAGCTTTGAATCAGCTTTGCCCTCTATGAAGTCCCCCTACACTTCAGACTGTAAAACATTAAAAAAAAATGGAGAGATAGAAATGTGTCATCCTCCGTAGTCATGAACTATTGATGTCGAGTAGTTTATTAAGCGAAAAAATATGAAATTTCCCCGATAAAAGTAAGAACTTCGTATATTTTAAAGTGATGCATATCGGAAATACAGCACACTCCTTTGCCATCTAATGGTATAAATTAGGATGCCAAATAAATATAATTAACAGGGATAAGGATATTAGATAACAGTTTGGACGTGAGATAAGTGTAATTAACAGTAACATAAATACTAGCATCTACCCACTTAGACGGGAATATGTGATGCTTAATAACTTAAGAATCCGAAATTTGAAAAATCAACGTAGGGAATAATCTTTCGTTGCCTAGAAACGCTTGTTTTATACAATTTTTTAGTAAAATAAAATAAAAAGGCTCAGATAAAATCCTGCTGTTTATATTTTCCTACTGTTTATGTCCCCTGCTGTTTATGCATGCGGGATCTTAACAAAGAATTTAGATTTTATTTTTTTGCTGTAAAACATCGTTGGATAAAACATTTATGGTAAGATATTAAAACCCATATTCTAATTGTTTAATGATATATTAATAGCAGTATGTCATTCAAAATAAATTTAAACATCTTGATAAAAAAAAACCAAGGTTTGGATAGATTCGTTTGTTAAAAGAGAGACTAACGCAGAAGCATACTGACTTCACTCCCAGTTAGAAATTCAATGTAAATAAGTTGCAACAGAAAAACACACACACACACGCACACACACACACATATATATATATATATATATATATATATATATATATATATATATATACACGTAAGCACACTTTATATATATATATATATATATATATATATATATATATATATATATATATATATATATAAAAGTGTGTTTACGCGTGTGTGTTACTAATCAATGCCTTTTGCGTTTCAAAATACAACACCTATAGTAAAATGAGTTTCCATTCTAACAGCACTGATGAAAGATAAAAACTTTCTCTGTTGCATTGTGCCTACATCAGGGCTGCCCACAGACTTTACGGGGCCTGGGGCAAACTTCTGTTGGGGGCCCCAAGAAAAATAAAAAATGGAAAGAGACGAAAACACACATCCAAATTAAGTTACTCATACTTAAAATTCTATTACATGAATGATTAACATAATTATTATATTTCATTGCACTGCTCTCTTGTTATATTTTCTGAGGAAATCTAATAAATAAAATTTGTAAAATTTTTTGGGGCCCCTCCGGCAGTTGGGGGCCTGGGGTAAATTGCCCCAGTTGCCCCCCCCCCCCTCTGGGCGGCCCTGGCCTGCATTACGCTTTACTAGTTTCGTTAAATAATTTTAAAGGGCTCTATAATTAGCTGGCTTGTCCCTCTTTAATGCATGGCACTTACAAATGGCTTCACAACGAATCAGTGAAAAATTGTTTCATGCTATATCCAACATACACTCTGCTGTGGTAACAAGCAAATTACAGTTTGAGCTTGAACTCTGATTGAAAGTAGGAACTCAAGAAACTTCCTAGGGAATTATATAAATAAAAGGTGGTTTTATTAGGGAGTTTTTTTTTATCTCTTTTTGATTTACATTGTTTTAGGGGAGAAATTCCAATTCGCTTGTCTACCGGGAGAATCAAAACAGTTAAAAATGTAGACGTTTTATCCACAATGTCTTAAGATTAATGAGTGTCGAGTGTGTTTCGGAATCGAGCCAAATTTTAGCATTCACCACGTTTACAAGATGTTGTAGCTTTTTAGTAAAATCACATTAAATTACTCAATTTTCATGTCTGCTAATCTAACATGAGGTGGTTAACAATGGCGTAGAAAATCAGTCTGGTATCAAATTAAGGCACTTTGTCGTTACTCGCTCTTTATTGATCCTGTAAATATCGCCTTTGTCTGAAGCGAAGCACCATTAAAGAGGTCATTGCATTACATTTGCATAGAAATGGGGATAATTTTTCCACTTGGAAATTAGTACATATCTATGTAAAAATCATTGAATTTTGTACTGTAATACATATTTAAACAAAAAGGGGAAAACAGTGTGTGTGATGTAGCATTAAAAGTTTTCAAATGTACAGTTATTTAAGAATAATTAAGCAAAAGTGATCATTAAGAGAGAAAATGCGTTAAAATTGTTAAATATTTAAATGTGCTGACAGCTTTCGGTTAACTAAATACAAATGGAGCGTCATTGATACTTTGTTGATGAAGTTGAGAATAAAAATCGCGTTTATATGAAGAACGAGTGAATGTAATTGAAAAGGGCCCTACAAAATAGTATAAAAATTATTTCTACGCACAAGTAAATGGATACGAACTTCACTCTTAACCCCTGTGCATTATTTCAAGGACTTAAAATAACAGCGTTTTAAAAAAGTGATTGTTGTAGAGAGTGGCCTAAAAGCATAAGCATGTTTAGGCATTTTCAATTCCATTTGAGTAGAGTTATTTAATACTGTTTCATGTTTTTGAAGCTATTCGAACCTGCATTCTAATAAATAAGTCTTTAACGTGTGAAAATTTATTGTAATAAAAGTATTTGCATATTGTTATAATTAATGCTATTTTACATTAAAATAAAGGTAAATTTACCTGGACCTTTAAATTATATTGAAGAGGAATTTATTGTTATACCGGATACTGTCAAAGATAGGTCTTAGAGTACATACCTTTCATTAAAAGTTTAATTCACGTATTTATGTAATTGAATGATTTTCCGGGTCACATTACATAAATAAATTTCCCTTAAAATTCTCATTTAAAGTTTCTGTATTTATCTGGACTTAAATATATTTACAATGTATTTTATGTTTTAACTAAAAAATTTTTTTTTGAAAGATTTGAAATTTTGTATTATTAAGTGTCTTTAAATTAGCTTTCTTCTGTTTGTTTGTTTTGGTAAGTTGGGATTTTTCAAAGTGCACCGAGCAATTTTATTGTTGAGTGCTATTAATGCCATTTTGGAAATCTTATTAAAATTTTTCTTTTGTTATACGATTTCCCAATCGTGCAAATGGCAGGTTTATTTTAAAACTAAATTATTCCTGAGCTGTAATGAACACATTTTCCTCTCCAATATACTTCACTTATTCTTTAGACGCTTCTTTCGTATAATAAAAACTGTAAGCAATCATGTGGGTAGTTATGAAGTGCACTCAATATACACTTGTTTCGCTACCGTGCATCGGTGTAAACATATGATCGGTGTAAACATCGGTGTAAACAGTCATCTGATAAGTTCACAGTTTTCTTTAGCAAACGGATAGTCTAAGTTGAAATTTCTACTGTTTTCCGGGGGCACAGGGTTGCCCAATTGTCGGCAGATCTGTACTATCCGGCCGGCGCCCAGGCCTATATGAAACATCGCCGAACATGAGAAATTAATCTTCGGCTGTGTATACAGGAATTGCTACGCAGCGCCAGTCTTCGGTGAATTAATGGCCGATACACGAAAGTGGAGGGGGCCGAGGTGTCAAAAGGATTCTACTGTTTTCCCAGGCAGAAAACAAATCCGCCAAATGGAACTCATGATGTGGGTCTGTGTATTATTGAAGTTATTTAGCATTATTTTTATGTGGACCACTACAGCGATTTGGAAATTGCCGTACATGCCAGTAAGGCAATTTAATGGTATAATCGTCAGCATACTTTTCGAGATAGTAAAAGGCCTGGGTTCGATTCCTGAGACCACCTGAGTAGGAGGCACAAAGGGCTTGTCAAGAATAAAATGGTTGTTGATAAAAAAAATTCCTAAATCCGTACTAATATGAAGGAGAAGCTTCTAATTTCCGACATAGAGACAAAGTATATCCAGACTTGACAGATAAAGGTACTACTACGCTTTGTCTGGCATTCAGACTATTAAACAGAACTGTCTCATAGGATGAGTGAAAAAGACGTGAAGAAGAATTCCCTGTTAGCCCGAAACTAGTCGCTACTCCTTGAAATAATTGGTTATTTAAGAATTTAATTTATCAACCAAGATTATAAAAAGGTATGGAAAAGAATGTGAATGGAAACAACGGAAAGAAATGAAACCTCGAGCACGTTAACTGACATGGCTAATAATTATTTAGAACGACCGTCTGCCAAGGAATACAAATTCCAGTCCAGTATTCGAGTTTTGATCCCTGCATTGTAAGGGACTCTAATTTTTTCGCATTACATTTTTCGCACCAAGGATATTCAGAAAGTGGTCGAGGTATCCATTTCCTGTCGAAATTCACATCTTTCATATTCAGGTACTTGAAAGTTTTTTCTACCTTACACGGTCTATATTGTTCATGTACGAGTAGTGCACATGTTTCCAGTTCTAATTCGTAATTTTGATTGAAATCAATATGAAAATTTTTGAAGCTCTAGATATTCAGGTATACCAAGACTACTGCGAGTGTGTAGTATATTCCACACTTTGGGGTCATAAATACTTGTAACATAGCGAGAGGCTTTTAAAAGACTTCCAAAACTGGTATTAACTCGAGCTGATTTCGAATGAACCTAAAATGTTTCTTCTCCAAGCCACAGATATATTCTTGCATGGCAAGCCAAAAGTAAAACACTCTCTTTCTTTTTGTATATACAGCGAAAGGAATAGATTTTGTTTAGACACGAGAAAGTAAATTTATACACTTTACTTACGACCATTAGTACATGAAAGTGCGAAGCAGCTGAAACGAGCTATTGAGGGAGAAAGTTTCGTTTTCAGTAGCATAAAAAGTAACCGATAGTTCGTGGCTAAAGAGGCAGGGATAATGATGTCGCATAGATAAATGCATGGAGTTCAGCCATTAGAGACCATTAATCTCCAAGAAACGCTGGACATGCAGAAAAAGCATTTAGCTCCTGATAAAACAAGACAACTGAGGATTATTTTTTTTCTCCTTTTTAGGGGTGGGGGGACATTTTATCATTCTTCTTCACTCGCTGATATTTCAAAAGAAATATGATGCAAAACAAGACTAATTTATCTTTTCTAACGATTTTGTTGATGTTCGAGTCAAACAATCATTATTGTATTTATGTAAACAAGAAAAAAAGGAGACCTTTCATTACTCCGCAAAATACTTTTATTGGTATTTGAATAGTGATATTAAACATGCTTTTTGTAAAATTAAAAGCAAACAAATATGTATTATTTGTAATTCATTTTCTCAAATTTAATGTAGAAAACTTAATGATGTGTTGAATGATGATGAACTTTTGGGCGAGGAACGCAAGGAAGAAGGAATGACTTAATAGTTATGGAAGTTTTATGGATAGTTTCAAATTCATGCTCATACTGGTTATTAATCTGTGGAGGGAATTGGGATTATAATATGTAAAATAAAGGTGCATGATCTTTTGATGTTATATTCTGGGAGTCAACAAATTTTTAAGCTCACTTTCCTCTCTGCTTAATTCTAATTGTAAATTCTTCAATAACTTTACCGTCTGCTCTTTCTCGGAATGTGAACCAAATAAGTTGCACTTGTGTATTCAAAATAGGAAGGCCGACAAGTTTGTGTGAGACAGTGACAGTGAAACGAGACGATGGTGAGCCTGAGGTTGTGCGTTTTCCCAGCAATCGAAGGATACAGCTTATGGCAAACCTATATAGAAGACAATGGATTTTTCCGAAGCCTTCTAATTCAACGAGGAACTTTTACCAGGGGTTATAAAGGTTAGTGTAAAGCTAGTGCTAATGTTTACAGATAGGATTTAAACTTGTAATCATGAACGTTAATTTCTTGAGTTCAACGTGAAATTTGCATCAGGGATTCGGTAGCGTAATACGAGGATGGAACTTTAAGAGTGGCAACACTGTTGCAGAGCCCCCACTCAGCAGAACCCAGGAAAGCAACTTACACCACAAATACGTCACATACCTGCCAAACTTCAGAGTGAATGCGCTCTTCCTACAAACATCACACGCCTGCACATTGACAGGATGAACACAGCCGTGTTTTAGTTACCGATCCATCGTACGAAATGATTTGTTGCACTAATGGAATTTTGGAATAATTTGTCGTACTAATGGAAGGAAAATATTTGTGCGCAGACTGTGACTGATGAATTTGCTCGCTGGGGCTGGGAAGTGCTCTACCATCCCTCGTATTCCTCGGACTTAAGTCCCTGTGACTTTGATCTCATCTCTAAGATGAAGGAACCGCTCCGTGGATTCCACCAGAGATTCTGCCGGCTTTAGACAGCTTCATTCGAAGAGATCAGGTGTTGCCAACAGCATGCTGCAGCTTCCAGAACATTAGCAACGGGTGCTAAACAATGCTGTTTACTGCTTTGAAAGGCTATAAAAGTTTCACCCCTGTATCTCTTTTATATATATTGTACATACCTAGTTGTCACTATTACCTAGTTGTCACCTATGTACTTAGTTGCAGAAAGAAATTTAAAAAGAGTTATTAAAAAGTCTAGTGTCCTAGTATTCAAAAAAGAATTCCAATATGTGATCAGGAAGGCTAGTTTCTTGTGTTCAAGCAAAGGTCTTTAACCAGTGATTAGGAAGGATAGTATCTAATGATCAGCAAGGAATTTTAACTAGTGATTAGAAATCTCATAGTCAGTTTCAGAAAAGAATTTGAACCAGTGATTAGGAAAGCTAAGGCTTAGCTTTGAATTACTGTATTTGCCGGCGTATAGGATGGAGCTGAGTATAAGACGCATCCCTCTTTTTTATAGACATTTTTAAGGAAAAAAAATTCTACATTTTTCCCCCTTATTTTTTAGTTTTCATAAATTTCCATAATGATTTACTGTACTAACTTTATAGTTATTTATGTGCATAAAAAATGTAACTAGGGAACATTGTAGTTAGGTACCTTTCAATCAGAATATTCAAAACCCAAAAATTCATCTCCAGAGCTAAATGAAGAATCACTTAGAGCCTCTTCTTCAGATACTGAGTCTTTATATAACAAATCATCGTCTGTTTCATCAAGTGAGATACTAATTCCACGTTTCTTGAACGAAATTACAACTGTCTCTCCTGTTTTACAGCATTCCGTGAAGTTTTGACCAATTCATCAACTCTATTTTATTGGAATGATGCCTCTTTCAGCAATGAAGCAAAAAATATATCACGCAACTTTTTTTACAGAACAGAAAAAAAAATCATGGAAACGACTTATTTGAAACCATTTTTTCGCAGAAAAAATTCAATAGAATACTTATACTTGTATATTAATATAAACCAGAAATTTTTGATGGACTGAAATTTCAATTCATAATTTTGATTACCCCACCTCATATTTTACGCATATTTCAATGGAAAAAAGTGCGTCATCGCCGGAAAATACGGTAATTCATACGGTAATTCATACGGTAAGTCATAAGTTTTAAAATTCAACGTTATCATTTAAGTGATCTGATTTACGTGTAGGATATATTTTGTAAGCCAGGGCTTTTGCGATATTTTAGTTCTTCAGTTTCATTGTTCGCTGAAGTAAAGCAATAAACTATGTTTTTTAATTGAATACGTCATTATACCTCTTAGCATTGAACCTTGGCTCTCTACAGATTAGTGCATCTTAATTAAGTCATATTTAACAATCTTCGTTTAATCTAAAAATAATTTTTTTAATTCCGCGAAGTGTCTGTTTTTCATTTGATTTACAATCACTCTTCCAATGTATATATGCTTCTGAATCATTTTTTCGATGCTTAAACTATTTGTTTTGAAGCGTATCATGCAAATACGAGAAATTCCTGATTATCCGAGCAGAGTAATTCTCGTTAAAGTGTGGCAAACCGGAAACCATGAATAATCAAAAATGGTCCTGAATACCATAAAAAAAAGTACAGAGATTTTAAATGAAATACACGTTCGAATTTATAAAGGGCATTATTTAAGTAGTGATAAAATTTTTTAAAAATTGTCATATGAAAAAGATCTGCTATTTTCCCCATTTTACGAACTCTGTTGACGTGTCACAAATGCTTTGGGTTATTTTAATATCCTTCTAATCTTTTTTTTTTTTTTATAACGGATGATACGCAAAACAGATAATCATCAAACGGATAATCGGGAGTTCACTGTATTTAGAACAGTATTTGGGTGTTAGCCTTTAAATATAAAACCTCTAACAGATACATCCCTAAGAAAAGATATTTTATCATAAAGAACTTTTTTGATAAAGCCCGCCCTATTAGCTCTGAAAACAGGATTTAAGGACGAAAATCTGGCACTAAAATATCTGATCTCTAAGTTATACTAACATATATTGAAAAGAAAAACATATTCAGCTAATTATCTGAGTCAAGTTTTGATCTTTTTCGCTACGGCAACCATTATGCGGACAATTTAGAGTTCGTGTCTTCGAATTGGTTGTAGAACCGGGTAAGAAGCCAGGTAACTGCTTCGTAAAAGAGAATTTGAAGGAAAACTGGAACATTGTAGATCTTCACCAATGTCGCTGCCCAGGGCCAAACAACCCTTTTCGCAATTTGCGTGCTGGAAGATGCTATTTAAACTGCAAATTGTTTATATTCAGCCGTGCAGCGTACCCCTCTCTCTTTGTTCACATCAAGTAAATTTGCATATAGAAAAGACTATGGGATAGAGTTGAGGAGTTTCAGAAAATATTTTTGGTTAGTCGTTAACAGCTTCTAAATATTTACGTATTTTAACGAAAGCAAATAAAATAATTAATTATTTTTTCTTTTGCAGTTTGGTTCACTTTTTTTTCAAGTTCCCTAGCCGAGTGAAATAAGAAAAAGATAAATTAAATTAAATAGTCGAGAAAAAAACGGATAGAATCAGACACTACCCTATAATTTTCCATTATTTGTAGGATTCAAAGGTTAAATGATATTTTCAACTTTAGGAAATAAATTCAATCTCCTAGCGAAGTGTTGAAACTGGGGATGTGAAATCCAGAAATTTAAAATGGCGACGTTATACTATATAGTCGCTAATCAATTGGCATTAAAAATATCATCAACGTTTTTCATATATTTGAAACCCATAAAAGTAAAATAACACTTATGAATCTTCAATTTTATTTAGAAAGTATCTAATATGGCAGAAAAATTAAGACTTTTCCCCGATGTCAAAGTATGTAGCATTCTCCTCCAGCCGCACGGAAAAATAGAAAAGAAGTTAAGACAATCTAAAAACTATATAAAACAATTTATTCGAAACAAAATGGCAGAAGTGGATGGTTTGGATCCATTGTAGTAATATTTTATTCGGAATCATGGCTCTGTTCGAAAAGAATCCGTTTGTATGTGCGGGACGTGATAAAAAAAGAACATGCGATCCCATGGATTTAGACGAGTATCTGATCTTTTGGTGAAGAGAAAAATGGAGAGAGAATTTTTATGTTCTTCAACAAAATCGTGGTGGCGGCAAATATTTTTACTCCCTATCTTTCTTTATCTTGCAGCCGAAAATAAAACACATGCTCCAAACTTAGATAGGCACTAATTTTTTTCTTATTTTTTAATTAAAAACTTCATCTGTGAAAGCACTGAATAGGTTCTGCTTATTTTTAGACTGAGTGAAATAACACAGTTGAAAATTTTCTCAACAATTATGTTTAAATCTCCAATAACAACAATGGTGTTACTGCCATCCCACTTCAGCTTTTTGAATACCATGACTATCATATATATATATATATAAAACAATTCCGTAACTGACTGACATATAAAGCACAGACCAAACCGCTGTACTTAAAGGGCTGAAATTTTGCATGGTGATTCTTCTTATAGTGTAGGGGTTCACTCAGAAAGATTTTTGAAAAAATTTTCTTAGAATTTTTTAAATTAAAATTTTAAGCTGTTTTTGTAACATTCTTTAAAGTTTGCATTAAAAATAATAATTGGAGGGTTATAAAATGTATATCACGAGAAAGATTATAAAAATTCCTTTAAAATGAAATCTTTTTCGAATGTTTACCTCCATTTTCTGATTTTTTGCGAATTTTTAAAGATTAATTTTTAGAATTTAATTTATTAAATGCTGATCACGTGGTTTCTTTTCTTTTTGTGGTACTTTAAACTAATTTATCGTTACGTGCATAACAACGAAATAGACAATTTTTTTTTCTTGCTAATGCGGCAGACGATTGGACATTATCCAAAAATATATTAAAATACAGTAAAAGATATGTTCTTCAAACTGTACCATAGTAACTGTACTATATTCTTTAGTATAGTCTATTAGATTTAATTTGAATGTTTTCTTCTATATTATTTTGTCTATAAAAATATCCGTTACGATTATTTTATAATTTTTTTTTTACACCAATTACATTCATTGATCATTATATTTATATATATATATATATATATATATATATATATATATATATATATATATATATATATATATATATATATATATATATATATATATATATATATATATATTGGCATTAATTGCATACATTGACTGGTGTATTTAATTTAATGTACTCCGTGGCGAAGAACGGGTATTCAGGTAGTGTTTTATAGAGGAAGAAGTCACCTAAAATATGAGCATAATTGGAAAGTTAGTGAAAATCTGAATCAATAACTAACCCTCATTACATATGTAGATTTTGAGTCAGGCTGAATTAAATGAACTTTAACTAACAGGTTGAGAAACTCCTGCAATGGCTCATAGAAAACGTTTTAAGGTTGCTGTGTACTGGTCCTATTGGATTCGCTCACCTCCTAGTGTTAATCCATGGAAAAAATTTATCCAAGGATTGCCGACTTGGATTTAAAGATTTTTTTTAAATTGCACTTCGTAATAAAGACACAAATTTTACACCTTCGGGCATTTTTCGTTTAAAAAAATGCAAATATTTTAAAATTTAAATTAATTCGAGAAAAAAAATCTGATGTCGCCCAGTGGCTAAGTGGTTAAGGCATCAGCCTGCCACGCCGGGGGCACGGGTTTGATTCCCGCATAAGACTTGGTTGTATTATGGGGAACTCGTCAGTCTTTCGCCTGCAAAAGGAGTCCCGTCTAGAAAGGGGAGCTGCAATCCAACGTCCATCGCCGGTGTTATCGTTTGTTAATAAAAATTCTTCTGTGTTTGTATGATTTATGTTTCTATTTCTTGTATTCGTATGTACACTATACTGAGGTGTGACGTATAGAAGTCCAACCTGTCTTGATGCAATGACAAACCCCTCTTCTGCGGATAGTGCTTCTATCCGCAGACACGACGACAAACACACAAATATAAAAATCTGATATAATGAGTTTTGAACGCTCCTAAATTCCTTTCGTGGACGAAGTTTATAAAATGAATCCTGTTGCAAGGAGCAGAAAAGTTCAGGCTATCTGAAAATACCATTTTATTGGATTATCAGCATTTATGTAGCTGTAAAAAGTTGAATCCAATGGGGTTCGTACACACCAGCCACAATTTCCCATACTTGAGGATTATGTAAAGATTTAAAGAGAACTTGAAGGAACATCTAGTTCAATATATTTATGATGCAAAAATATAATATACATTAGACGTAAGCAGTACAGAATAACCAATGTAATATAACTGTAATAGAAAGCTATAACATGCATTATATGCATACATATATAGTACGTGCGTGTGTAGATGTAGAGCAAGTGCAGGTGCTACTGGTTTGTCTTCTAAACAGAAATTATAAATCAGCACAGCTTCACCAAACTGCCTTTTAACACACACACCAGTTCCCTTGGTATCGGAAGCCGATACCAAGGGAACTGGTGTTGCTTAATAATGACTCGAGCACTGAAATCAGAAATGAATGGAGAAAATCAATCTTTTCCTTCAACGGATGAATGTGAAGGAAGAAATGGATAAATATTAGGCAAAGTTACTTGCTATAGTTCTACTTCCAAATTAAACAAAAACCTTGTGAATAATAACGCTAAATTTGAACATTAACTGCACATTGACGCTTGAGGAAGTGGACACTGTTTATATATGTACGGAACAAATTTAGTGCCAAAAGCTGCACAAAATACATGCAAAAAAGACCCTGAACTGGGAAAACAGGAGTATAACAAATAAAGTTAACACCCAAGTAATAAACACTTCATTTCCTATATAGAAGGCATTTTCCAAAGGTTATGATTGAGATTACTAATAGTTCATAGTCTGCAATAAATCAAGATTTAGTAATAATTATTTTAGCGTAGGATTACGTTCCTCCATAACGGTCCTTCGGAGAGCAAAATTTCAGACACTAAGATCGTCCGTTCATCCGTCCTCTCGCGTTATAATTTTGGCAGCGTGCCAAACCGAGTCTGTATCGCTTCTAAAAGTAGTGAACAGTTAAACGAAAAAGTACCAAAATTCGTAAAAATTTTGACATACATACATATATATATATATATATATATATAAAGGAAGATATATATATATATATAGATGCATATATATATGACACATATATACTTATACACATACAAAAGAGGTAAGCAACTATAAGTAATCCTACGTTAATAACTCGCGGTAGTTTCGTTAGAAGAGACTACCGGAATTTTTTTGTTTTTGTTTTTCTACTAATACGTTCTTAATATTATTCGATATAATGAAAAATGATGATAAGTTTTGGTACCTCAGTAGCTAGAATTTTTAAGAATTTCTAATTTGGAAAGTATAGAAAGGAAATACCTAGGAATGTTCAATGTGTTCTCCCATAGGCTGAGAAGTTCCAAAGAATTCAACAAAAGCTTCTCCAAGGAGGCACATCTCGTCTTGCTTTTCTAAACAACCACAATATTGGGCTGATTTCTTTTATAGCCGTGCTGCACAGTCTATCAGTAATCCAATCGATTCAGAAAAAAGGGGGATTCTTTAGGAAACTGGAGAACTCATCCAAACACAGAACTATCCGCTGCTTACGTTGAAATGGTAATTCCTAACGTAATTTTCAATGTCTTCGCACAAAGGAATGTGTTCCTTCTGTGGTCTCCGTGGACTCATACCTGCTAGAATTGCTAGACCATGGTCAAAGACAAGAAGACCCTAGATGCGACCTGTTAAAGAGCCTTGATTACACATGCCTTCTGGAGCCATTGATTGATCATGATAAGTCAATTCTCCCAAAAGTTCCCATTTCGGTCATCAGAGTACTCTCATAACAAAACTATCAGAACATCTCCGTCCATTTTTATTTTTTAATAGTATACTTCTTTTCTTGAGTTAATTATAGGTATATCTTAGTACTATAAATTTCTCTGTCGAGCTACCTCAGGCCACGTTCTGTCTTTCGCGTTGGTTACAAGTACGTCTCATCCCACCCTACCTTTTAACTATATCCTCTTCAAGATAGTCTCATATGACTTCCTACATTTGCTTAGTACCATTAACTATTATACTATTTACCCTGAATTATTTTCAAAAAATTTAACTAAATTGCGCTTTATATCCTTCTGGTTCGCATAAATCTTATCCACTAGTTTCGTATAGACCAGGATAAGCTTCAAAATCCCTTTCCAGTTTGAAAAAAAAAGTATTTTTCATTTGTATAAGAATCGCTTTTGCTCCCGAGGATTACAAAATCGTACACATCTGTGGCAAATCTACTGCAACAGAAAACAGTATAAGTGTTCTAAAATAATGATTTATTTTGGGGAATTTTTCTTTTTACTAATATTCTGTCCAACTCTAACAGATGTAAATTGTGCTGTAGAGTATACACAAATGCTCACTTATTTCTTATAAAAATAATTGATCGAAAAACTAACTCGATATGAATTATTTAAGAAACTAATTGTAAGATATTTGTAACGAGTTTGTTTCATTTGTCTTTTAAAGCTTGTTATTTTGGTCCAATAAATAAATAAACGCGTAACAACTAATTAGTTGTAACTTCATCTTGTTTATTTTATAATTCATAAGCAAGAAGAAACTGTAAATTTTAATAGTCGTACAGCTAGCTAGTCGTGTATAACGAAATTGTTATTATTGGGAATTTTGTGAAAAAGAAATGAGAAATGGCTGAGAAAACATTTAGAGAAAGATTTCTCTCGGAGGAAATAACAGTTTTATTTTTCCCTAGTGAGAATAAAATACTAACCGTTTTCCTCATATATATTGCCCTTCTCCCCTTACTTTTCAATTGAAGGCATGATGTCATAAGCCAGGAATTTAGCTTCCCCACCCCACACTTAAGCTTTAAGGGGAAGAAGCTTTTTCTCTTTCTAGTTGCTAATAATTTTCAAATCCATCCTCAAATACGCCGACAATTTTGGTTTTGCTGCTTCAGTACGAGATTCTTATTTTAATGGATTTGTCGGTATGATTTTAAAGCAGATATTTAAAAACATAAGCTTGTTTTGGGAAAAAAAAACTCTATTAAACTTTAGGGAACCTGAAATTCAGGTCTCCATAGGTTCTAAACCCCGAAGGATTATTTTTGGTATATCTTTAAAATAAAACAATGAATGTCTTTATAGTTGCAATATTATATATCTTTTTATAGTCGAGTGTTTTTTAAGTGCAAGGGAAAATGAATAATTATAAGAGACAGTATGCACTATCAGTGGAAAAAAAGGTTGCCATTGCCTCGAGAGGTTGGACATAATGTTCTGTACCAAATCAATCAACATAATAAACACTGCATCAATCAATGGATACCCGCACACGTTGGCATTGATGGTAACGAGGCTGTGAACGCCTTGGCTAAAGGAAGCGAGACAAATAATGAGGAATCTCCTCATTTTGTCACACTTTGTGACATTATCTCAATTATAAAGTCTAAATTCAGAAATAGGGTCATCGAATTAAAATATCAGATCTGCGAACTAAACGCCAACAGAAAAATTGCAAAAACCTTAACAAGAATGAGAACTCGGCACTTCAAAGGGAAGATAATTCAACAGGATGGAACCAGGACTACTGCAGCAACTACTAATTACAGAATAATATTGTATACCGATTGCAGAAACTGCCCCAACACCGAACTGGGACCTGATCGTGCTTTCTCTTGCCCTGCAATAATGGCTGCAATGCAGCAGATTAGTGATTGACCCCAAGAGGACCTTTATGCGGACAATTGCCTCCAGATAGCTGAGGCTGTGTGGACCACCAACGGTGTCATCTATATTGACTGTCCATGGACACGACAATCAACCAACCAACCAAGAGACAGTATACTAGAATTATCTGGAATTTCTATTTTAAGATATAGAGGGGATATTACCAAACGCACTCAGGTCAAAACTTTCAGTTCTCCGAAGAATTAAAATGTCATCAGCAACTTTGCTATTCAAAAAACGAATTGAATTACGTTTTTGGCTCCGTCTTTAAAAAAAATTTTTTAAATGTTAGATATTGTTTAAGAAAAAACAAAGTGACATGTTCTGATGTAAAAATACTCAAAAATGGAATGTCCTTGCCAAAATACACATGCAAACTCAATTCCGCCAAATTTCCGTGCCAACAAAAATTTTTCTTATGCATTTGTATTTAAATACATTAGAGTTTTATTTCCATCTAAAGAAATCAAGATATCTAACGTGCAACTTTATCTTTGCAGTCAATCTTTTCCAAAATTTCCAGCTGCTTGAATAAAGATACGAAATTTAGCTGAAGATATTACTTTCTGGCTGTCAGCCAATGAAAAGAGTGTCAGCCCCACATAAAAAGTTACTTTTCTTCAAAATGTGTGAAAAAAAATTGGAGGTAATAGAAAATAGTTGGATCTTGTCCAGCTACTTAAATAAAACACTAACAGTAGCCAGTACTTAAGTGTAATTTTATTCATAATCATAGACTTCTCCTATACTATTTACCTATCACATTTCCTATTGTTGGTGGGGATAATTACTTAATGTTGGGTTGATAAAAACAAGCTTAATGACATTTGTGGTTAGTGTATTATTCCCCAATATATCGTCTTTTATTTATGGTCCTGTTTTGAAACTAATAGCAGTTACCATGGATCTTAGATACTACACAACACATTTCTAAAGGAAGGTGTGGCCTGGGATAACAAATATTTAGTCCATGTTTAGCCAATATTTAGTTATAACAAATATTTAATTCTAATCCCTGTACGACAATACTTGTGATATTCATATTTTATCTGCACAGCTTACTTTTTAAACTACAAATAGACTACAGCGGTACACATGTTATTGACGAACCTATGAAATGAAATATTTATAAATTCCCTTCTAAAATGAAGTTTTTAATTATTTAGAGCCAATATATATATATATATATATACACTGCTGGCCACCCAAATTGCAACACCAAGAAAGACAAGAGATATCACAACAAAATTTATTTTGTAGATAACATGTTGACCAAGTATCAAATGATTAAATTTATAGACTTCTGTGAAGTGTGGTTCCTGACAAAATCAGTAGCCAGAGTAGCCGCCATTGTTGGAGATCACCGCTGCCACATGCCTCGGCATTGATTCAAAGAGACTTTGGATGAGTTCTTGGGGTACAGCAGACCAAGCAGCTTCCACACGTTGCCAAAGTTGATCTGCTGTGGCAGCTGGGGATGGAATCTGGGTCAATCGTAGAGCAACCATGGACCACATGTTTTCTATCGGTGAAAGATCCAGAGAGCGAGGCGGCCAGGAAAGCAATTCAATCTGGCGATTGACGAAGAACCGTTGGACAATGCGTGCCACGTGTGGTCGCGCATTATCATGTTGAAATATGGCTGTGGGCAAGCCCTGAAGGTAAGGAAGGACAACTGGCTCCAACACCTCGGAGATGTAGCGCTGGCTGTTTAAAGTACCGGCAATGCGTACTAGAGGTGTGCGAGAGTGATATCCAATACCGCCCCATACCATAATACCCGGTGCAGGACCAGTATGGCGGTGCATAACGCAGCTGTTCAGCATCCTCTCTTCACGGTGTCTCCAGACTCGAATGCGACCATCGTGGTGTTGCAGACAGAAGCGTGACTCGTCAGTAAAGACAATTTCATTCCATTCTGCCGTCCACATCCTTCTGTCATCGCACCATTGGCGGCGGAGACGTCTGTGGTTCTACGTCAAGGGTAGACAAAGCAATGGACGTCTTGCGGACAGACCACTCTGCTGTAAACGGCGTCGAATGGTACGCGCAGACACTGGATGATGCGTTACAGACTGCATGTGCTGTGCTATGGTTCGTGATGTGACTGAGCGATCCGTCACTGCAATGTGCGCAATTTGCCTGTCATCACGTGAAGTGGTGCGCTGAGGTGGATGCGATCGAACACGCCGGTCCGTCGTACCCTCCTGCATCCACCGATCACATATCCACATTACAGTTGTTTGGTTTCGTCCAACACGACTACCGATTTCCCTGAAAGATAATCCACAATCTCGGTACCACTATCCTTCCTCTGTCGAACTCGGATACTTGATCAAAAGATGATCGCTGTTTTCGACTAGGCATAATTGATCGTTTTTTTGAAAAAACCACAAGAAAAACATAATTGCCGAACTTGAAATCGTCGAAATCTCCAAGCCTTAAATAGCGCTTTGAAGTGGCGCCACAGGCGCGCGTGATGTGCGTCTGCGCTGAAATTCTAATCATTTGCATATTTCACCTCCGGTAATGCATGTTGTAAATTTCATGTTATTTGCATGTTCCCTCCAGGGTGTTGCATTTACAGTGGCCAGCAGTGTATATATATATATATAGAGAGAGAGATAGATAGATAGATAGATATTACCGAACGCAACAGAAAGTTCAAAGAAGTTTTATAACATAAAGGTCATAGCTTCAAGTCTTGGAGATGATCAGAATGTAGAGGAAGCTTTTAGAATTTATAAAAAAAATAACTTAAGGATTCCTGATGATCCCAAACTATTCTGATATCTGGATCTCAGGGAGCATTGTCACTTCGCCTTAAAATAAAAAAAATTCCTTTTGACAGTTTTTAAATTATTTAATTGAATTTGAAAATTAATCGTCAATTTTAATTATAATATTTATTCTGAATTATTTTAATTCTGGAATGTTGACGAAAAATTTAAATAAATAAAAAAAATTCTTACTTGTAATTTGATTTTTATGGAAAAGAATACATCATGCGTCAGTTTAAAAACAAATCTATGATGAGGTATGGTAATAATTAAGTGTTTTCAGTAGGTGGCTTACTTTAATTCCGATCCTTTATTTAATAACGTGAAGTTTTCAAACCTTCAAGTAACAGAATATTAATGATCCAATATATCTCTAGAAAGTTTTAGAAGTGAATATACTGAAAAACTTTAGTGCTTGTTTTGAGGTAAAACTTTAATTATAAAACAACATGCTTTTTAAAACAAATCATGCTAAATTTTTTGATTAAAAAAGAGCTAACCAAAGTAAGCAAGTATTGTTTGTAAGAAACCTCCTTACAACAATAGTTCTGCTTTCTATTTGCAGGACTCTACCATTTATTTTTTATAGTATACTGAAAATAATTATTCTGAATGAACCAACCATATTAGTAACTAAAGCATGAAAATAGCTAGATTAGAGATTTAATATAGGTTTACTTTGTGCCTATCAGTAAATGGAAATTAAGACAATACTCTTTAAGTTTATAAAACAAAAACAATTTATTTTTACGCTTTCAATTTTGACTGCATTATCGTTCATTACAGTTCAGATATTTAAATAACTGTTACCTGTACATGCAACAAATTACTTCATTTAGTCCATCGAAAGTGTGTGCAGAAAATTTGCCTCTAATTATTGATTGTGTTTCGTATGTTAAAAAAAAATAAAGTAACTGCCACTTATTTCAAGTTAAGTTTACCCTGCCTGTTAACTTACAAGAAAGGATTTGTTCTATAGAAGACTAATTTAACAACTCTCTTTCTACAGCAGGGAAAACATTAATCATATAGGGCTATTGGGTCAGAAGATATTTTTAAAAAACCCTTTAAATTTAAAATCACATATGTTTTTAAAACAAAACTTTAGGTTTTTCAAGTATATTTTATAAGCGGGATTTTAAACTTTGGGTTCCCTTAAATGATTATAAAAGTGAGCTCGCGTACCCCAGAGTCTGTTAAGGCAGTATTAAACGGGCTGTCAACGATGTAAGGAATAAAAGGTAATACCAGAATAAGGAGCAAAATGTACAGTATAATTTCATTACGGTAAAAATTAATGTGAGAAAATTATTCTGGGTAAAAATATTTACAATAACTTCTAACTTAAATACGATAAAAAATTTATAATTTTCTTAAGAATGTCACCAATTAAAGAGAATAAAAAAGTATTAATATATTGGGTATAAACAAAGTTTAAATTGATAGCCAATGAAATGCACATAATATAATATCGTGAAGTTTTAAACATTTTTATAGAAATAAAATTTGAGATTTAAATAATACAGTCAAAACTGAGAAGGCGAAAAAAAATTCTTTTCATTTGTCTGTTAATTATAATAATGGCTTGTTTCCAGTAATCAAATATTGTTCTAAAAAAAGACTCCTGTATGACATATTGGTGAAAAATATTTCAATATCATTGTGCAATTTCCTATGGTACAGTGCAATTTCAAGTAATCTTTAAAGAAGGAAGTAATTGTTTGTCTCCCATTTTTATAAATTTAATGAGAACATAAATTTATTAAGGTTCCTCTCTAAATCTGGGAGGAAAAATATGACCGGATTTTACCTTCTAATTTGCTTTCTCACTTTTCTTTTAACAGCTGTGATTAGTAAAAAGTTAAAACATGGTACTTCATGATAAGAGCGGTGCGTATTTCTCGACTCTACCTTTAGCTAATGAAGAAAGTTTGCTCGATAAATGCTTCCTTGCGCTAATGAACGAAAGTAAGCCGGAGAAAACATGTCTCCGTAAATGAACAAGAACGTAATTTTCCCACTTAAAACTGGGTTTAATGAATAAGAGGCGGTACGTTTCACAAGCAGAATGATACTAATAAGTCAAAGGAATTGCTCTTTCGATTCAAATAACTTAGGGCAATTTATTCTTCCATCTGTTACGATTGTTGGATGGATTGCGATCTTTGCATTTCAAAACATATTCCTAAGTTGACCAATTAATAGTGAACGTGCTAAAAAGCTGTGAATATAGTTTTGCATTCTTATTTTTATTTATTCAATTTTTTGGCATAAATATTACTTAGGATGGTGATGCATAAATATTACTTTTGCTAATGATGGTGATGATTATTTTCCCCGGAAGTAAATTATTTAGGTTCTATGATGCCAAAATACATACATTTACCTATATAACTAAAATTCAATAATTCAACAGAGCAGATAATTATAGGAAGAATGCAGACAAAAAATAAACAGAAGTCACGCCCTTAGGGCTCTAAAAACCATAACGCAAGATTCTGCAGTAGTAACGGAACTAAAAAAAATATCGAGGTAACCGACTGGTCTTGTCATCAGGAGGCCTAACCAAATCAGTTACATCAAAGGGGGAACTTTCTGAATAAGATGCAGATTTAGTTCCATTACTACTACAGAATCTTGCCTTATGGTGCTTAGAGCCCTAAGTGCGTGATTTCTGTTTAATTTTTGTCTATATTCTTCCTATAATTATCTGCTCTGTTGAATTATTTAATTTTAGTTATATTTGTTCGTTTTCAATATAAGGATTTGTTGCAACTGCGCAATCTTTTATTGGAAAGTTAAAATTACAACGCTAGGGTAGGTTTTCAGTTAATTTGTTTAGCAGTCTATGCCCACTTTATAAGTTTTAGTTTGTGTTGAATTGTTTAAATAGTTATGATACATTTACCTATTTATAACTATAATCTAAAGGCAAAAAAAGATGTGAGTGTGTGTGTGTTTGTTTGTTTGTGTGTGTGTGTGTGTGTGTGTGTGTGTGTGTGTGTGTGTGTGTGTGTGTATACTTGTGTGTGGGAATTGATTAGTGATACTGAATGTAAAATAATATTACCGTTGGAGTTAGCTCGTGGAAAAATTAGGAATTTCTATCAATTTAAGAGGAAATTCTTTGAACGAAGAAAAACTATTCTCCCAAATTCCAGAGCGACAGACGTTATCTAAATTCCAATAACGGAGTAAAGAGAATGAGTAATAGCTGAACGATTTTGATTAAGGGTATGTTGATTATAAGGCATTTCAATAATTAATAATCTAATTCAGCTACCTTAGCACTTTCCACGGCGTAATATCAGGTCTCTGGATTCCTCAAAGGAAGACAAACAAATATATGAAAGTTCATAAGCTTATTGATGTTCAAACTTATTCCAAGAAAATTTCTCGGAGGACAAATGGGTATTTAGCAAGTGTAGTTCATCATAATTAGAAAATTTCGTAACTTTAATATTATCCGGAATTGAGTTTTTTAGTGATAATACATCTACTAAGGCATCAAAAGATTGGTTTTGGGATTTGATTTGTACTTTTGTCTGGCCATTATCAACCATTTTTTCTCCCGGGCCACGTGCATATATTTGCTACTTTAAGCGGGCCGCAGTATAATACACTATATCTCATAATATAATGATGTAAAAATAAATCTCAAAATCTAAATGAATCGGTCATTTTGAAAAGGAGTCATCTCAATTTTTTTTTTTAATTTTTCCTGAGAAGCAAAAAATTATAACTCGCATTCATGCATTATTAGTTAGACTAAATTTAGTATTTGTTGTGTTTATAAAGCATCAATCCTGAAGCAAAAATATAATTTGGTATTTTTTTTTTAAACTGGGGGGTGGGGGGCAGAAAAGTTGGAAAAAAAATGGAGATGAGTTTTTGAAAAGTGGAGATGACTCCTTTTCAAAATGGCCGATTCAACGTAAGCAAACGTTTTTTTAAGAAAGAGTGTGACTTTTGATGCTGAAACAAGCTTTTGACTCTTTTAGACAAATCAGGTTCATACTTCCTACATGCTACTCTGAATATGTCAACAAGGTTAAGAATCGGAAAGCTGATTTCTATATATGTTCTTCGTATATTTCATTTTGCAATTGGATAATTCACAAAGATACGTTGATGCGAACAACGTGAACAGCAGTTGGCACATTTGTGTATCGCTTTGTATTTTTCAGGCACTAATTATCAAAATTATGTTTACAAGAGCACCTGCCTGATAATGAATGCGAGTGTTTCGGGCTGCACATAAAAGCCTGGTGGGCCGCATACGGCCCATCAGGTCGCAGGCCCCCAGTCGCAGTTTGAGTATCCCTGCTTTAGTCGTTTAGTGTACATGTGTGTTTATGGTTTTAATATGGAGATAATTTAGATGGACACATATTGTACAGTGTTTCGTTGGGTCCATAGTTACCTCTTTTAGATTACAGTTTCCTCACCTCTTAGAAAGAGTAAATCAGTAAATGTCAAATCAAATGCCACTTTGGGTGGTTCCATTTTTTAAAGCATGAATGGGATTTTATATACAATAAAACAGCACTGTAATTATTAATGTTACTTGGCTTTCTCTCTCGATCTCTCCGTCTCTCTCTCTCTCTCTTTCTCTCTATCTCTCTCTCCACCTCTCTCTCTCTCCCTCTCTCTCTCTCTCTCTCTCTCTATATATATATATATATATATATATATATATATATATATATATATATTATACAGTAAATTATCCAACTGGATTCTTAAATTCACTTGATTTATCTAGATTGCTACCACACAACATTAATCTGAAGGTTTGTGGTCCTATCATTCTTCGTAGAAATATTGACACCATCTTTGCAATGGTACCAGATTAGCAGTCAAGAGATTATTAAACAATGTAATTAAAGCAACAATTTTAAGTGGTAAATTCAAAGGAGAGGTGCTACGTATATCAATGATACCAAAAGATATGCAATTCCAATTCAAATGATTGCAATTTCCAATTAAACTGGGTTTTGGAATAACGATAAACAAATCAAAAGGTCAATCATTGCAAGTATGTGGATTGAATTTGGAGAATCCATGTTTTCCTGATGGACAACGTTGCATGCTCCCGTGTAGGAAAACCAAGGAATTCGTTTGTATATATGCCAAATGGAATCACCAAAAACATTGCATATCCAAGAGCATTGCAATGAACTTAAAATTGAATAAAATAGTAATTACAATTTATGTAATCCGAAACAAAAATTATAATGTGTATGTAAATATCTACTTTCAACTAAATACAATAATTGATATCAATCTTTCAATTAGGTTCATTAAAATCTCAATATTTATACTCAAATCTAGCAATAGCGAAGCATTACCGGGTCAGCTAGTATATATATATAGATATTGCAGGGATACTCAAATCCGCGGGTCGCAGTTTGAGTATCCCTGCTTTAGTCGGTTAGTGTACATGTGTGTTTATGGTTTTAATCTGGAAATAATTTAGATGGGCACATTGTTTCTTATGATATGAATTAAAGTTCGAAATTAATTTTTGGTGCTATTTCTACGGTGCCCGGTATAAAGATCTTAAGTCAAAAACAGTGATTTAAATGTACTAAGTTATTGGCTTTTATACCAATCGCAGAAGTATTATTTCGAATTGAGTCTTTTGTACAAAAGAAATTTACTTTTGTATACAAAATTGATAGACTTAGCTGTTTATACAAGTAAAAAGATTTTTGGGTTATTTTTATCAATACTAGCAAATATCTAAAAGTCACTTTTTTTTACTTAATCCCTTTATACCGGGCATCATAGATTATAAAGGCGTTTTTTACCCCGAAGTCAAAACTTATATAGGAACTTATATATATAAGGATATATAGGAAGACATTCTATTTATGTCAGTTTACTTCTTTGAAAACGAAAAATATGAAATTCTTCAACTTGGGATCTACAAAGCAGCAAATAGATAGTGGACGAAAGAATGGAAAGTGGTGGTTTGTAATTTAACCCTTCAGCGGCGTGCCAATTTTTGGAACACCAGAAGGCGCGCGTGGCACAAAGTGTAACGTCTCTTTCAACCTTGATTATTCCTTTTGTAATAAACTTTTTTTTCAACTTGAAAATAATAATTCTACTTTTATGACAAGATATAAAATGTTTATAACATTGAGATATATTTATAATTAAAGGCCAAAGGATGGAGATACAATCGTCTTATTTCAAAAGTGTCCGGTTTATTGGATCTGAGGACAACTTACGAATGGATACCTATTATGTCCAAAAACCTAAAAAATAATGAGATTGTCCATCTTCGTGATATGCGGGATACCGTGTAATAGCTGCACATTGGATCGAGTAAATAAAATCCTGCTTTTGTCGTATTGTAATCCAGTATAATCGCTGGTTTACCACGGTTAAATCACGACTACCAGTGAATGGATAGGAATACAGGGGTCAGAAAATCAGACATGCATTAGAAAGAGTGTAGCTATAAACAGAAACTGCTTAGAACATTCAAACCTTACATGTAAAAACATACCATTCAAAATTACGAAAATGTTGCACTCTGTACACGGGCGCGCCCGCCGAAGGGTTAAGTACATAGTGCAGATCATTAGTGAGAAAAGGTGCAGATTGATACAATGATCATGCCTGACGAGGCGAGAGAGAAGAAAGGGAATGACATTCCCATGGCCCGTGGCGTAAAACCTACGAACCCGGAAAGGATATTTGCTCCAAAAATTACGTTGCAAACTAGCGCCGCCACTCTTATGGTGCATATGCATTCATGCAGAGTTCTCTGCATGGACACCCCCCCCACTCCTGTCATCACATTAGTCACGGTAACCCTACACGCGGTGTCCCCTGCCCCCATTGACACCATTTGACCCCGGGACCACAGGATCTTTGATGCTCTGTAGCAGGACCGAAAGAGGAGGCGATCCACGCATATACAGAGTACGCAGTGAACATAAATCACTCGCTTCCCCAAGGCAGAGCAGAGCAGAGTACATGAATGCAAACGCAGCATTACAGATAGAACGTAAGCTATGCAACGTGCGCGTTACTGTTTCTTATTAGAAGTCCGTCGTTGTTTTTGACCACACAGAGAATTTACAGAAATGTGTGATTATTGTTGAGTGTTTCGTTGGATCCATAGTTACCTTTTTTTGGATTACAGTTCCCTCACCTCTTAGAAAGAGTAAGTCAATAAATGACAAATCAAATGCTACGTTGGGTGGTTCCATTTTTTAAAGCATGAATGGGATTTTATATACAATAAAACAGCACTGTAATTATTAATGTTACTTGGCTCTCTCTCTCTCGCTCTCTATGTATGTATATACATATACATATATATATATATATATATATATATATATATATATATATATATATATATATATATATATATATATGGGGCTTGGTACAAGAAGTGCCTAAGTCAGTTTTTGCAAGATGACTTTGTTTACTTATGTCTCTTTAAAGAAATATTATTTTCAATGTAAGCAGTTCTCAAGTCTATACAATGGTTTAGAAAACACTTTTAAAGCTTCGAACAGACCTGGGTACTTCTTTCATTGAAAAATAACATTTTTTTTTACAGAGAAAAAAGCAAACAAAGTCAACTTGGAGAAAACTGACTTAGGCACTTCTTGCACCAAACCACAGCTATATATATATATATATATATATATATATATATATATATATATTAGAAATCCATTATTAGAAACTAGCGCCGCCATTCTTACAGATAGAACATAAGTTATGCAACGTGCGCGTTACTGTTTCTTACTAGAAGTCCGTCGTTGTTTCTGACCACACAGAGAATAACAGAAGTGTGTGATTATTGTAGAGTGTTTCGTTGGGTCCATAGTTACCTTTTTTGAATCAAAGTTCCCTCACCTCTTAGAAAGAGTAAATCAATAAATGACAAATCAAATGCTACGTTGGGTGGTTCCATTTTTTAAATATTTATATCATATATACACTTTTGATGAAATAAAATGAAAACGATGAACTCTAATAAAGGCAACAGAATGTTTTTAGAAAGTCATTTCACTAACTTTTATAAAACAATTTCATAACTATTGATATATATATATATATATTTTTTGCAGCATAAGCTTTCCATTCCATAAAGATACGAAATTAATTCTCAATCAATTCATGTACAAGATTACTTATGTTTTATATGTTAAAAAATACTTTTTAACTAAACATCTAAAACAGCAATGCAGTTATTTTTACTACTTCATTGCGTGAAAGCAATTTCACCATTTTCAGCATACTTTCCGCATAGTTCTTTTTACATTGCAAGTTTAAATCAGTTTAAGGAAATGACAAAAACAGTCTCCCTTATAGCCCTTTCCTGACTAGAGGATTAAACTGAGGATAAATGAGATTTTTCATTTGAAACAGAAAATTATGCCAAAAGCTCTAAAGATATGCTGCATTCTTGAACTTTTTTTTGTATAAGATACGTTTTAAAACTGGTCTCAAAATAGTAGACTAATACATCATTACTATACCCTAAAGTATCAATTATCTGTACATCGCAAAAGAAAAGGGATTAAGAAAAGGATTAAAAAGTACACCAGAAAGAAAGGGATTGAAAACAAAATTCAAAATATGCGAAATCATGTCTACACCGACGAGTAAATAAAACAATAGAAATAGACATTTTTCATTAGGAAAAGTGAATATACGCGCAGATATTTAAAATCATTTTAAACACTTTAAATAGTAAGATAGATCATCTACCCAATTAAAAATCTCTATTGAGTTCATTTTATATGGCATACAGTACCTTTTTTTCACTCCCTGTATTTTCCGGTTTTTCCGCGTGCACTTGAACAATAATTAGGAGCATAACCGGGAGTTCAGTGTAATTATTTTAAAAGAAAAATTTTCAAGCATGTTTCTAGAATAGACTTTAGATATTATCGTCTGTAGACTTTTTCGGAAAATATAAATTTCGCTAACAAATGTTGTTAGCCTCACTCTCTACTTCGATTTTAAATCAGCGATGGACAATTGATTTTTTTAGCAGAAAACATCACACATGTGCCGCACGCAAAAGTAGCCGGCTTTAATAAAAATAACCCATCCGCGCTCAAGCTAGGGTCTTTGCACTCATATTGCAGTCAAACAAACAGATTATTCACTTACCGCTAAATTTCGTACACACACCCTCTATCCTCCGCTGTATTTATCCACTGTATTCCTGGAGCACTCTCGCGAGCGTTCGAATTCTGTGGTATGTCACTATTTTCTAGCACTTTTCGAACATAACTGGCTACCAGAGATTCCGCGGATCGATAGTAGGGGGTTGTGCTGAGCGTCTAGCGCCACCCCTGGTCGTGTGCTACGGGGGGAGTTGGTGAGCTGTCTGGCGTTTTAATGTTCCTTAGTTATCGAATGTTTGTCACGGGGGAAATCCGTTCATTGTGCCTTCTTTGAGGCAGTGTTCCAGGGGGAAGTCGAGTGGCAGGGATGCCCAGTACACAGCTGAACGGAAGCAGGGGTTCTAACGGTATTTTTCAGAGGAGGATGTTCATAATCTTCAAGTCACAAAAGGTGGTAAGAGACAGGAAAGGAGGGGGGATAAGTGTGTAAAAATGAAAAGAAACTGTACCTTTTTAAGTCAGATGTACCTCTCGCACGTGGTGCGAAGTTTTATCTTTTTTTCATTTTTTTTCCCTTCTATCCTAAAGATTTGTAAAGGGAACTTTTTTTTTCTAGTATTCCCCAAAGAAGGCATTCCGATATGTTACTTGTGGAGTTTAGCTTTTATCTCAGTGTCTTTCTGTCTTGCACACGCGCATATGTTCAATTTAAAAAAAGTCTACGGTGAAATGTGCAGTACAAGGGCAGCCTTAAAATTCGGAAAGCTAATGGATTCGTATTTTTTCTCCTAATCTAGTGGAGGATTGTCCATTGCCAAAGCATGATTATCTTTAAGCTTACATTCTCAAGAAACGATCCTTCGTTTAAGGAAAATGTTGGCACACCTGAAGTCGAGTCATGATCATTAAACTGTCTTTAAATGAAAAGCAAAGTTTAATGATGATGTCCATTATATAAATCAAATTTGTTGATGATATTAGGTCCTCCATCAACGTTTTACTATTTTATTTTCGTTTGCTATAAAGGATCATTCTGTTTTACTATGACAGTACTTATACACGCATTAATTCCTTTTTATTTTTGTAAATGCTAGCTACAGTTTTCTTAGACTCTTTTAGTGATAATTTTTGCTTACATGTATCCTGCGTCTAGTGATTGCAATGTTATGACGCAGTGGCTTAGCAAAGGGGGGGGGGGCGAGGGTTGTCTATCATGCCCCAGGCGCCACTCGCAGAGGGGCTTCAAATGGTCCTTTTCACTAATTCTATATATTATATTACTGTATGTTTTTCGGTTGGAGGGGCGCCAAAAAGGTATCGTGCCCCGGGCGCCAGTTATGCTCGCTACGTCACTGCAGTAAACGGTATAACTCTATGTTATCATTTAACTTAAAATCATGGCGCTTTCCTTCATTTGGATTTCCTTCACGTTTAGGAATTAATTTAAAAAATTTTATACGTTCATCTTCATTCACAGAAAGCAGCTGATTTCTCCTCTTACAATGGAAGCCTTAGTTCTAAAGATCTATTTCTGAAAGCTGCATATTTCGTTAATTGGTTAACTCTGGTCTGTTTATTTCTTTATATACGGGTGTTTATGAGTTGTTGCTGTTATTGTTGTTGCTTCTAAAGCCCCCTGGCTGGAAGTTCCAGACTAGGTCCATATAGGCTTCGGGCTGAAGTGTGGGGCTCTGGTTTATATAGCACCTTAAGGGTCGGAATCCGACTTTGCTAGTTGCCACCTCAATTTTGACCGAGCAACCCCGGGGGCGATATCTGAGGGGATCGGACCCTCTCCCATCTATGACCTCATAGAGGGACTTTCGGGTCTACGGATTTAACGTGCCCATATCCATTCTAGACACGAGTGTTTATGTGTATATATATGTGTTTAAAAATTTTCGACCGAATGTTACAGATTTGAAAATTTTCCATCTTTAATGAAAGATAATCCTATTTCTTCTTCTTGCACTCAACGTTTATTGTTAACCTATTTTAAAAACTTTATACCGACTGACACTTAATAAAAATTCTTTAACTCCTGCGCTTTAGAAACCAACAATAATAGTTCTTCAAAATAATGTAGGCGATATTTCACCGTGTCGAAATTTTTTCCTATAACCTGCAACTAATACTGACCACTGATCCAGTAATAAGATCACAAATTTTGGAGCAATCCACATAATTGCTGAAAGGCTCAAAAGATCTGGTCTGAAGAAACACAAAAAAATTCCTGGAGGGGGGAGGGATAGATTTACCCTTTACATCACAATTATGTCGAATATACCAAGTACATAACAGGCACACGCAACTTCTGCATATCTACTATAAAAAAATAAAAGGGTACTATCTAGTTCAATTAACAATTTTTGAACAGATCTATGAACATTAGGTGTGATTGCTTCTAGGGATAATTTTCAAATGCAACAGTATTCTCCCCACTAAGGTCAATTGACACTTTTTTTGTTTTTTATTGTGACTGTCAAGAATCTGTCTTCCTGTTACGTATTTTCCAGCAGTGTTTTGTAAGTGATACCGATCACATTTAAGCCATCTTGTGGCCTTAATGTGAAACTTTCTATATATATTCTAATGCCAAAGGATGGGTAATTCAGAATACATCACTTATGTTGTTGCTGTGGTTGTTTCTAACCCCCCTGGTTCTATGTCCCCTGGCTGGAATCTGTTCCAGACCAGGTTCATGAAGGCTATCGGGCAGAGGGATGCGGCTCCGGTTTTAAAATGCCACCACAAGGGTCGGAGTCCGATTTGAGGTGTCACCTCAATTTTTACCGAGCAACCCCAGGGGTGACATATGGGGGGATCTTACCCTCTCCCACCCTCTCTGACCTCATAGGGAGACTTTCCAGTCTACGGATTTAACGTGCCCATGTCCGGCCTTGACAAGTATTTCATGTTGCGTGTTGGGATGCGATCCGAGCACCCTCAGCACCGAAAGCCAACCACAAGGCTACCTCGAGTCCTCACATATCATTTATGTTTAAAACTATCACAATTTATGCTTGCGTTAAAATGTTGTCAGAGTGAGGGGCAATACAGTGTCATAACAATGAAATCCCACTGAATGGGGGGCATAAAACGAAAGTCTCTACGTTTCTGTAGTACCGTCATCTGACGTCGTTATTGCCGTTATGTTGTGATTTCATGTCGCGTTTTCATTCGTTCATTGTTGTACAGGCACTTAAAAGAGTAATTTATGCTCGGAAAATACTTTACTTTCCAATATATAGTATAATATAATATTTGTTGAGAGAAAAATTCACTGTCACTTCAACCATATATCCAGTTTGCATTTCGCTTGATTACTCATATAAACTAACAGCTAGACAGTTACCTGAATGCGTAAGATTCAAAGTATTCAAAGTCCATTAAAACCATTTTAAAAATACTATGATGGAGTAGGTTCATGAAGATATGTCCAATTATATGTCCGTCAGCAACCCCATATTCTATTTCAAATAAACTAGTTCCAAAAAGATGTAATTTATTGTAATAAATCTGTAATCACTATTTTAATTTCGAGCCATTTCAATAGCAATTAGGACTCAAGAGATCATGTAAATGTTCTTCCATTTCAGCGATTTAAATTAAGTCTAATTCCTAGGAAATTGATGTTAGAGGGAACAAGCACATATTTAAATCTTAAGTAGTCGAATTGTTCACTTGAATGAACAAATTCTGGACTCATTTTATATTCAAGAAACGAGATCCAATGCATTGAATTCCAACGGGTTTCAAACTTTACTGTTTATCCCCACGCTTTAAAGCTCAGAGGGGATCAAAATGAAATTGATGCGCCTTAATTCTCTTCCTAAAGGTTATTCGGATCGTAAAAGATTTATGATAGACTAAAGAAAGATGTATAAAGGAATATGTTATTTCGCGTTTGTATTGAAGTAGCAACAGTTTGAATGAAAATCTTCAGAGGTGCAAACTATATGTATAGTAAGTATTTGCTAATTTGAACCATTTTAGTTTGAAATTTTGTCAAACAAGTCCCTCCCTTTCGCACAAAAAATATAAAACAATAAATAAAACAAAACTAAATAATGTGAAAAACTAAAACAAACCTTAAATTTTTATCAATAAAAAATATTTAATATACAAAAATAAATTTTAGTCTTTCTAGAAAAGTTTAAACAGTTTGTTTATAAATTTTAAAAAATTAGAATTTTTTTATTAAATTTCTAACAAAAGTGAGTATATAAATATGAATAAATTTTATTTAAAAATTCTGTGTTCTAGTCTTTGATTCAGCAAATTTATCAATTATTTCATCATAATATATCTAAAGCATAATATTATCTAAAGCATTTTGTTCGATGTATAAAATAGCTAAAGAATTTAATTTTGATTGACTCAGTGAGTTTCGTAAAACAGTTTGACCGGATCCTTAAAAAAACCGGGCCGAAGACATTTGTCTCATTTGTCTATGCGATGATCCGGCCCTGCTTCCACGTATAGTTTTAATTTCTAACTACAGTAAAACCTCGTTTATCCTGACTAACTGGGACCATAGGCAATACGGACAATCGAAAATCCGGATAATCCGGGTAATATGGGTAATAAGCAAAACAAAATCCTTAACTAAGCAGACTTAGCGTTTATTACGATAAAAAACTATGTTTTGTAGCAAAACTACGTAGCATTGTTTTCAAGACATTAAAAAATATAAAAATAACTTTTCTGGGTCAATCCACATCAACGCCCTGTAACACTCTAGTAAAGCTCTCTTAAACTCAACAAAAAACATTTTGTTACCATAATTTATTGTACAATCTATGCAGGAACTGTACATTGAATCAAACTAAAAAGCGAATATTTGGCGTACTTATAGTTACGTTCTTTGTATCATACAAAGTGTAGTTAAAAATTATTATCTAATGTGAACATTAAATAAAAATTTATCTGCAAATCTGATCCGGATAATCTTGAGATCCGGATCAACTAGGGCCGGATAAACGAGGTTTTACTGTAATTGTAAGAGAATTTTTTTCTTTTTAGAACATCAATGCATTCCATTTTAGAACGCTGACAATGGTCCTATAACAATGTTAATCCCTATCTAATGCAGCGTTCAGCAAAATCTTCCAAATTTCCTCATGGAAAAATGTTCTTTGGTTTCGAAGAAGATAAGGAAATAAATGAATGAGAGGTCCAAAGGCTCTATTAGGTCACGCCTATTACTCAGAGCTAACTGTGATTGCAACTTGATGACCAAATCAATACTACTTTTGTTAGTCTTGATATTGATATCTACAGGTTAGCGTATGGAGAAGTTCGGTTTGCGAGCTTGTCAGCATATTCTAGCGTCTGAAAATGAAGGTTTCAGTTATGAGGTGAACAGTGAATGCAACGAATTTTTTCCTGTTATGTTTCCCACCATTATCTAAATAATTCACTAAATCCATTTTCTTAGAGGGAAAATATATTTACTTTAGCCACCCTCCTTATTTTAATTAAACTTTATACTTTCAAAACATGAGCATCCATAATAATATTAAATAAGGGTTTGTAAAACATACATTTTCTAAAACTATAGGAATTTCATGGAATCGAAAATTGAACACTATTCAAATACACGGTATAGTAACCTTTTCCATGAACTCGAACTACTGGTATTTACAATCGACCCTAAACGTTCGCGAGTTAAAATGTTGAGGATTTGATCATTCATGAGTTTGCTTTAAATAATAAAAATGGAAATTTTGGGAGGTATGCTACCTGCTGCCGTACTATTATTATTTAAGCTTATTAAACTCAGCATTTTTACGTAATTGAAGTATACCGTATATAACTGTGTTTCGTAAACATAAATAATCTTTCTACTCTTTTAATACTGCACACGTCTTGCCTCACATACTATACGTGTTTTATATAGTTCTCTCTCTCTCGCAGTATGTGTATGCAGATGTGTGTAGTGTACCGAATTACAGATTAAAATACATTTTTGGGAGCGTAGATAACTGCGTTTAGTAAACATATATAATTTTTCTTCTCTTTTAATACTGTACGTGTGTTGCCTCACATACTATACGCGCATTATAAAGTTGCATTTTCTCTCTTTCTCTCTGTATGTGTGTGTAGATGTGTGTAGTGTGCCGAATTACTTTTTTGTGAGCGTTAAACATGGTCAGCAGTATCAAGAGATAAAGTTAGGAAGGGGAATTAGATATATTCCCGGCAGTTTGCATACCTAACCACAATAAGTTCAGTCAACCCTCTAAATCTGAAGGACTGACGACACTTGCTTAAATAATACTGTACTACAGCGAAGATAATATAAACCATCTACTAATGTTTGGTGAAAAACTTGGTGGCATTAATATTGCGTGCTCAGTCTTTTAATATAGGTCTCTCGGGAATATATCCCACTCCCTGCTGACCATGTTTAACAGTCGCAAAAAAGTAAAACAATACTTTATATTTTCTGAGTATGTTTTATTAAATTCATTTTCCTCCCTGCTGTTTATGGAAGATTGAAAGGAAGCTTGAAACTTTCAATTCTAAAGCAAAAAAGTGTTAGATTTAAGCGATGAAATATTACATATCATCTCTATCAAACAATCACATAAAACTGAGGTCTAATTTTTTTCTAATGCGGAGGCACTTGTCGTGAGACTTTCGCCATTTGTTATTACTACGAAGTCTTGATGGCTACTTTATTATAGGAAGACCATTTACAAGCCTTATTCATGATTTGAACAAGCCCACTGCGTGGAAGTGCTCGGCGCTAACCGCTATACCATAAGGGCGGCACTCAGCTCGAATTCAAACTATGGAAATTTAGTTTGTAAGGAAATGAAACTTTTCTGGTTCTATGATAACTATTAACAGGACTTTCATATACGCATCAAAATGTGCAAATTTAACTTAAGAAAGTTGTTCAGTCAAAGATCTTTCTTCTAACATCAAAATTTAATAATTGAACTACTCTTAAATTTGTAAACGATATGATTATAATTTTTTTTATGATTTGATTCTCATAATTTATACTTAGTTTAGATATATTGTGTTTAATTTATTAAATATATCTAGACACTATAGATGTACTCGTACATTCTGATTGTTCCATATCTAAGCCTCTGATTTATTTCATAAAAGGGGTTGATTCTTTTTTTTTATTATATCAACATGGTATTTTAAGAAATTTATTGTATGATCGAATATTGGAACTTCCAATGATTAATGAAAGCGTTATCAAACCCAGCATTGCTTAAATATTTGATAACCTTTGAATTATAGAAACACGCTGAAATCAATGCAAAATAATGCTTTTCTAACCTTTTCAAACCACTACGATAAGCCACGCCCCACTGCATTTTCTCCAGTTTTAGATTCTATCCAGGTCTTGAAATAATCGAAAAGAAAGGTATTTTGCAATTGATCATCCGCTCTCTCTTTTCTTAACCCACAGAGTTAAACATGCGAGAGGGATTTACATCAACGAAATTACTTCATAAACAAACACGCACTTACACAATCTGTTCATCGATCCATTTCTGTTCAACACAAACCTTATTTATGCGTTTCTAAATCTAACATGTGTTTGGTATTTGCCCGTAAATATTCAGTGCTTTGGAAAAATATTTCCTGTTAATTTGTTTCAGTTATGCGCAGGAGATTCGTAAAGGAATAGCGACATCTAATATTTAGGTACTTGTTTCGTACGAGGTTGTCCACCAATGAAAATGAGTGTATCACGTTCTCCTGTTTTTCCGATTGAGAGTCTGCTTCATCAAATAGGTTCTGAGAATAATTAATGAAGATCACGACATGGCTTAGCGGTGTAACTGCACAAAGCGTCTGTCTGAAAAGTAGAAGGTCTTTAATTTATATCTGTGCTAGCCTGTTGCATTTTAGGTTAATTGAAAACTGATAAATATAAGAAAGAGTAGAAGAGAGGCTTTTAAAAGTAAGTAAGCATTTCTTACTTCAAATATGAAAGTTTAATACATAATGGCATTTCTCACTTCATTTGTTACTGAATGGAAATTGTTTTTATACCCTACTGGTAAGATCACCAGTCACTACATTTTAAGCGCTTCAGTAACAAAAACTATGGAAGGATGATACTTAAAGCCATAGTCTAGGATATCTTCTTTCATAGGATCTTTCTGTCACAGGATATCCTCTGTAACAGCACTTGAAATACAGATAAAAAGACATAAACATGAAATGCTGACAAGGATGATTGTACCGCAGTTTTCTTTAAATTTAAAGGAACAAATCTGAGTCCAATTGAAATCATAAAATTTAGATTTTCTGCATTTCAAAGTGTGTACTGACAGTTCTAACGATAACCCATGAAATGAGTCTCCTTAAAGACACTTGCAATTGGTAAAACAACTAAAAAGTATTCGAGATTGTTAACGAAAGTAATTGCAGAGTTGGATTCCCATTCGAGAGAATTTCTCTGCCCTAAAAATATATGTTTCACAGTTCTCGTAGCTTTCTATAGTTGTTTGGAATCAGCTTTGTCTTTAAACCTTAAGTCACGGTCTGTTTAGCTCTCTTTTGGCAAAATATGATTGTTTCTTTTAAAAGCATTCGAATATATATTTATCAACCGAAATGGATGCTTTTTTACATAAAATATTTAGAGTCTAAAAGTTATTGTCAAATAATTGATGAAACATAAAAACGCACTGAAGCGAATGCAGAAATTTAAAGAACTGTATTTAAAGAACAGGATTTTGAACAGCTATTATTGAATTTAAAGCATTTAATATGATCTTATTGAGCACTTTCTACACAGTTTATGTTAACTAATACTATTTACATCTGAAAAACATCAAAAGAGATCTATACTCATCGCTTACTTTCGAGTGTTGAAAGCTGTCGAGACTTGGTCAGGAAGTAGACAACAGTATCATGATATTCTGCAAGTCCTATTTTCATAGCGAAATTTGCAAGAATAACAAAGAGGTCCTACAAAAAAAGTCTTGTAAAAAGTATTAGTTCTAATCACAAAAACTGTTTTCCTAGGGCACTGCAGTTCTGAAATATTAATTCCCATACACATTCGCTGGCTGTACCTATAGTGATGATTTAAAAAAATAAAGGTTAAATATCGTTCTTGTGCAATGCAGTTTTCAGACATAAAACCCCACTTTTAAATTACTGCAATAAGCATTTTCAAACAGAGAAAGAAACTGATTTCGTACTCCTTTATCTTTTGAAGCAATTGCGGAGGTTCTAAATAAATTTTTCAATCTTTTTTAAAACAAAACGGTGTTACCATAATAAATTTAAAAGTAATTTTCTCAATTTCAGAGGCTCTCCCTTCTCTTTTCAATCTGTGTGTTTTTCTTATTTCCATGATAACCGAAGTAATGAGTTTTCCAGTTAACTCATTACTGCTGTCCAGTTTAATGAATTTCCACAGTAATATATATATATATATATATATATATATATATAACATATATTATATATATATATATATTACAGTGGGTCTATTTTTTTTTTAAAATCGAAATCGCCTGTGGTGGGAAAAGCTGTGTATTGCTATCAAATGTTTGTAAAAAAATTTTTTTGAAAGTAAAATATATTTAGCCCCCCCCCCCGCCCGGCCCTTGAAGCTTTTCCAAAAACTTTTTTAAAAAAAGCATTTTTTATTTATTTTTAAAAATTTTTAGTACCAAAAATTTTAACCTCCTGTAGTGGGAATTGTTGCATAGCAAGACCCTTTGTTTGTGATTTTTTTAAAAATTAAAATATATTTAGGCCCCCCGCCCGGCTCTTGAAGTTTCTCCAAAAACGTAAAAAAAGCATTTTTTATTTATTTTTTTACGTACCAAAAATTTTAGCCGCCTGTAGTGGAAATTGTTACATAGCAAGTCCCTTTGTTTGGGAAAAAATTATTTTGATATTGTATCATATTTAAAGCTCCCGCTAGGCCAGCGAAATTTGTTTTGATTTTCCCCGATAGATGGTGTGATTGTACTGCACGATTTCATAAAAAATTTCATAAAAAAAAAGTCTCATAAAAAAATTCATGAATATAAAGCAGTCTACTGGAAAAACAAGTGAAGATGCGAAAATTAAATTAAGAAGGTTTCAAAATGATGCAAAATCTGCACTGTTTGATATCTCAACATGTAAGTGTCATGAATTTTCATTGTGCACATATGAGAAGTCAAGAAAAAAGCCGATTTTGGAACAAGAATTTTTGGAGGACCAGAGATCTTGGAGGAAAATGTTTATGTGGAATTTGGATGCTAAAATCACTAGGGTGCTAAAACTTAGAGTGGCAAGGAAAGCAATGGATGCTGAACGTGTGAATAAGCAAAAATCTGAAACTGATATAAATAGCCAATCTCAACAATGTGAAAGTATTATGGATAGTAGCTCTACTTCTGAAAGTTAAGATGATTTTTATTTTGATGAGGATTTTAAGCAAGTTGCTACATCTTCAAAAGAAGTGGGCAGCTCCAAAAGTGTATGCAAAAGTTTGGTTTCTCACTAAAAGTGAGCCTTCATGCTGGTACACAGAATCTTTGGGAAGTTATACACTACTCAAGATAGCTGAGCGATGAGCTGAAATTAGTAGTGGATCCTGTAATGAAAATGAATGATTTTATGGTCACCCAGAAAACCTGCTGATTGTCATAATCAACGACAAATGATCCTATGTGAGGAAATTAGGCTTCAGAAGAATCATGAAGGCCCTTACACTTCCCAATGAAGCAACTTGTGATTTTGTCATTCTGCCTCTCAAATTTCACGCAAACGACTGTGCAGAACTGATCAATTGAAAGAAATGTTCACTTACAGAACCTCCTCCTACTAAATATATACCCAGTGCAGAAATTGAGAAAATGGCTGAAATAGGTGGCTTTATTGAAAGTAAGCTGTGGACTCTCCCGTGCCGTACACAAGATGTCGAAAGGGCAGTCAAGATAGTGTCAGAGGCATCCTCATTTGTCTGTGGAACAAAAAGTCGCGATGGCTTTATACATACAACTTTGGCGTCTCGAAAGCTGATGCTAAACTTCGAAAATAAGGCAAAATATAAAGTATAAGATTGCTATATCCCTAAACAGGAAAAAAAAAATGTGCTCATATTTTGTTGGGAGGGTGGGTGAATGCGGGAGGAATTCGAAAGCAGCCACCTCCTCGTGGTGAATTCTGGATAATTCTGCCATAATTTTGGCAAAATAAGCAAAGAGCTGTTTTAACCCTTTGACACAGATGGGACATTTGAGTTTAATAATAACTTAAACTCAAATTTTTAAAATACGTTTATTAAAAATTCTGCTTCAAAGGGTTAAAATATCAAAATTTCGTCGGCCTAGCGGGGCTTTAAATATGATACAATATTAAAATAATTTTTTTCACAAACAAAGGGTCTTTCTATGCAACAATTTCCACTACAGGCGATTAAAATTTTCGATACGTAAAAAAATTTAAAAATAAATGAAAAACGCATTTTTTACATTTTTGGAGAAACTTCAAGGTCCGGTCGGGGGGCTAAATATATTTTAATTTTAAAAAAAATTTACAAACATTTGATAGCACAACATTTGATTTACACAGCTTTCCCACCACAGGTGATTTCAATTTTTTAAAAAAGTAAAAAAAGACCCACCCAAATATATATCTATACAGTGGCTCCCAAAAGTGTTCGTACACTTACGATTTTCAATGAAATAGGGGTCTATCCATTGATTAAAATGAATATTTCAGAATGGGTATTTAATAATAAGATCTATAATCTATTTTTATCAAAACTACATGAAATATTTTGAAAACATAGTAAAACTTTATTTTTAAGAAACCAATAATCCAAAAGTAACAAAAACTTTACCTCACAAAAGTCATCGTACACTTGTAAAAAATCTCTACATATTTGTAAATATTCTAATTTTTCGTTAAATTAATATTTAGTAGGATATTCTTTAGCATCCACAACAGCTTTTAAACGCCTGGGAATAGATTGCTTTAGCTCTTTTGTAATTTTTGCATCAATGTTCATCCATCCTTCCATCATAATTGTTTTTAGTTCGCTTTTCGTGTGAATGTCATGTTTTAATACTCGAACCTCCAGTTCTCTTCAAATATGTTCTATTGGGTTTTAATCTGGCGATTGAGGTGGTGTTTTCAAAACTTGTGGACAATTATAGAGACACCAGATGCGAACGTTGAGAGCCGTCTGCTTAGGATCGTTATATTGATAAAAAACAAAGTTGTTTCCAATACCCAAATTTTGAGCTGATAATTTTAAATTGTCTCTTAAAATATTTATAAAAGCAGCAGATTCATTATGCCATCAATAAATACCAAATTTCCTAGTCCTGATGCTGACATGCACCCCCACACAAGGATACCTCCACCGGCATGCTTAACTGTTCCTACCAAGTTCTTGGGATTAAGTTCCTCATTTTTTTCTTCTCCATACAATTAAACGCCCATCAGCACCAAAAATGTTCGGCAAATAAGACATTATTCCAATAGGTTTGGGGCTTATTTATCATTGATAGTGCGAAGGGAAGCCTAAACTTTCAGTTTTTCTCACTCACAAAAAATTTTCTATGGGCAGAACGCCCATGTAATCCAGCTGTTCTGAGAACTCGCCAAAAAATTTCAGGTGAAATTGAAGTAGAAAATGTTTTATTGAATTCTGCAGAAACTTTTACAGCACTCAAACGTGAATTTTTCACAAATTTTCTAATTATAAATCTCTGATCACGTTTTGTTAACTTTGCCGCACGGCCTTTTCTTATCTTATTTTCGATCCAATTTTCTTCTTTAAAGCGTTTTTTCACATACTGCACAGTAGAATGGGATAAATTAAGTAATTTAGCAATATTCCGAACTGATTTACCACTACTGTGAAAAATAATCAATTTTCGAATGCTGTTTGTTGCTTCTTTACGACTACGAGCCATTTTTAAATAATAAATAGAATATTACGGAGTAGGCAAGCACAAATTAAAGCCAAACGATATTTTAAATGCCACCACAATTCAAGAATAAAAATAAATCGCCAGACGATAATTTTAATTATGAATTTATCCGAAAATATTTCAGTGTACGATGACTTTTGTGAGATAAAGTTTTTGTTACTTTTTGATTACTGGTTTCTTAAAAATAAAGTTTTACTATGTTTTCAAAATATTTCATGTAGTTTTGTTAAGAATAGATTATAGATCTTATTATTAAATACCCATTCTGAAATATTCATTTTAATTAATGGATTGACCCCTATTTCATTGAAATTCGTAAGTGTACGAACACTTTTGGGAGCCACTGTATATATATATATATATATACAGTGGAATCTCGATCGATCGTCTTTCAAGGGACCGATTGAAATGAACGATAAATGCGGGAAAACGATAGATGCGGAAACATAACAAAGCAATATGATCGTTGGGACGGGATAAAATGAACGATACATGCGGAAAAACGATGGATCCGAAAACGATCGATCGAGATTCCACTGTATATATATATATATATATACACACATACATACACTGATGGCCATTAAAATTGCAATACCAGGAAGGTAAGCAAATAACAAAACTTTATTCATTGGACGTATACAGAATAGTAGAATGAAAACACGATAAGCAATTTGAGGGTGTACAGGGTCCGAAATTAGTACACACAGCTGCCGCATCTGGCAGCTAAAACGGTTTTAACTCGGATAGGCAGGCATCGAGTCGAACTGGGCTTAGATGACAGATACGGGCAAGTCATTCCATACTGCTTCAAGTCTATGCCCCATTTCATCAACTGTAGTGGCTGGAGAGCGGTGGCGGACCAGTCTCTCAGCAACCCATGACCAGATGTTTCAATGGGCGAGAGATCTTAGGAACGTGCAGACCAGGGCAACAGTCGAACATCCTCTGTGTCGAGGTAGGTCAGGACACGACGGGCAGCATGCGGTCTTGCGTTATCTTGTTAAAAGATGACATCTCCGAGGCCCCAAAGATAGGGAACAGCCACTGACCTTAATATCCGAGAAATTTAACGCTGGCTATTCAGATTACCGACGACGCGAACAAGAGGTCTTCGTTTCGTGTACCCAAAGACTGCCCATACCATCACACCAGGTGCAGGGCCCGTATGACGATATCGAATGCAAGCAGGCCACGTGCGTTCTCCTAGGTGCTTCCATACACGGATACGTCCATCGTGATGCTGCATGCAGAACCGGGACTCGTCTAAAAAGGCAACGTGGTGCCACTCCTGTAACCAGTTTTGTCGTTGGGCGCACCACTGTCGCCGCTCGTCTCTATGCTGTAGTGTCAAGGGAAGCCACAAAAATGGTCGCCGTGCAGATAGTCCTTGTTGCTCCAGACGTCGTTGTAGTGTCTGAACGGATACTTGTTGGGTTGCAAACGAGACTATTTCTTGATTCAAGGTCCATGATGTGGCTGTACGTTCCTGCAAGGACGACCTAACGACATGTCTGCCCTCCCGGGCGTTAGTGGCGGGAGGCCGTTGAGATCCTGCATCACGTTCAGTATGACCCTCCTGAACCCATCCATTCCATATTCGCATGACAGTCCTTGGATTCAGACCAATGCGAGTAGCAGTATAGTGGAAAGATAAACCGCACTCTCGATAGGCCACGATCCTGCGGAATCGAATTCCGACATGTATTGGCAGCCGTTTCTCCTTATTATACGAGGCATAACACGATCTTCTCACAAACAACCAACATTCAAACGCGATTTCTGAATGAGACACCTGCCGCGTAACTTTCCTTTTATACAGAGTTTGAAATGCAGTTTCTCCCTTCTACGTTTCTCCCTTCTGCGTCGTTGGATTGCGTTTAAATGCTAATCATTTGCATATTCCAGCATCTTCTTCCTTTCATGCAAATTTGACGATTGTAGTATCATCACTCCTTCGTGGTGTTGCAATTTTAATGGCCAGCAGTGTATATATATATATATATATATATATATATATATATATATATATATATATATATATATATCACCCTAATATTCCCAGCTATTTAGTTCCATGAATTAATGTATTCTAAAGAAACAAAATAGAAGCATGAACTAAATTCACCTACATTGGCATTTAAACGTTCCGCTGATCCATGCTCATTTGCATGCATTTAATTCTCGAGTTCCGTAATCCCCCACAAAAGAATAGAAACCAAAAGTTTTGTTAACTTCAGCACTTAATTACCTTTTTGTTAGTTCCCTTGAAAGGGGAAATGAGAGAGGAATTAGTATTGCTTAAAAGTGAAAGTAAATTAAAGAAATAAATGCGTGGAGAAAATGCGTATATCAAAGTGTCGGAATTTTTACATTTCTAAAAGTTACATTTTTAAGTTTCTAAGACCGAAAAATAATGATATTGCATTTATTGAACTATTAAGCGAGTAATTTCAAGAATAGTATAGTTGTAATAATTGTTGAGATGAAAGTATTGTTTTTAATTGGGGAAAACAAATTGCCACAAAAATAAAGAGATAATCAGCATAAACCCCCCCCCCCCCAAAAAAAAAAAGTAAATAAATAACCTGACTGAGGCTATTGCGTATGTCTATCAGGATTGACATGGAGAAAGTATATAAGAGTACTAGCTGAATACCCGTATTTCACTACGGAGTACGTTCAAATTAAATACAGCGGTCAATGTATGCAATTAATACCAATATATATACACTGCTGGCCACTGTAAATGCAACACCCTGAAGGAAACATGCAAATAACATGAAATTTACAACATACATTAGCGGATGTGAGATATGCAAATGAATAGAATTTCAGCGCAGACGCACATCACGCGCGCCTGTAGCGCCACTTCAAAGCGCTATTTAAGGCTTGGAGATTTCGACGATTTCAAGTTCGGCAATTGTGTTTTTCTTGTGGTTTTTTCAAAAAAAACGATCAATTATGCCTCGTCGAAAACAGTGATCATCTTTTGATCAAGTATCCGAGTTCGACAGAGGAAGGATAGTGGCCTACCGAGATTGTGGATTATCTTTCAGGGAAATAGATAGTCGTGTTGGACGAAATCAAACAACTGTAAGGCAGATATGTGATCGTTGGATGCAGGAGGGTACGACGAACCGGCGTGTTCGATCGCATCCACCTCAGCGCATCACTTCACGTGATGACAGAAAAATTGTGCGCATGGCAGTGACGGATCGCTCAGTCATATCACGAACCATAGCACAGCACATGCAGTCTGTAATGCATCATCCAGTGTCTGCGCGTACCATTCGACGCCGTTTACAGCAGAGTGGTCTGTCCGCAAGACGTCCATTGCTTTGTCTACCCTTGACGCAGAACCACAGACGTCTCCGCCGCCAATGGTGCGATGACAGAAGGATGTGGACGGCAGAATGGATTGAAATTCTCTTTACTGACTAGTCACGCTTCTGTCTGCAAAACCACGATGGTCGCATTCGAGTCTGGAGACTCCGTGAAGAGAGGATGCTGAACAGCTGCGTTATGCACTGCCACACTGGTCCTGCACCGGGTATTATGGTATGGGACGGTATTGGATATCACTCTCGCACACCTCTAGTACGCATTGCCGGTAATTTAAACAACCAGCGCTACATCTCCGAGGTGTTGGAGCCATTTGTCCTTCCTTACCTTCAGGGCTTGCCCACAGCCATATTTCAACAGGATAACGCGCGACCACACGTGGCACGCATTGTCCAACGGTTCTTCGTCAATCGCCAGATTGAATTGCTTCCCTGGCCGCCTCGCTCTCCGGATCTTTCGCCGATAGAAAACATGTGGTCCATGGTTTCTCTACGATTGACCCAGATTCCATCCTCAGCTGCCACAGCAGATCAACTTTGGCAACGTGTGGAAGCTGCTTGGTCTTCTGTACCCCAAGAACTCATCCAAAGTCTCTTTGAATCAATGCCGAGGCATGTGGCAGCGGTGATCTCCAACAATGTCGGCTACTCTGGCTAATGATTTTGGCAGGAACCACACTTCACAGAAGTCTATAAATTTAATCATTTGATACTTGGTCAACATGTTATCTACAAAATAAATTTTGTTGTGATATCTCTTGTCTTTCTTGGTGTTGCAATTTAGGTGGCCAGCAGTGTATATATAATAAATACAACAATCAATGTATAAAATTGATGTAAAAAAAACAAAAAAATATAGTTATCAAAAAAATCGTAACGGATATTTTTATAAACAAAATAATGTAGAAGAAAGCATTCAAATTAAATCTAATAGAACATACTAAAGAATATAGTGCAGGCAATAAAGTACAGTTTGAGGAACATATCTTTTACTGCATTTTAATATTTTTTTGGATAATGTCCAATCGTCTGCCGCATTAGCAAGAAAAGAAAATATATATATATATATATATATATATATATTTGTCTATTTCGTTGTTATGCACGTGACGCAAAAATAGTTTAAAATTTCACAAAAAGAAAGGAAACCACGTGATCAGCATTTAATAAACTAAATTCAAAAACTTAATCTTTAAAAATTCCCCCAAAATCAGAAAATGGAGGTAAATATTCAAAAAGGATTTCATTTTAAAGGAATTTTTATGATCTTTCTCGTGATATAAATTTTATAACCTTCAGGTTATTATTTTGAATGCAAACATTAAAAAAGTTACAAAAACAGCTTAAAAATTTAACTTTAAAAAATCTAAGAAGAATTTTTCAAAAATCTTTCTTAATACACCCCTACACTATAAGAAGAATCGCCATGCAAAATTTCAGCCCTTTAGGTCCACCGGTTTGGTCTGTGCGTTATATGTCAGCCAGTCAATCACTGAACTGCTTTATATATATTGATAGAATATTGTAGACTAGGGAAGTGTCAAACAAATTCATAGTAAATCTTCATTCAGAGGGCACCATGGTCCATATAGACCCTGTGATCTAGTATTTTATGAACATCCTTCTAGTATACACGGAAGTATAATGTAGCTTTTGAAATAGTGTGTTCAATTCCGCAAAACCGATTGCATTATGTTTGTTTTTGAGTAGCAGTATGTATAAAAGGCATCTAATTAGGATCAACAGTAACAGAAAATTCTATGTTGAGAATATTCCATCAAATAGCTGACTGGCCCACTTTCAGCTACTTTGAACTAAAAAGCCTTTATTATGAGGAAAATTATCTGTTCATTGGTACCCAGTTTCCATAATAATCCCCTTGAGCTACCTGACTATTGCTTATTTCTGACATATCTACTTTTAGTGGGAACATCTCAGATTATGTTTAGAGCTTACCTTTGGACTTAGCTTTTTCTTTTTCCCGCTAAAACCACATCCTTATAGAATTAGAGATACAGATAATTTTTGACATTAGAGACTAAACAGAATTTAAAGATCCTATGGCAAATGTTTGTAGTTTTAAGAAACCATTTTGCTTCAAACTTCCATTAAATTTGCCTTACAACTCTCATCACACACTCTTCAAAGCCTGATTTGAGTTTCAACAACTTAGCATTAACAGACACACACATGTTTTTCTCCACTAGTAAAATATTAATTTTAAAACTCCTTTACAACTACAGGCATTTCTCGACTTACGACGACTCGACTTATGACCGCTAGTACTTACGACCGAAATTTTTATTTTATTGTTACTTATTTTAATTTTTTGTCGAAAATATTGTTCCTCGTATGTACAGTACATACCTGCATGTATTAAATAATTACTAAAAAATATGATGCAATATTCTGGACGGAAACCTGCGAACAAGCGAAATTACAATGAAAAAAATTGTTTTCATAGAAATGGCTTCAGCTTTTCCCTATATTAATATAGGTCTACAACAATTAGAAGCAATAGATCCAAATAAAGAAAGATTCACAAGTATATATCGTCGTTTTCAGGAAAATCTGGCTTACTACCAGACACTGTACAAGGAAAAGAAGACGCAAACTGTTCAAACTACCTTGGATAACTTTGTTAAAAAAAAACAAAACAGCGTATCTTCTGTCGCAAATTCTGAACCAATGGATTGTACTAACATAATAAGCAGTGATGGCGAAGAATAATTTATGTCTTCTAATTAAAGTACAATGTATTTTAAATTACATATGTATAAATGAAAGTAAAAAAAAATATGCATGTACATATACAAAAAACAAAGTTTAAAACTCGACTTACAACCAAATCAACTTACGACCTATGTGTCGGTCCCTATCTCGGTCGTAAGTCGAGGAATATCTGTACTTTTTATTCTTGCGTGAATTCTAAAATTTTGTCTTAAATCGCATCGATAATACCCAAATGAAACTCATTTTATTTTAACTTTTTATTTACATACTAGTTACTTTTTAGCAAATAGTTTTTAATTAATTTTGGAACTGCCCCCCCCCAAAAGAAAAATAAATAAATTTAAATATTTTTCCATATTCTGCAAACGTTGTAACTAAAAAATGCAAAGGAGATGAGCAAAAAATGTTAATGATATGAATTTTTGGAACCAAGAGATATATTTCTGTGAGAGTGCTAAAACTATAGGAGAAAATATATCGATCGTTATTGTCACCATGTTATTTTACATATACTTGTCCTAAAGGTAAATCACGAGAAAAAAATAAAAAAAACTCCGTGAAACTCAAACATCTTTTTTCCTTAAAACTTTGAGGTTGAACTCACCTTGAAGTTTCAAAAGGTTTTTGCCCCATTTTCAAAGTTTCTTTACTGTTTAGTAGAAAATTTAAAAGAAATGTGTATAGTGTATCAGTGAAACATATTTTAATTTTAGCTCTTATAATGCCCTTCACTAAAAAGCTATTTTCCTCAGAGAAGAAAGAGTGATAAGAAAGTTCTAAAAGCTCTTGAAAAGTTTACTCTAGGAATATTTAAATTATGTCCGGGAGTCATGGTTCTCTAAATTACCCCAGTCATTAAGGATCAAATGTTCACTAAATACTTGTATGTAAACTTTCGTCATTGTTGAAAGCTGAATTGTAATATTAATGTTATGCACTTATATTTATGTATTATTCCTAATTTTTCTACTTAATGCCTAATAATATCTTCCTCTTATAAAAGTCTATTTTATAAATCATTGTTTTTTATAACAAGTTTTTCTGATACGTTAGCTAGAGAAAATATTATTGTCGGTCTTAAATTGAAAAGATATACAAGGTGCATCCATAAAGTAACCAGACAATCTTTTATAAATAAGAAAAATATTGCTCACCTTCAAATAAATTTATCTCCTTCAAAATAATCCCCTAAGTCTATACAATTTTTCCAACGTTTCTTCAAGTCATTGAAACACTGTTTATAGGCGTTGGAACTAACCGTTCGCAAAATGCGCGTAACATTTGCATGCATTTGATTTAAAATATCCGAGACGTTTTCAAATCTCTGTTCTTTCATGGTCATCTTCAGCTTCGGAAAAAAAAGGAAAAAATCAGCTGGCAATAAGTCGGGAGAATATGGTGAGTGAATTATAACTGTAATTGAATGCTTAGCAAGATATTGTTGTACAGAAATTACTGTAAGGGACCTAGCATTATCGTGTTAAAGAAACCATTGCCCAGAATCAAACAGTACCTTCCTAACTCGCCTTATCCTGTTTCTTAATCGAAAAAGCACATCCTTGTAAAAATACTGATTAATTGTTTGATTTTTAGGAATAATTTCGTGGTGAATAAGTCCTTTGTAATCAAAAAATGCAATCAGCAACACTTTAGTCTTTGATTTTGACATCTGTGCTTTTTTTTTTGTATGTGCATATTTTTGTTGTTCCACTGTGCACTTTGTCTTTTTGTTTCTGGGCCGTATTGTAGACATCAGGTCTCACCTCCTGCTGTAATACAATTTAAGCAATTGTTGTCCTGTTGCGCAATATTCAGCAAATCTTCACAGCAAGCTTTTCTGTCTTCTGTTTGCTGTTCTGTCAAAATCCGAGACACAAATCGAGCCCAGACTTTTTCATTTTTAGAAATTCAATTAGAATTAATCTGCAGCTTTCTTTGCTTATCCCAAGCATGTCTGAAAGTTGTTTAGTTGTTACTTATCACCAGCTGATTTTTTTCCTTTTTCCGAAGCTTAAGATTGCCATGAAAGGACAGAGATTTGAAAACGTCTCGTATATTAAATCAGATGTTACGCTTATTTTGCGAACAGTTATTTCCAACGCCGCCTATAAACAGTGCTTCGATGACTTGAAGAAACGTTGAAAAAATTGTATAGACTCCTTTGGCGATTATTTTGAAGGGGATAAATTTATTTGAAGGTGAGTAATATTTTTCTTATTTATAAAAAATTGTCCGGTTACTTTATGGACGCACCTTGTATATAGGGTGAGCCAAAAGTTCCTAAAAACTTTAAAAATTCATAAAAATTAAGAAATTATGATAAAGAAGTGCGGTTTTCTAAAAAGGGCTTGCAAGGAAGTCGGATTTTTTTAGCAGCTAAAAAAAGTTTTAAAAGTTTTTAAAAAGTTTAAAAAGTCACCGGCAGATGGCGCTGACATGCGAGAGATTCAGCAGAATTATGCAAATCAATCTTGAAATAAAAGATCGTGATACACGAGAATTTGGAGGATCGGCCACGAAGTAGAAGACCCTCGTTGGCAGAGGGCCTTCATTACTGCGGTAGAAACCGTTATAAATAATGTGGCAGCGGAATCATCCACGGGGAACAGCAGTGCTCGTAAAGTTGGACCAGTGACTCTACCAGTGACATTTTTTTTATTTTATATTTTGCTCTTGAAAAAAATCCAACTTCCTTGTGAACCCTTTCTTGCAAACTGCACTTATTTATCATACATACTTCCTTTTTATGAATTTTTAAAGTTTTTACTAACTTTTGGCTCACCATTAAAAGATGTTTTCAGTTCCTAAGAGTTTGGGTATTCCTTTTGTTTTCAAATAAGAAACAAATCAACTTTAAAAAACTTATTTCTAGCTTATTTATTACTTACTGCTACTCATTAGAAAACAATAAAAACTTCTTATAGAATTCTCAAATAATATAAAACTTTCAATGTTTATAGGCATATATTACATTATTTTTTATTTAATCTTACGTTAGTACCTGTATTTAGCTTACCCGGAGTTATAATTTTTGTATTTAACTCTACTAATATGTTTTGTACAGATTTTCATTTAACGAACGTTACAGACTGAGTTATACATTGTTGAATTTCAATTTCATCAGTATTGTGATGTCAAAGCCTATGGATTTCAAATTACATTTAATCTATAATATTTTTCGATAGCTTAAAAGATTTCACGCAAAAATAACAATTATTTCCACGTTGGATTTCAGCTTATTAAAAATTCCAGTTATTTTATTTTGGAAACAATTAAAGAGTGTTTATTCAATTCGAAGTTCCTTCTCATCTTCCCAAAGCCGTTAATTCTAAAAACAGTCACACACATTCTAGATCGTTTGAGGATTATATGACTATTTTAATTATTTAATCACTTTTTAGATTTAAAAATCGTTGCCACAAAAAATTACTCCATAATAGAAGTCGTGAATAGGCAGGATGGCCAAAAAAAACTTTTAAGTTTTGATTAGTAAATTAAAGATGTTGAGTTATGAAATATATTTTAATGCTTTGGGGATATTCCTTATTTTTATTTGAGCCTTAAATGGGGTTTCTTTAAAAACTTTCCCAATCTACTTGGCTGGTGAAATGTTAAAAGCAAACACTTTTTCGGATATCTTTGAACTTTATTACAAATTTGAATGAAATTTAATTTTAACGTAGGATTACGTTCCTCCATAAGGATCCTCCGGAAAGCAAAATTTCAGATGTCCTGCGTCGCGAGTTATAATTTTGGCAGCGCGCCAAACCCAGTATGTATCGCTTGGGGAAAGCAGTAAACAGTTAAACAGAAAAGTACTAAAATGCGTCAAAATTTTGACATACATACATACATATATATATATATATACACATGCATACATATACACGTACAAAAGAGGTAAGCAACGATAAGTAATCCTACGTTAATAACCCGCGGTAATTTCGTTAGAAGAGTCTACCTGAAATTTTTTTTTCGTATTTTATGATCATTTTACATTTCGATTTCTTACGTATATGCTCATTTACGTATTTCTTGCGTATATTATTTACGTATTTCTTACATATTTAATGTCTTACGTACAGGGTGTCCATAATTAAAGTCCCACATTCAAAAGGCTGCAAAAAAAGAACCACTGGTCAGAATGACTTCAAATTTGAAATGAATATACTGGAAGAAGGGGGAAACGATTTGACATAATAAAAAAAGATCCAAAATGTATCAATAGATGGCGCTGTAACATTTTAGAACTCTATTTTTTATTATTCCAAATCGTTTCCCCCTTCTTCCAGTATATTCAGTTCAAATTTGAAGTCATTCTTACCAGTGGTTATTTTTTTTGCAGCCTTTTGAAAGTGGGACTTTAATTATGGACACCCTGTATATGCTCAGACTCACACGGAAGCAACTGACAAAAGTATATTTTTCAGGCACTCTCTAGCTAAAAATTGTGAATCCATCAAAATTCAAAATTCTGTTTTAAAAACAAATTACTACTTTAGAAAAAAAAATGTCCTGTCAAGATATTTAAACGAGCATATTATAGCCACTAAAAGTAACAGACATATTATGACATAAAAACCGAAAGTTCTTATACCAAAAATTTACATTTTTGTATTAGAACTACGATAACGTCATTCGAATTTTAAATTAACTATCTAGAGGCCGTAAGGGAATTTATGATTTTTTTTCTTATATAAGTTTGCTTAAGGGTAAAATTCTTGTCAAGTTTCTTTTAAGAACTTTACGTTTCTGGGATTACTATGATAAAATGTATGGAAAAGTTTTTTGCATGTGAGAGTGGAGGGCTGAGACGTCCGAGAAATAGTTTTAGAGTGGTAGTAAACAAATATCAAGACACGAATATCAATTATGTTCTTATGTTAATATTTACATAGTACGTAAAAATATATTTAAAATTTTGTCATAGGTGCTCTTTCAGAGTTACTTCAGAATCAGAATGCATAAATGCCTGTGGTAGTTTATCACTTCATTATGTTGTCGTTGTTGTTGTTAATGCCCCCTAGCCGTAAGTTCCAGACCAGGTCCACATAGGCTTTAAGTGCTGAGGAGTGCGTCTCCGGTTTAAAATAGGCAGGAGCGACATTTGACGGGATCGTACGCTCTCCCACCCTCTCTGACATCATAAAGGGATTTTTAACGTGCCCATATCTAGCCTATACACGGAGGTATTTTATTGCCCTTGTCGGGATTCGAACTGAGCACCCTCGTCGCTGAAAGGCGACGCTCTACCACGAAGCTACCTCGGGTCCGAACATATGTATTTTCTAGATAAATAATGAAGAACGCCACTTCATAAAATTTCGTAGACACAAAGGTTCAAAAGTTAAAGGACTTATTTTTTTCATTCGCTAAGATAAATGAAAAAAAAATTCGAAAACATTTAAATGACTACTGAAGGTATAGAATCTGTACACCCAGTTTAGAAAAATGAATATGATCGAAGCATGACTTAAGCCTGAGAATAGAAGCATAGCACTCAAGTACTCTTAAAAGTAAAAAATAACCCCGTTTTTTGCCCGATATTATGTATTCTTACATTATCATTGATCATTTCAGCCTTTTTAGGAAAGTGTAACTTTTAAACAAAATATCAAATAAAAAACGTTGTTGTTGTTGGTATGACTTATTCCCCCTGGCTGGAGCAAAACAAAAACTTTATTCATATACTTACGTAACGTACATATTTTTCTCGTAATATGCATATAAGACAAGCCATATTTACTTCCGCTTAAAAATATTTGACATCATTATCTGAGAAGCTATGGCAAACGCAAGAGTCCAGCAAACGTAATTTTATTGTTTTACATCTTAAAAATGTGTGGTAAACTTTCTGTCTTCTACGGATCATATAAATGTTAGGAAAATTTTTAGTATGTTGAATATTTTTTCCTTTCATGTTATATTTTCAAAAATTTGAGTCTGTGATGTTTTGAGTAAACCCATAAAGTAAAAAAAAAATAATTCCTTACCGATATATTTAAGACAAAAGTTGAATAATGCACAGAAAAAGATGTTATCATTTATTAAACATGGAGTTGTAATACAACAAATGTTTATAAGAAAGTTTATATGGCATTCTGTTAAAAATATTGTGTATTGACTTGGACTTAACGGTTCCCGAGTTCATGCATTATCTTCCTATTTAGAATTAATCATTTGCTGAATACGATGTAACATCAACTAAAAAGAAAAAAATCCAGTTTGGGGAGTTTCCGGCAGACATACAAGAGGAGTGGACGTGATTCTCTTCTCTTTTCTATGTAAATCAGAGGCGTTGTAACAAAAAAAATAGCATCCTTGAAATCGCAAACTGATTGTTGACAATTGTTGCCTGTGATCTAAAATTTTATCATCTCTAATTTTTGCTTAAAAAAATTAATCAAATGATGTTAAAATCTTTTATAGTCGTACTGTGCATTAATAATTAGGTCTATCTATTTAAACTCATTTCTTTATAAATTAATCATATCTCCTACTCAACCAAAGTCGTGGGCGGAGAGAAGATTAGTCCATGTTTGGAAATCAGTTCTTTCATAAATTATTATTATGTTTAAAGTAAAACTAACTCTTATTATGTCCGCATCAGTAATGAAATTTTTCCGAAAGTTTTATTGGGTTACCTAACTCGTGAAGAGCCAACACCCACACACACATCTATCTATCTATCTATCTATATATATATATATATATATGTGTGTGTGTGTGTGTGTGTCAAAACATTAATTGAGAAAATTACAGGGGGCTTTAGAATAGTAAAATTTAACAATAAAATCATTGTCAAAATGCGTTGAAAAAGGGTTTTCCCGGTTTCGGGAAGTGACCTCGATTCGCGAAAGTAAGTTGAAGTTCCACCGAGGGAATATATTTTAGATGTACAGGTTTAGCGCGCGAAGATATTGCTGACATAAACAAAAGACGATTCTGGAAGTTTCCATGTGGTGTTTTGAGCATGCGCTATGGCATTAGATTGAAACAAAGAGCTTTTAACGCAGAGAGGGATATTTTCGATCGGGACTGGTCACGCATCGCGAGGCTTGAGATTATGGCTTTGAAGATAACTACCTCAATTCAATCCATATTAATTAACATTCGGAAATAAATTCTTAGGTGTATTTAAATTGTAGTTCTTTGCCACAGGCCTTTATTCACTGACTGCTATTTAGAATAATTATTCAGGGGAAAAGTTAAGATGGAGTAACGTGATATAAGGCACCATGATGAAGCTGGTAAATAATAAGCTCCGTGTCATATATATATATATATATATATATATATATATATATATGTGTGTGTGTGTGTGTGTGTGTGTGTGTGTGTGCGCGCGCGCGCGCGTTTGCATGAAAGAAATCACTCGAATCTCGGCTTTCGCTAATTTAACTTAGAGGGAGGTTACGTTCCAGAAACTACCGGTTAAAAAAATACCACGTAAAAAAAGATATATTGAACATATAAAAATTGGAGATATTGGTTTTATCCAAATATACTTAATAAGAAAATGTTCATTTTCATATAAAATTCGGATTCGATCGGCTGACATAATGATTTTTAAATCACATTGGAATTATTCAGCTTGTTTGACTTTGAAATCATTTGTAAAAAAAAGGTTTCTAAGTTAATAGCTAGTCGGCGGCCTTCTAGAATCATACTTACAGATAGTGGAGCCACTCCTTCATCATCCCTACTAGAAACTAACGTGGAAACATCTACATTCTCAAAAATACTTTCTGATAAAATTGCACTCAATATTTTTTATTCTTATTGGATTTTGAAATCGTGTTAATGTAAAGGAAAGACAATATGCAAAAATAATCGGTTCCCTTTCTTGGACCATGTTATTTCAAAACCGCGCAAGAAGAGAATCGGTGTGTGTGTGTGTGTATGTATATATATATATATATATATATATATATATATATATATATATATATATATATATATATATATATATATATATATATATATACATATATATATATATATATATATATATATATATATATATATATATATATATATATATATATATATATATATATATATCAAGCGTAGATGAAACCACATTTTATGGATGCTTTGTCCTTTATACTATTGAAGAATAGCGTGAAAACTACCGTTGATTCCTCGATAAAGTCCAATTGCATATACACTGCTGGCCACCCAAATTGCAACACCAAGAAAGACAAGAGATATCACAACAAAATTTATTTTGTAGATAACATGTTGACCAAGTATCAAATGATTAAATTTATAGACTTCTGTGAAGTGTGGTTCCTGCCAAAATCAGTAGCCAGAGTAGTCACCATTGTTGGAGATCACCGCTGCCACACGCCTCGGCATTGATTCAAAGAGACTTTGGATGAGTTCTTGGGGTACAGCAGACCAAGCAGCTTCTACACGTTTCCAAAGTTGATCTGCTGTGGCAGCTGGGGATGGAATCTGGGTCAATCGTAGAGCAACCATGGACCACATGTTTTCTATCGGCGAAAGATCCGGAGAGCGAGGCGGCCAGGGAAGCAATTCAATCTGGCGATTGACGAAGAACCGTTGGACAATGCGTGCCACGTGTGGTCGCGCATTATCCTGTTGAAATATGGCTGTGGGCAAGATCCAGACTCGAATGCGACCATTGTGGTGTTGCAGACAGAAGCGTGACTCGTCAGTAAAGGCAATTTCATTCCATTCTGCCGTCCACATCCTTCTGTCATCGCACCATTGGCGGCGGAGACGTCTGTAGTTCTGCGTCAAGGGTAGACAAAGCAGTGGACGTCTTGCGGACAGACCACTCTGCTGTAAACGGCGTCGAATGGTACGCGCAGACACTAGATGATGCGTTACAGACTGCATGTGCTGTGCTATGGTTCGTGATGTGACTGAGCGATCCGTCACTGCCATGCGCACAATTTGCCTGTCATCACGTGAAGTGGTGCGCTGAGGTGGAGGCGATCGAACACGCCGGTTCGTCTTACCCTCCTGCATCCAACGATCACATATCCGCATTACAGTTGTTTGGTTTCGTCCAACACGACTACCGATTTCCCTGAAAGATAATCCACAATCTGGGTAGGCCACTATCCTTCCTCTGTCGAAGTCGAATACTTGATCAAAAGATGATCGCTGTTTTCTACGAGGCATAATTGATCGTTTTTTCGAAAAAACCACAAGAAAAACACAATTGCCGAACTTGAAATCGTCGAAATCTCCAAGCCTTAAATAGCGCTTTTAAGTGGCACCACAGGCGCGCGCGATGTGCGTCTGCGCTAAAATTCTAATCATTTGCATATCTCACCTCCGCTAATGCATGTTGTAAATTTCATGTTATTTGCATGTTTCCTTCAGGGTGTTGCATTTACAGTGGCCAGCAGTGTATTTATCATCATTTGAGCTATTAATATTTATAAACAAGGACTTCCAAACTTGAAAAAAAGCCCAAAGAACCTCTTTGATGAAATAAATATCTAGGTAATTCCTTATTTTCAAGAGTTAGTTTTTTCCCTTTATTGATGGTTAATTAAAATCAAAAATAACTATACAGGTATGTATTATTAATTATAAAATAATTCTGTCTATACCTGACTGAGATTTTTGTTGATTCCCAAGGACACATTGTCAGCGTGTAGTAAATAAATTTAAACTTGACTTTCTAACCATCCCGATTAAAGTTTCGAGCCATTTGTTTAACACCATTATTTTAACGAGTTTTCAAGTTATACGACAAGAGGCCAGGGTAACAGTATATTTTCACTGTTCGATAAAATAAACTATTATTCTTTGACGCCAGAATTTCTGGACCCTTTGGCATCGCGCCAAATTTTAACGTCAAGTTGCATTTTCTGCGATGCGACATATTTTTTTTTTTACTTTTCAACATCATGAACTATAAAATAAATGACTCTGGAAAAAAGAAATAGTTATCCTCAGTTGCGGAAAGATTAAAAGTGTAATTAATCCTGTTGTTTTCATTTGCATATTTCCTTTTCCCTTTTAAAGAAAACCTACTAATTCGAGGTTGGACTTTTCATGATAATTTGATGTCCATTTGAGACAGTTTTTGCGCAGAAATGATGAATCACGTCTCGCATTGTCTTTTTTATTATCTCTTTCTATTTCGCTGTTAGATCTTTTTGAAATTGTTTGCTCCATCTATCTTCCTTTAATTAAATGGATTGACTTGAGAGGCGTACAGTAAATAAAACTAGATAAAATCATTGCATTTCTCGCACAATTCAATTACTTTACTAAATTTGCCCTTTATTCTGTTAAAAAAAATTTCTTTTCGTTCAGCGAAATTATGCCTTAAAAACTGCTTTTTTGCGATGCTTTCTATACTTTGCTATTAATTTCGGGCACTTCAAAATGATCATTACCTTCTAACATTACAGTTATCACTACCTTTAAAGAAACTTTTTTTTTCTAGTTTTATGGATTTATTTTCTGTATTTTTATTCTATTTATACTTAAATACATTTTGTAAAGTTATTCATATGTCTATAGAATTTGTTTGACCCCCCCCCCCTCAAAAAGTTATACCATAACCAGTGGTATACCATGACCCTACAAATTTCTTAGGTGATTCTCAAGTATTAAAAGGTTGGGAATCGCTGCTCTAAGGGAAATTATAATGACCGTCTGTCAGGAACTGGTTTCAAACCCCAATATCCAAATGAGGAGGCCAATGTTTTACCTGCCAATATTCTACCTATCCAGACTATCCCGGCGATGTTAGAAAGTGTATATTTCCAATAACTGTCTTGCATATTTCATTTTCTGTTTGAGGTCACCAAAGTAGGATGTTCATCCGTACATATTTGTTTATTTTTCAGTGATTCGACGCTGCTATTTTTTTTCTCGGAGCATATTTGTTAAATACCTTCTAACGATAAGCTATTGCTCTTTCTAATGGTCATATGTCACTATATCAACCGTTTGTCAGGATCCGAAATCGAACCCGGGTCTCCAGACCTCGAGGTTGGTATTCTGCCAACTGAAAGAAACTAGCAATGTGAAGAAATTTTATTTTTAATGGCCTTCTTCCCTCCATCCTCTTTCGCAAATCTCGTGCAGTTTATGCTTCGATTTCCATAATAAGTTACATGAACTCAGATTATGAAACAATAGATCAATATAACTTTAGCCTAAGACGTGTTTAAAACGAATGTCTTGTTCTATGTCAAGGGACACCTGTAATTGTATGACTACTAACGCTTATCAAAAATAACTTGTAGGGCAAACGAATCAAACTTAACACTCCAAGCGTTTGATACATATGCTTCCGTCACATATTTTAAGCTTGAGAAGCGTTTGCTACAGACAATTCACTCCTAAAATTTGGTGTTCGAAGACGGCTGAGATGGTACAGTTTTGACGCTTTTAAAAATCAAAATTGAGAGTGAAATATTTCGTTGAAATACTTTTCAAGCTGAAAATACGAGGCGAATAATACGTCTCAAACGCTTACATGGTGAAATGTGCCGAATTCTTCAACCTTTTATCTATCTGCTTCTTTTTGGGTGAATGCCGTAAATAAATCTTAATTTTCTGGAGATGCATAGTATTTTATTAAATGCAAAAAACATACGAAAATGCTTGAAAAGTCTGAGGGCAAATGTCCTAATACAAACCCAAGACTTTCATAACAAATTCTCAGACATTATGAATGCTTTCAAATATTCCCCGAGGTATTTTGTTAGTTTCTACTTTCAGCGCAACAGAATAATTCGGGGTTTTACGCTGAAACCCCGAATATCGGTGGTATTTAAATACAGTGTTCATGAAAAACAGTGACCTCCATAAACCATATAAAATGGATCTATTCAGAGGTTTTTGATGAACTACATATAATGATTTAAAATGTGTTTCTATAAAATACCAATATATCCTTTTGGATGAAAATTGTATATTTTATTTCAAACCTTTTTCTTTTATGATACTCAATTGAACTGCCAATAAGTTATAGGGAGTCCAGTCTATTTTGAGAAAAGAGGGATGATATTGAAAAGAAATAATATCTTTCAAGGGAAGAGTAATTCATATTTTTTCGAACTTCTTACTTGGACTAATATTTAAGATCGGTTTGAATCAGAAAAAGGAAAGCTGTTCTTAAGATTTGCACTATCCAATAT